>OZ019977.1:17416081-17996081 GCA_963970395.1 Ephialtes manifestator | reverse complement strand
TCTCGGACGTGAGTGTGGCGCTGGCATCGTCGGTGGGGGACTGCTGCGATACGGCTGGTGGCTTCGCCGGTCGGAACGTTGAGGCGGCGGGCGCCCCGAGAACGGCGTCGGATCGCGAAGCGCGCGCAGTCCCACGCGGGCCGCGAGCCTCAACGTCGGTGCGTGGGAGAGGAGCCGGGCATCGCGACGTCCGCGTGTGTCAGTCTCTCGTTCGCTTATAGAAACATCTCCTCGCTGCAACATAAACCTCGTTAATAACAAAATAAAAATAACACAAACGCGTCTGAGAAAAAAAAACAACGAGAACATAAGACGAAGAGAATAGAGCGAGAAAGAAGACAAGACCGGGTGCCACGCGGCCATTTTAGCGCGTTGCTGTTTGCCTGTTCGACCTCTCGGTCATCATCATCATCATCATCATTATAATCATCGCGCGGCTTACGTTCCTATAATTGCCGTGTCAAATACTTATACAGACAAAACGAAGGAAGAAGATAAAAACTAAAAGTTACCGAAGACGAAGAAAGAGATTTACACCTTTACCGAAGACAAGTGCGTCCAAGGAAAAGAAAGAGAAAGAGGCGGTTACCGAAGAGAGACTTAAACTGCGTCGTGTCTTTTTTCGCGTGCGGATAGGCCAACAGTCACCTAGTATATATTAGTAGAAGTTATAACAAGCGTGGTATAGAACAGCAGCGCGCCTGAGCTTTGCGCAAACGCGATTATCAACCTACTCTGCACACACACTCACTCTCTCTCTCTCTTTCTCTTTCTCTGTCTCTCTATCTCTCTCTCCCTCGCTCTCAGGAGCTTCCAACATAAAAACAACACGCGGTATCACAACTCTTTGTGTGTCGGTGAACGTAAACACACGTACATCTTCACGTATATGTAATGTATAGCTGAAGAGGAACGTCGCAGAAAAAAAACCTATACTTTTGCCAACCGCTCGATTCGATCGAAGAGAAAGCGAAGATGGCAACTACCACCGAACTCGCAAACGAAAGATACGAAGCAGAAGCACAGAGCATGAGAACAATCGACCAATGGGATCTTCCGGTCTCTGTAATACGACGATTTCTCTCTCGCTCTTCCGGCGTTACATGACCAAGAATAAGATTATAAATTGAACGAATTGCTTATAGCGAGACAACGTTGAATCTGCGCAGTTATGTTTTGTCCAGCAGCACAAGAGAGAAGCGACGAAACGCCGCCGAGGCTCTTCGCTCAGCCGAGCTACACGTGTGCATGTTTGTATACACAACGCGTTCGCTCTCTCGCGATCGAAACTACGGACGACCTATCGTGCGCTCTGACGGGCATTTTACGTACAATGTGCGCCTTGTGCTACTTTGTGCGACGTTGAAAATGTACTACGGAATGTTGCAGCAATTTTTCTTTTTTCTTTTTTTTTTTTTCACGATGTTTATATTCCATGAAAAAATCTTGGAATTTGTAACTGGTTTAGAGGTTTCGTGTTGACTCTTATGACTTTCGACAAACTGGCGCCCTTATCGTTTCTTCGAGCGTACCTCTCCCCTCTTTACCGCCCCTTTCCGCACTTCGCCTCTACAATTTTGAATGGCGTTCAGCTCGTTTTGTGTGCTACTACTATACACGACATGCGTTGTAGCGATATTACCTTACGTAACCCCCGCTTCTGGCCCGATAAGCCGGATAATTAACGAGCCACGGAGTTTCGAATCGAGAGCGAGGAGCGCCGGCATCGAAGCAGAGAGAAACGACTAAGAAGCAGCGGAAGTCCCACGAGTGGGAGGAATGGAAGGGGGAGGATAATAAGAAATGGTTGAATCTTCTGTGGGGGATCATGGTAAAAAGTTATCGAGGAAAGAAGAAGAAGAAGAAGGTCGATGAAGCTCTGGAATCGAGCCAATTCATGAGAGACTCGAGAGCTCAGGAATTTTCATTACATACTCGTGCGAATATTAGGACCAGAGGAAATCGAGAAAACTCTCGCGGTTTATACCACGATCTTATGATGTTGCTTGCTTCGCACTGCTGAGAGATACGTGTCATGACGATGAATGGATTTACCGATGAGAACTCTGGCCATGAGTCATCGCTTTGGGATTTGGATCTCATCTTTACACGCCAACTCTATATGCCATCGTTATAATCATTATGGACTCGGGGATGGGCTGAAAAATAAAACTGGAATCTGTTCGTGCTTTCGCGGAATTGCCTACGGTTTTGCAATAGACCAATTTTTCTGATGTTGGACATTTGTAGAAAAAAAAAGTGGTTAGGACGATATTCTTGTGTGTCACAAATTTGCGATATTTCACAAAATACTTCGTAAGATAATTAAAGAATTCTTATGAAACACTTCGTAAGATGAATAAAAATTGGTGACAGGAAAAGATAAATAAAAATATTTTGATATGAGTGGGAAAAAATGTGGTTTGGACTATATTTTTGTGTGCAAAATTTCGGCTGAAAAGTATGGCGTAAATAGTTACATAAAAAGATTTAAAAAATTGTTAATATTGGTGAACGAAAATGAACAAAAAAAAACAATGTATTGGAATTAAAGTGAAAAAAAGTAAATTGATGCTAAAATTAACGATTAAATCACTAAAGTTGAAAAATTCTATAAATGAAGGAGGGAAAAGTGAGTTTCACGAATAGAAAAAAGTGATACGGTAAAAATGCTCTAAAAGTGAAAAAAGTTTAAGTTTTAAGAAAGAAGCAGGAAAAAAAAGTGATTTACAAGAATTAAAAAAAAAAATAGTGACTTTTGGACCCGATAATATATACGAGTTATTATTAGCTGATAAGAAAAAAAAACCGCCAATTGTCGAGCATTTCGGCGCACATGGTTGAGAGTCGCTTGTGTCACTTGCACGCGACACTTTTCCAAGCTTCCACAGTTTTCCTGTATGTTAATCTCCGCTCGAACGCTCGTAGCTTTCAAATTACTCAAGCGCTCCTCCCGCGCCCCTCTCCTTTCGTTCCATTGAGGGGGAGGTATCAATTTGCCGGTATTCTTCGCCAGCAACTTTTCTCCCTCTTTTTTTCGAAGCTGCACATTTGCCAGAGACAATTTCAGGGCCATTGAATCGCCCGCCGAATTGTTCGCAGCAACTTCCACAAATATAGTTACAGCTATTTTACGGTAACAAAAAAAAAATTAACTGTCACAACTACAAAATAGTTTTCGCGACTATGAAAATATAGTCGCAACTATTTCCGGTATTCAATAGTTGTCTAAACTATGATAATATAGTTACAACTATTTCCCTGCAACTATACAATAGTTATTTGAACTATGATAATATAGTTACAACTATTTCTCGGTAACTATACTATAATTGTCTAAACTATGATAATATAGTTACAACTATTTCCGGGCAACTATACAATAATTCTCTTAACTATGATAATATAGTTACAACTATTTCCCGGTAACTATACAATAATTGTCTCAACTATGATATTATAGTTACAACTATTTCTCGGTAACTATACAATAATTGTCTCAACTATGATAATATAGTTACAACTAATTCTCGGTAACTATACAATAGTTATCTGAACTATGATAATATAGTTACAACTATTTCTCGACAACTATACAACAATTGTCTCAACTATGATAATATAGTTACAACTAATTCTCGGCAACTATACAATAGTTGTCTTAACTATGATAATATAGTTACAACTATTTCCCGGCAACTATACAACAATTGTCTCAGCTATCATAATATAGTTACAACTATTTCTCGTCAACTATACAACAATTGTCTCAACTATGATAATATAGTTACAACTATTTCTCGGCAACTATACAATAGTTGTCTCAACTATCATAATATAGTTACAACTATTTCTCGGCAACTATACAATAGTTGTCTTAACTATGATAATATAGTTACAACTATTTCCCGGTAACTATACAATAACTTTCTAAACTATGATAATATAGTTACAACTATTTCTCGGCAACTATGCAATAGTTGTTCTAACTATGATAATATAATTCCAAATATTTCCCGGTAATTATGCAATAGTTGTCATCTTTCTTAATGTCGGACAGAACAGAGATTGGGCGAGGGAAGCGCGAAAAAGAAGAAGAAGAAGAAGAAGAAAAAGAAGAACACGAATAAGAAGCAATGGCGTGCGTGTGTGATGACTGTCGTCCTTTTTTTTCGCCAACTCCACATCTTCGCTTATTCTTGTGAAGTTGCCCGTTCTCTCGCTCGCGGGCTTCGCCCGAAAGCGCTGCAATAGTGTGTGTGTTACGCGGTGGGGGATATCAGTGCGCGCATGGTGCCGCGAATCAAGATGGCGGTGGCCGCGACGCGCGTGGTGCACGTGAACAGTCGTAGCGCCAAGTTCGCGAGGCACCTGGTCTACCACGACGAGTCCACGTGTCTTTTTCTCTCTTTCTGTCTATCTTCCTCTCTCTCACTCTCTCACTTCGTCACTCCAGTTACCTTCGTATTTTGCTCATTTATTCACCAATATCAATTCAAATAACCGGTTAAAATTCTGTGCTCTCGTAAATCTCCGAGCCACCAAAAGAGCTATTTGAGTTGGCGACATACGCGATCATCCGCCATGTTTTCACCACGTCGGGCCACAATGAGAGATACCAACGTGCGTCGTCTTCGTCTTCATCTTTGCAATCATGATATTTTCCACGACGCCCCACCGACTTCATCAAAATGGACGCCGCGCGATGGCCAACAACTTCAAGGACCTCAACAGCTTCAGGATTATTTTTTTACCGGTCCTCTTACAGTGGTAAGAATTATTTTTTCTAAAAAACGTTTCTATTGGCTAACCAACCCGAGCATGAAGCGATACGTGTATCGCGATGGATGATATTAAAATGGACGCCGGCTCTCGATCGTTCAATGACGCGATCGAGATGAGAAGCTTTTAACGTTTTTTCACCAGCTTTGCAGAATTCTTCGGGTTATTTAAATATTAATCTAAGCATTTTGCAATGTTGGTTTAAGGGAATAATTGTATTATTAATTTTGATTCGCCATATTTCAGAATTGTGCGAATTTTCTGTAACTTTGATGTTTTCGAGCGCCATTTTGAAAGCGAGTTTTTGTTGTACGAACAAATTTATTAACGGATCGTACAATAATTGCATTTTTTTTTTCAACTTCTAAAAATTGTGCCGATCATCGAAAATATGCAAATTTTGAGGGAATTGCGATTGTTCGCGAAATTTTCTAACCTAACAATTGACAATTCAAATTATGAAGAGGAATTTGAAAATTTGCAGGATTATCTTAAGGTTCATTTTCAACGAAGTCTTTTTTCATTATTGAAACATTGCGAATATGAAGAAACTGATTTAATTCACAGTATTTATATATTTATAATTTTCTTGATGGCGCAAAAGAATTTCGGACGTGTCCCAAAACCAAAGAAATATTAATGGTCATCGATTGGCATAAATAGTAATCAATTAACGCCAATTTCCTAGATGGAATATTTTCATTAATTTTAGTTCACGAATAATTCTTAATTCTTTACCGCTTATACTGCAGGACGGTTTATGATGATTTAAAAAAAAAAAACCCTTCACAAATCAACCGCCCCGATACTTAATATTATTAAACGTTAAAAAATTACAACTTTTTTTAGTGAAAAACAAACAAACGGTCATTATTATTAAACAGTTAACACCATAAAATATTTAAATGTTCAATTCATAGAGCATCTTTTAAAGAACCGAATGAGAAAAACCGCATAGAAATTGATAAAAAATTATCCAATATCCTTAAAAAAATAAAAATAAAAGAATATGGATGTACGTCGAAAGTTCGCATAAATCAGTTAAAATTCCGTAAATTCCTATGAACATTCTTATTCTTATGAAACAGTCGGCACAAAAAAATATTCATGTGGTTCATTCATCGAGCATCTTTTAAAGATTCGAATGAGCCAAACCGCACAAAAATCTATAAAAAATAACCCAAGCATCTCCGAAAAAAAGATGTACTTCGAAAATTGCCATAAATCAGTTAAAATTCCATAAATTTATCCCTGTAAACATTCTTCTGGGTTGTAAATAAAAACACGCCGTAATAAAAAAATCTTTCGCTGCGGTCAATTAGCCCATAGATATTTCTAAAAAAAAAAAACGATAAAAAATGTAGTACTAATTTAACTAGTGTGAACCGCTGAAAATCTCCTTAAATTAATTCTCAAGGTTCAATATTTCTACCTATTTATTCTGACTATGAAGATCCAGTACGAAAATTTTATTATTGTCTCTCGTCTTTTCTTAGTATCGTCCCCCCCCCCCCCCCCGTTGAAAATACCAAGAAATTCCTCAAATTTCTTCGTCCTTTCCTTACCTTTCTCGCTCTGTCGTTGGCTTCTGTTGTGGTTAGTCGAGCCGATCGTGAGAAATTCCTGAAAGGTCTCTAGAGCTTGTTAGTAAGCTTTCCGTATGCTGATGGGAAGCGACTATAGTCCCACTAATACACTAAAGTGCGATGCATGTTTAGTTGACTTTTCAATTTGTGTCATTGTCTTAGTCTCTATGTCCATCGGTAAGGAGAAACGTTCTAAGGACACCGATAGAAAAATATATAATTATTACTTCTACACTCAGAATAATCGTCGTAGTTGTGAAGAAGGATGCTTAAGTTCGTTTATGGCTTGTTATGTTTCTTTTCATGTGAATACATATGTATATCATAAAGTAGTATAATATAAAGTGTGCTAGAATTTCCAACCCTCGCAACTATCAAGTGACAACTATTCATTTGTGTCCATCAAATTATTTTATTGTAACCATAACTAAAAAGATATTTACAACTATTATAACAGAACTATTTAATAATAGTATTCAAAACTTTTAATAAATATTTTTGCAAATATTTTGGGGTAACTATAAAATAATTTTTCCATTTCACTCGGTGCGAGAAACACGGTGCATAAATCCCCATTTTCACACCTTGCACTCAGAAAAATCGTAGTTGTACAGTCAACTATAAAGTGACAACTATTCATTTTTAGTCCATGCAACTATTTTCATAGTTACGGTAACTATGAAAATAGTTGTGGTAACTATTTGGTAGTTATAGTAACTATTTGATAGTTATGGCAACTATTAAAAAATTGGTCGCACGAACTAAAAATTAATAGTTGTCACTTTATAGTTACTAAAATTTCGTACGATGCTATTACTTCACTCAATGCCATAATGGACATTTTACACACGCTTGTAAAGTACGGTTTTCTACTTCTTGGAAAAAATTTTCTTAACTAGTGATTGCAATACTCGTCTTCAGCTCGTGCTCCAAACTCACACCCGTCAGAAATAGTATATTAGTAGTGGAGTATACTATTTTTCACCATATCTGCAGCGGAAAGTTCGAATTACGTAAAGCCCGTAGGGCGGGAAGTCGAACTTTCCGCGCATGTATGATAAAAAAGTTTTTTCGCACTTGTATCGTAATATAATATTTCGCAACTATGAAAATGTAGTTTCAACTATTTTCCAGTAGCTGCAAAATAGATTTCTCGACTATGAAAAAATGGATACAACTATTTTATGATAGTTACAACTATTTTAGTATCTACAAGATAGTTGCTGCAACTATAAATATATAGTTACAATTATTTTACGGTACCTATAAAATAGTTGCCGTAACTATATAAACATTCTTACAACTATTATACAATACCTATAAAATAATTGCCGCAACAATATAAATATTCATACAACTATTTCACAGTCCCAATTAAATAGTTGTCTCAACAATAAATAGTAGCTCCGCTTCACAGCAACTATTAAATAGTCGCAACCTCATTTTTATAGTCTGGCCAACTATTCCACACCGTAAACGTAAAAGAAAAAAAAACATTGGCATACTCTAGTAACAAATAGTTGTGTCACTATATAGTTACCGATACGATATTTTTCACGAAAAGCATGGATAGTGAGGGAAGTTGTACGTCGAGAGAGGAGAGGACTCGTTAATTCGATTAACTCCCGGCGCCAAACTCGATAGTCACGAGTCCAATTTCGATAGGCGGCTCGCTCAGACTTAGGAAGTAGCTACGTTGTACCCTATATATATGTATATACTCTATAGTATATATACATTTACTAGTTCGTTCAACCTCGTCGGTCTCGTCGCGCTACCGAACTCTCGAGTCCCAACAGCAACAGCACCACCAGGCAATGGTAACGATATTACGCGCCCGGGCACAGCACATAAGCGCAAATGCAAAAGGGTGTGGTGCTTGCTGCTGCTGCAGCCGGGACAACCCCGAGGCGGCTGTTGCGCGATGGCTGCTGTCGGAAGCTTTAATGGAGATTGATGGTAAACGCCGGCGCGCCGCCACCACCACCATCACCACCACCACCACCACCTACACCATCACTACCAGAACACCACCTTCGTCGTGGCTGCTGCTGCTGCTGCTCTCTTGGACGCTTCTCTAGACTAGAAGAGAGGTGTAGTCGATGCTTCGGAAGTAAATTAGCCAAGTACCGCGAGATAGATCGCTCCCTATGAAATATATTACCCGTTGGATGCCCGAGAATGCAAAAGCAACGAGCGTGTTTTGTTCTCACAAAACTGCTTCTGAGCCAAGCGTATCAACATTTTTAACAACTACATTATCTAGATTGGCGTTCATTCAATGAAAATGTTAAAATTGTTTTTTTTATCAAATAAGTATTTATGCAGTAATTATTTATAATTTTGATGAATTATTCGGTTACAATGAATTCTTATATTTAATAGGGTTAATAAGCCTTAATTACTTCGTGATAAAAATATTTCATTGTGCGAATTTTCTGTAACTTTGAAGGTTTTCATTTTAAAAGCGATTTTTTTTTGTACGAACAAATTAATTAACGGATCGTACAATAATTGTTTTTTTTTTTTCAATCTCTAAAAATTGTGCCGAATATCGAAGAAACTGATTTAAGAAATTTTATTTTATCAGATAACTATGCAGTAATTGTTAATAATTTTGATGAATTTTTCGGTTACAATGAATTCTAATATTTAATAGGGTTAATAAGCCTTAATTACTTCGTGATAAAAATATTTCATTGTGCGAATTTTTTGTAACTTTGAAGGTTCTCAGCGCCAATTTGAAAGCCATTCTTTTTTGTACGAGCAAATTAATTAACGGATCCTACAATAATTGTTTTTTTTTTTTTTCAATCTCTGAAAATTGTGCCCAACATCGAAGAAACTGATTTAACAAACTTCATTTTTATTAGATAACTATTTACGCAATAATTATTAATAATTTTGACGAATTATTCGGTTACAATGAATTCTAATATTTAATAGGGTTAATAAGCCTTAATTACTTAGTGATTAATGAATTTCAAATACATTTTCATTTAATGTATCCCATCCCTGATGATCTAATCGTTTTCGCCTTCGTAGGAAAAAGCTTTTTCGTTTTTGTTTATTTATGGATGAATTTTTTTAATTTGTTGCATTTATTTTTTGCAGAGAAAAAATTTAATTTATGGCAAATTGGAGTTGATTGTTATTACTTTGCAACGATCGACCGCGGATTTTGTAAAAAGGGCTTTGAATTTGTTTAATTATTGATATTTTGATAAAATATGGTGAAAAATAAATTGAGGTGCGGAATCAGTTTTTTAAAATTAATTAAAATTAATTTTTGTTTTAATTTAAACATCTTTTTTTTTCTTTTAAAGAAATTATAATGATGACACGGATTATATTATAAATGTTTATTTAAGAAGGGAAGCGATTTTTCGTCTGGTAATTTTGTAATATATAAACTTGTATTATTGTTATATTTTCTAAAATTGAACTACGTTAATAATATATTACGTAACATGGGCGTAAAGGACGATTTTACGCCCGCGTTGCATACGATATTTTTTGCAATAGTGTGCGGAAAAATCGTGCATGTAAATAACTTATTATATCGCGATAAATCAAGAAATTATTGAAGTGGGGTGCGAGGCAGGCGCAGGAGCGGGTACAGGACTGCAAGCCCTGTTGGGTGCAGGGGGCGAAGCCCCCGCCGGGGGGTTGGGGTAGGGCTCCCCCCTGTAAAAAAATCCTTTCTATTTTGAAAAAAAAAAAAAAACAAACGAATATTAGCTTTTAACGGCAAAAATATATTTTTTTATTTCATATTAGATTATATCAAAATATATAAGTGATACAGGACCAAAAGTATTGTTCAATATAAATAATTATAATAATAATTATAAGAATTATAATTATAAGAAACGAAAATCTAACAAAATTATATATCGGATATTATCGGTAGAATCGGCAAGGTAGAATTTGAAGCATCTTTTCTTTGTAGGAATCGGATATTTAAACACAAAAATCCGAGTTTTTTATTTCACGCCCGCATTTTTGGACCCGTTTGAACGCAAAAAACCCAATTTTTCATTTTACGCCCACAAATTGTAAAATAGATTTTTACGCACAGTGTTGAAAAAAGTAGCACTTTACGCCCGGAATATCGAGGTGTAAAATCGAATTTTACGCCCACTATTGCAAAAAGTTTTTTTATCCCCGGTGTCAAAATTAATAGATGACATTATAAATGTGTAAGAAAATGAATATCCGATATTTAAAAACTTGATAGAAAAATTCACGAAAAAAATATTATTTCATTCCTACGCCGCGTATATATATATTTTTCTCTCGGAGTTCACGATAATTGCTATTCGTTTTCTACAATTCCTTGTCATGCAACCATTTTCATTTTTATTCCATCTCGTTATCGTTTATTACACCATTTATTAAGTTTGATATACAGTGGTATTTAAATTTTCTTCGTGGCTGTAAAAATGGACATGACAAGAGCCTCACGAGGGATACAATGTTCATCACATCGATCACTTTGGTCACGAAGAGCATTACGAATTTCCTTCGTTTATTCCACGTAACGCGTATATATAGCGGAGTCTCGATAAATAGGCGTCTTAAGCTGGTACGAAGAGGCGAGGGTAGTTTTAAATGCATATTTTCGACCCCGTTTTCTTATATACATTATATTGTCGACATCTTGATCTCGTTCGGATATATACGAACAAGACTGGCCCGCATCTCTTCTTCACCTGCTCACGGACCTTAAACTTTCATGTTACACCCCCGACGCACGTGAGCCCGCGGGCGCAGGTATATTGCTCCATATTGTGAAGTAGTAGGTCGATAAATAATGCAGAGCCACATGATTTAATACTGGCGTCCTCGAAGCTTGCTCCACGTGGACAAATGCGAGTTGTGCTTTGCTGGTTATGTGTTGACGAGGAATCACGTGGATTTGCTTTCCTCGAATCCTCGTGATTCAGTAAAAACGTGCTTTACCACGTGACAATACGAAGACAACACTGTTAAAAATATTTAAAATAAAATTACAACACAGTGCAGAAAAGCTCTTTTACAGAATCGGATATATCAATTTAAACGTGTATAACGTTAAATTGATGTACAATTTTGATAAATTCTATACTGAATACACTGAGAGATAAATCTGGATAATTAAAAAAAATATAGTTAGACCGACGATAATCTAATTATAAACTATAATTCCCAGGAGGAATTTCTATATTTTATGGTTGTAGCAAATATAAGAAAATACACTGTTCAAAATGCAGGCGAATTTAATATGCAAAACGATTTGAGATTTATGAAACGGGTATATGAATTCCATATTAATATACTTTTATTGTATTACAACACAGTGCAGAAAAGCTCTTTTACAGAATCGGATATATCAATTTACACGTGTATATCGTAAAATTGATGTACAATTTTGATAAATTCTATACTGAATACACTCAGAGAAAAATCTGGATAATTAAAAAAAATATAGTTAGACCGACGATAATCTAATTATAAACTATAATTCCCACGAGGAATTTCTATATTTTATGGTCATAGCAAATATAAGAAAATACACTGTTCAAAATGCAGGCGAATTTAATATGCAAAACGATTTGAGATTTATGAAACGGGTATATGAATTCCATATTAATATACTTTTATTGTACATTTTTACAATAGTATGAGAATTCTCCGATACAAGTATTTGAAAATTACAGTACGTGAGTATTGTAATCTTAATTTTTATATACAAATATTGTATTTGTCAATGATGAATGCATCTGAAAATTAATACACGGTATATGCATCCGAGCTTTATATACTGTAGATTGATTTCCAAAAAAAAAATTTTTTTACAGTGTAGTTGGATGAACCATTAATATAATTCCCAGGAGGAACGTCTCTATTTTATGGTTACAGCATATATAATTGTAGTAGCAATCATCAAAATGATAATATTTTCAAAAAAGCTTGCAAAGTAGAACCTTGGAAATTGCTTCCTCATTATTTCTCGCTTTTTACAAAGCTACCTCTATGAGTAAGTATGTTGATTAATTTTGGCTTCCTCATAAAGGAAGCTTTGTAAAAAGCGAGAAATAATGAGGAAGCAATTTGCAAGGTTCTACTTTGCAGGCTTGTTTAAGCTCTAGACTTTTTTCTAAAAATTCAAAGTGTCGAAGAATTTTAACCGTGCAACCGATTTTTTTCAAATTTGTACTAAAACCTTGTACCATAGTAATCCATATGTAGGCCAAACTAGAACCCGGTATCTCGGAATTTGCACGAGCCAGTGCGAGAATGAGATTTTTCGAAAAATTCAAAATGCCATAAAATTTGAATGGCTGGATATATCTGCGTCAAATTTGTACTTAAACATTTTTCGATAATAGTCCATATATGAACAAAATTGAAGATAAATCTGTGCAAAATTTCAAATTTTTTTTTTTTCGTGCCGTCATTTTTTTTTTTTTCATATTCACCAAAATCGAAGTTTACCGACATATCGATAGTTCCTTTGACTAAATTCATTATTAACAATCAATAATCGTGAAATCATGTCGAAAATTGCAGCCGAATATCTCAGATTTTACACAGATGAAGTCTCTGAAGACATTTTAAAAAAAATTGAAATTACAATAACATTGGAACCACTTTATCGATTTTCTCCAAATTTGGTACAGATCATGGTTTGATGGTAGTCTATTTACGTACAAAATTTCAGCCCGATATCTCTCAATTTATGGAAGTTATAGCGTGAAAACGATTTTTTCAAAATTTTCAAAATGCTGTAAAATCTAAATTTTCGAACCGATTTGCGTCAACTACAATCCCAAACAGTATTCTATGATAGCCCACTCGCGTGCCAAATTTGAAGAACATCCAATGAAAATTACGACAGTTATCGCGCGACCAATGAAATCTGCACATACGCACACACACACACACACACACATACAGACATTTCGTAAAAACCACTTTTCTCGACGTTTTATGACTTTCTGAGTGCACTGACATGAAAATCTCGAAAAAAAAATTTTTTCTCGAAAACAAAGCTTCCTCTATGAGAAAGCAAAACTATTCTAATAGTTTCAAATATGCCGTTTCGTTGCATATACGATTTCAACGTTTGTTTCCAATAACCTTGCAAATATCATTTATTGAACCATATTATCATCGCTTCAACCATAAAACATTGCAAGCCTTCGTTTTATTATGTGAACTCGTTAAATCAACGATATGCTTTTCTCTCAGTGTACGCCATACGAGTTTTTAATATGAGTTAACTTTAATTTTGCAACACATTCATCCACTGTTAAAAATATTTATGGTCAAATTACTGCACATGTGTAGAAAGCTCTTTTGCATAAACTGGTATAATAAATATGATATGCAAGTGAGATGTAGAATTACAATACTGTCTACTAAGTCCTATGAAAATTAGGAAAATTAATATAATGATTTGTAATTTTACTACACTCGTGTATTAAATTTAATATATTACACAGAAAAAAAAATCATTGATTCAATAAATCCATCGTTTGCGGGCTGCCAAAATAAGTATTCTTGAATTAAATATAGTTCTTATTCGTTCAATCCCATTTAACAGTGAAGTAATAAAATATTATTTTTCTTATTTTAGAGTTATTGTTTCGATCTCGTATGGAATTGAAGGAATTAGAATTCAAATTAAGTTGATAAAACTTGTTTTTGGCAGCCCGCAAACGATGGATTTATTGAATCAATGATATTTTTTTTTCAGTGTGGTAGATGAATAAGATTTCCGGTAATGTCAATTTTCAAACATTTTTAACAGTGTGTGCGGTTTAAATATTTAGTTAACATTTCATCTGCCAACGCAGAAAATTTTCTATATTAGAGGAATATCTTTTTTTTTTTTTAACAATTTATTTAGTTTAAGTAACAACAATTTGTTACGGTGGAATTCTGGTAGGAATACATACTACTTGTTTATTTCATGAAAGAACAACTCATTTACACGAGCAAACTGAAAAAGTTAATTTTTCCCTATTTTGGTTTAACAAAATGTCCAATATAAAACTTTTTTCCACTAGAAAAAGATTTTGATCATCAAAAGGAATAGAATGACATTTTTTTTTAGTGCATTTAATTTCAATTTTTTTATTAAGCGTGCTATAAATTCTATAAATTCTTCATTAACATTTTTTATTTATTTTAGTAACTATACAATAAGTTATATTCAATATTTTTGAAAATAATTACTCGAAGACTTAAAAACTAATCCTCCTTCAATCTTTTGCAAAAAAATAAAAATTATTTAATAATTTATTATAGCAAATTTCTGCTATAAAAATCTTATATAAAATTGAAGAAGAACAAAAATTGTCTAATGTGCCGAATTTTGCGAATAATTAGTGGAAAACGCGTCTTCAATCCATTGTTAAAAAAATCATTTTATAATTTATCATAATAAACGTTTGCTTGCATAATTTTATATGAAATTAAAGTTAAATTAAAGAATAATTATGTAAAAATAATTGCGAATAATCAGTGAAATTGTTAAAAATCTCTGCATGTCGAGTAGATCGCGAAAGAATAAACCGAATCATTTATTATAATGAAAGTTTTGCTTGCATAATCGTGTATTAAAATCGTCAGAAATTAATCATCGTTATGTCGTCGACAGCTGTCGAAGTCTCGTCTTTCTTGATGCGAAGACGAAGACGCGTAAACTCATTGAGCTTCGCTCGAGTGCCCGCGTTATTATTCCTTGGTCCGTTGCTTTCGCGTCCCTATTTCAAGCTTACCCACTGATATTCTCCCTACCGTTCTCCCTGTTTGAGCAGTGAAAACGACCGAGTGCGGAAATAACAACGAAAAATAAAAGAACCGATGAGAGGTGCATTTCGGTGATCCGCCTGCCACATGTCGTCGCGTGGGCGATGAGGGGAAGCGTTTGGGCCAATGCCGAAAAAAGAAAAAAGGGGTGAAGCATTACACAGTTCAGGTGAAGCAGCTTCGAGCTTAATGAGTTTCGCTCGTTGACTGCTCTTTTTTTTTAAACTTTTTTCCTTCCTAATCTCTAATCGCTTCGCGTTTTGTATTATTATTATTATTTTGTATTTTTTTTTGTTTAAAAAAATTAAATGCTCGAACGCCCCCGTAGAAAACCCACTCAGTTTCAGGATAAGCGGGCGAATAAAAAATAAAAAAATAAAATAAAAAATATAAATATATATATTTTTTAGAAAATTATTTTTTGTAATTTTAATATTATTAATAATTATATATATATAATTATCATTATTACAAATTAAAAATTATAAATAGTATAAATAGTATAAATTTTAAAAAATATATATATGTATATTTTTTAAAATTATTTTAATTGTATAATGATAATTATACATATTATAATATATATATATAATTATAAATAATATTCAAAATTATAAAAAATAATTTTGAAAAATATACGTATATATATATTTAAATTTATACTATTTATGCTACTCATAATTTTTAATATTATTAATAATTATATATATATATAATTATCATTGATATTAAAATTATTATTATTATTGGGTCAAAAGGGTGGGCCAAAAAAAAATTAAATTTATTATTATTATTATTATTATTATTATTTAACTAATCGGCTGTACGAGTCGATTAGAAATTTGTTAGACGTCAGACAGAAGCGCCTTGTGTGCTATGCGAATGCTTTTACTCCTCTACTGGAGTTAAGGGAGCAGACGCGAGCGACAGCCAAGGGAAACCCGACGAGGGTGCCATGCTCTACTGTGCAGGGTGTGCAGGTGGCCCTTGCGTCAGGATGATGAATTCTCGCGCGAGCGAACAATGAGAAACGACGATGTCTCTCGACAACACGTCGTCTTTCCCCGACCAACGTCAACGAGAAGAAACGTCTCACTTCCTGTTGCTCTCCGCTTGTCCGCTATACAATCTTGTATGACAACGAGAACTATGTCGAAAATCTAATCAATTGATCGAATTATTTGATAAAAAATCAATTACCTTTGATATTGTGGCAATAGTGCGTCAAATGACTATTTGGAAAAATGAAATGACAGACATTTTGATATCAACGGAATATAATCGACGCGCATTTTTTTTTAGAACACATTTTTCAAGTTACAAAAAATGGCACATTAATTTTAATCAATTTCGATAGATCGTTTTGACTTTTGTAAGTGCAAGAAAATTATCGTTGTCATGTGAAAAATTGTTTCTAAAAAAAATTTCAACGCTTTTGTGTTATTTGGTAGAACACTACATGGCGAATTATATTATGTCAGGAAATTAAATCAATTGATCAAATTATTTGGTAACAAATCAATTACCTTTGAAATTATGGGAAAAGTACGCTTAATGACTATTTGGAAAAATGAAATTATAGACAGTCTGATATCACAAAAACGTTTCGCAATTGCATTCTTGTCAGAAAATATTTCTGAAGTAAAAAACAAAGTACATTTATTTTAGAAAATGGTAGCAAAGTGCATCCGTTTAAAAAAAATGATAACATACAATTACAACTTTATCATTTGCAAAATTATTCTCAAAAATGTCCGCATTTAATAAGACGTTATTATATTTGAGATTATTCAGCCGCCAATTTTTCGGTATATTTTATTGTGGGTGGCCGATTTCTTGTGGTATTTTTTAATTTTTTAAATTGCATCCATCAAACCTATTACATTTAGTGAGGCAGGTAAAAAATAAAAATAAAACATCAGCTCGGTTAAAAACAATGTAATTCCCATAAATCACCGTAAAAAAATGGCTGTCTGCACTGTAATACCCCTTAAAAAGGCACTTTGTAATAGCGACGCCATAATTGAAGTTCCCTCGTTGACATTCCTTGTTTCTGCGTCACATTGAAATGAATTCGTCAGTTATCCAACAAACCGTGACTCTCGTCGCGTGACTAGTAAATTTTGTGCGCATCCACCTCCCGTGTACTTTGGTCTTTCCTCGCGGCGATCCGGTTCGGTGGAAGTAGAAATCCCTCCGGTCGCGCGCCGACGAATTTGCCACGGCCGATTGCCACGAAACCGAGCGAATCACCGATATCAATCGATCTCTCGTTCGTTTCGATCTAACTGAGAAAGAAAAATAGCCTTTTTGGCTCTCTATAAGCCTTGAGACGAGTTTAGGATTTATCAGCTTAAGGAAATTTCGAATACTTCCCAACAAAAAAAAAAAAAAAATCACGAATGTAAAAGGTGTTAAAATGATTTATTTTCCATACTAATAATTCCAAAATGTTATTGAAAATTAATGCAAATGATTTGTTCATTTTTCCGAATACATATGCGGCGCAGATAATAATATTGAGGCGTTTAAAAAATTAAGAAAATGTTATAAAACATTTACAAGCTCATGAGAAAAAAATTAAAACTGATATAAATAGTTCCCAACGGGAAAAAAAAATCACGAATGTAAAAGGTGTTAAATTGATTGATTTTCCATACTAATAATTCCAAAATGTTATTGAAAATGAATGCAAATGATTTGTTCATTTTTCCGAATACATATGCGGCGCAGATAATAATATTGAGGCGTTTAAAAAATTAAGAAAATGTTATAAAACATTTACAAGCTCAAGGGAAAAAAATTAAAGCTGATATAAATATATTTATAGTATAAAATAAAAAAAACTGTCATTGTATATTTAAATATTGCAATGTATTTTCATTTTAAACTTTGGCTGTATTTATATTTATATATTTTAAAAAAATAATGCTGATGCACAAGTCACTCTTTAAAAATGTGATTTAAACTAAGAAAATTCGTGGAAATGTTTGTGAAAATTATGCACTGATTTGACTAGCACTTAGGCAGTGGGACTACCTTAAAAGCGAGAAGTTCTCTGCTTGGTTGTTTACGACGCGAACGAACGAAGCGATCCGGCCGTTGCATTCAAGTGGCAGATTGTAAACATCCGGTATACCCCCGCTGCATCATGCAAAACCGACGTTGCTGTCGCAGTATAAGTGTAACGACGATGATGACGACTGCACTCCACTCCGAACAACTCTTCTCCTACATATGCCCTCTGTTTTCTGCCGCTGCAACGAGTCTCCTGCGACGCCAACGCAGCGACATGCTTGTGCAGAAAACCAGTGACCGGATTCGCTGCATGCGGGCCACCCACTTTCTCTCTTTCTCTCTTTCTCTCTTTCTGTGGTTCCGAACCTCACAGAGAGTGAAAGCTCACAAATATTTTCGATTACACTGACGTTAAATACTTTTTTTTTCGTTTTATACATCATATTATTTTGAAATAAATAACAACAATAATTCTGTTAAGAGAATTAAGAGAAGAAAAAAACAACAACAATTCTGTTAAGAAAACTGTTGTTTTTTTTTCTTTAGTGCTGGTATTTTTATTAGTAGATTAATTTATTTGTGAATAAAGTACATTCGGAACACGTACTTCTTTAAAGCTGTATAATTTGAAGTTTAATTTTGTAAATTATCATGAGGTTTTTCAATACTACCCATGCAGAAATTTCGGCAGAGATCCAGCTGGATCCTGCCTGGTATTCCCATCTTCTGGTCGGATTCCAGTCGGTCATCGGATCGGATTCCAGACATGGGATGTAACGCGCAGAAACTGGATTCCGATCGGGATCTCGAACTGGGATCCGATCCGATGGCTGACTGGATTCCAGCCATTAGATGGGCATACTAGGCTGGATCCACCTGGATCCTTGTCGAAAGATGGGAATACCAAGCTGATTTCAGCTGGATCCCTGTCGAAATTTCTGCATGGGCAGCGACGAGAACGCGCTTGGGGCACATAAACCGCACACGTTGTTACAATCACGCGAGTTAAGGAAAAGTTTTTCGTACGTGTATTCTACAACATTTTACTGCATAAAGGGTGAAGTCAAATTAGTTCCGGACAAATCGTTGAGTAATGGGAAGACGATCCGGATTCTATTCAGAATCCAAATAGAACCCCTCTTAGGGTAACCCTAACAAATCCCGATGCACGGTAATACAGCTCGTCGTTCAGAATTGGATCCCGATCCGGAATCCATCCCGATTCTAAATAGGACGGCTCTCTTAGGGTAACCCTAGCAAATCCTAATCAATGATAAACTGTCAACGAGTGCGTAACGGGAAATCTATTTGGGATCTATTCGGATTCCAAGTTGGATAACCCACTTATGGAAACCCGAGCCAATCCCGACCAGGATCGAGTTTCAAACTGGGATGCCCAGACTGATTTCTACATGGGTAATAGCCTATTAGTATTGAAAAATCTATTAGTAATAGGATATTCAAATGTTAAATGTGAAATTGTGCGATAATTGGATTTTTAAATATAATTAAGATTAAGACGGAAAATAAAAAGGCTGTCGAGCGGCAACAAATTTTTCTTCCAAGCCTCACAGAGAGACAAAGCTCACAATTATTTTTTATTACACTGACGTTAAATACTTTTTTTTTCGTTTTATACATCATATTACTTTGAAATAAATAACAACAATAATTCTCTTAAGACAATTAAGAAAAAAAACAACAACAATTCTGTTAAGATAACTGTTGTTTTTTTTTCTTTAGTGCTGGTATTTTTATTAGTAAACTAATTTATTTGTGAATAAAGTGTATTCCGAACACGTACTTTTTTAAAGCTATATAATTTGAAGTTTAATTTTGTAAATTGTCATGAGGTTTTTCAATACTAATAGGATATTTAAATGTTAAATGTGAGATTGTGCGATAATTTGATTTTTTAATATAATTATGGTGATTAAGACGGAAAGTAACAAGGCTGAGAAGCGGCAATAAATTTTTCTTCCAAGACTCACAGAGAGCAAAGCTCACAAATATTTTTGATTACACTGACGTTAAATACACTTTTTTTCGTTTTATACATCATATTACTTTGAAATAAATAACAACAATAATTCTCTTAAGACAATTAAGAAAAAAAAACAACAACAATTCTGTTAAGAAAACTGTTGTTTTTTTTCTTTAGTGCTGGTATTTTTATTAGTAAACTAATTTATTTGTGAATAAAGTGTATTCGGAACACGTACTTTTTTAAAGCTGTATAATTTGAAGTTTAATTTTGTAAATTGTTATGAAATTTTTCAGTACTAACAGGATATTTGAATGTTAAATGTAAAATTGTGGGATAATTGGATTTTTTAATATAATTATGGCGATTAAGACGGAAAATAAAAAGGCTGTGAAGCAGCAAAAATTTTTCCGTCCAAATCTCACAAATGGAAAAGCTCAAAATTATTTTGTATTAAGCTCACATTGGATATTTTATTTTCGTTCTGCCTCTCATATTCGTTTGTTTTAATTTTCATATTTTTATCGCAGAATTAATTTCATTATAAATTAAGGAATTATTAATATTTTGTTTTATAAGAAATGGATCATACATTATTAAGTATATTTACTAATGTATAGAATCGCAGTTGTTTTTTCAGTCATATATTGTTAATTACAATTAATAGAATTTTTTTTAATGCTTATTGAGTTTGCAATGCTGAATTCATTCCGGAAAGCGAATGGGTTTTTTTTCTAATTGCGACGGTTACGGCGGAAAACAAAATGGCTGCAAAGCGTCAAAATGGCCGTACGCAGAGAAATGATCAGTTATTTAGGTCTTATCGCTATATGAATCGAATGAAATTGTGTTTAAATTAAATAAAATTATTCAAATATATCTCGAATTTAATTAAAATAACATTTATTTGAATTAAATATGTCCATTTTAAATAAATGCTTTCAGTCCAGAATTCGCAGAAATAAATTAATTTATCGGCCGGCTATAGGATATATTTAGTGCAAATAAATTTTCATTAACTGAATTAAATTTCATTTTTAATTAAATAAATTAAGGAAAATATTCTGACTGACTTACCGATCTGAAGTCGGTTTATATCTTATTGCAGTAATAGTTAACTTTTTCGATAAAAACACAATAAACGTTTTTTAAACCAAAAATGTTCAATTCAATTATTATTTTCGTACTAAATTTAATAACATTTATTTTTCTCTAACGGCGCGGAACCAAAATGGCCGCGAAATGTTACAATGCTCGCAGAAATTTGTAACATCCAAATAAACGCGCAAATAAATATTTTTAAAAAAATCTTCACGTTACTAAAAATATATTTCATATTATAAAACAACAGAATTAAAAAAAATGTGAAATTCGTTAATTGTATCAACAAAAATATGAATAAATGTAAAAAAAAAAAAGATTTTTCGTAATTTTAGTTGCTAATCGGATTCTCTGATGTCGATTTGTATAATTGATATATTTTTTAATGATCTAAGAGCAAATCTAAGCATGTTGCGTATCAATGGCGGATCCTCTGGCTGTGGTGTCGTGGTGCACTGTTCATCGCTATCTGACTTGCTGATCGTTGCTGCTTCCGCCTCCTCGTGGCCCCTCGAGGAATTACACTCTGGCCACAAGCGTGATCCTCTCCCTCCTCATCATCTCTTATCCTCCTTTCTTTCACTTTCTCTCTCTCTCCTACACTCCTCTCGCAACTTTTGTGGGATGTACAAGAAATATATAGATATATATATATATATATATACTCTATATTCGCGCGAGGAAACCGGTGATTTTATCGTCCCACCACTCGGAGATCGTTCTCGGTGAACGATCAAAAAGATTGCGTGGGTACATTGGTCTCTCTAATATCTTATCGACAATCCGCAGTATGTGACCTCACGTTTAGATATAAATCGAGCTATAAACGATTCTTGCTCCATCCTCTCGAAAAATATTTCAATTATGCCGATAACTGTTGTTGACACGATTTTATTTATTC
The DNA here is from genome assembly GCA_963970395.1 of Ephialtes manifestator. NCBI lineage: Eukaryota > Metazoa > Arthropoda > Insecta > Hymenoptera > Ichneumonidae > Ephialtes > Ephialtes manifestator. The sequence continues at coordinate 17,973,907 of OZ019977.1, read as the reverse complement.
GCTGTTTATTATCGGCCGCAGAATCTGTCAAGTTTTTAATATTAATTAAATACTTGATTCGATGAGTATCTGATTCACTAAATTTTTATTTATTATTTGTTAATAGATTAGTAATTTAAATAAATTAAATAATAAATAATTAAATAATAAAAGAAAGTTGCAATTCTTGCCCTACTTGGAAATCAATTATGTTGATATCTTTTCTTTTATACGATAATTGTTTATTTATTTTATAACTAACGTGCAAATTATTATCTCACGTTTATATATAAATCGAACTATAAACGATTCTTGCTCCATCACCTCGAAAAATATTTCAATTATGCCGATAACTGTTGTTGACACGATTTTATTTATTCGCTGTTTATTATCGGCCGTAGAATCTGTCAAGTTTTTAATATTAATTAAATACTTGATTCGATGAGTATCTGATTCACTAAATTTTTATTTATTATCTGTTAATAGATTAGTAATTTCAATAAATTAAATAATAAATAATTAAATAATAAAAGAAAGTTGCAATTCTTGCCCTACTTGGAAATCAATTATGTTGATACCTTTTTTTTATACGATAATTGTTTATTTATTTTATAACTAACGTGCAAATTATTATCTCACGTTTATATATAAATCGAACTATAAACGATTCTTGCTCCATCACCTCGAAAAATATTTCAATTATGCCGATAACTGTTGTTGACACGATTTTATTTATTCGCTGTTTATTATCGGCCGCAGAATCTGTCAATTTTTAAATATTAATTAAATACTTGATTCGATGAGAATCTGATTCACTAAATGTTTATTTATTATCTGTTAATAGATTAGTAATTTATTTTTAAATAATAAAAGAAAGTTGCAATTCTTGCCCTACTTGGAAATCAATTATGTTGATACCTTTTTTTTATATGATAATTGTTTATTTATGTTATAACTAACGTGCAAATTATTATCTCACGTTTATATATAAATCGAACTATAAACGATTCTTGCTCCATCACCTCGAAAAATATTTCAATTATGCCGATAACTGTTGTTGACACGATTTTATTTATTCGCTCTTTATTATCGGCCGCAGAATCTGTCAATTTTTAAATATTAATTAAATACTTGATTCGATGAGAATCTGATTCACTAAATGTTTATTTATTATCTGTTAATAGATTAGTAATTTATTTTTAAATAATAAAAGAAAGTTGCAATTCTTGCCCTACTTGGAAATCAATTATGTTGATACCTTTTTTTTATACGATAATTGTTTATTTATTTTATAACTAACGTGCAAATTATTATCTCACGTTTATATATAAATCGAGCTATAAACGATTCTTGCTCCATCCTCTCGAAAAATATTTCAATTATGCCGATAACTGTTGTTGACACGATTTTATTTATTCGATGTTTATTATCGGCCGGAGAATCTGTCAATTTTTTAATATTAATTAAATACTTGATTCGATGAGTATTTGATTCACTAAATTTTTATTTATTACCTGTTAATAGATTAGTAATTTATTTTCAAATAATAAAAGAAAGTTGCAATTCTTGCCCTACTTGGAAATCAATTATGTTGATACCTTTTTTTTATACGATAATTGTTTATTTATTTTATAACTAACGTGCAAATTATTATCTCACGTTTATATATAAATCGAACTATAAACGATTCTTGCTCCATCATCTCGAAAAATATTTCAATTATGCAGATAACTGTTGTTCACAACGATTTTATTTATTCGCTGTTTATTATCGGTCGAAGAATCTGTCAATTTTTTCATATTAATTAAATACTTGATTCGATGAGTATCTCATTCACTAAATTTTTATTTATTTGTTAATAAATTAGTAATTTATTTTTAAATAATAAAAGAAAATCGCAACTTTTGCCCTTCTTGGAAATCAATTATGCTGATAATTGTGGTTAGCATTTTTTTTTAATTTTTGTTTATTGTTTATTTATTTTATAACAAACTTGCAAAATATTATTTTTGGAAAAGATAATTTATAAAATTTATTGCAGAACGCAACGAAAATCAAGTTTAACATGACATTTTATTTTTCTCATTATTTAGAATCCATGTAAAAAAATTGCGAACTTTTGAGTTTTGTTTCAAATTTTTGTCAATCTTGTTACTAATCAATATTCCTAAAATTCGTAAATGTCACGTTATTAATAATCCAAACGAACGAATAAATAAAAATAAAATTAAAAACCATAAAGAAAATGATTTTTCTCATTCGTGTCGTGATGACATATTGCAAAATCGTTTCGAGTACTCGATTTTAGTGCGGAAAGTGAATACCGTGAGTACAGCGAGGAAAATAGCGAGGCAATGTGAGCAAGGGTGCATTTGGCCGCGAATAAAGTAATCACCGGGGTAAAATTGCTTCATGAGATAGTCGGATTGGCTCCGGCCACTTGACTGCTCGATTGTCCAGACACGCCTCCCTTGGGCTAAATGAAATTTGATTTTGTCGGGCAATTTCGCGCCCAAATCGAGGTAACCCCTCTTTTAACGCCGGGGCCCACTTGCCTCTGAAATAGTGCTGCGGCACCCGTTTCACCCCTTGTCCTCAGTCGATGCCGAAGGAGAGAAGAGCGCGCGACCTCTCGAGTGCTTGGTAACCTCGTTAAGGACCGCTTCGCGGTATTGGTCTCATTGGGTGGCGCTTCGGGGCACGTCTTTCGCGCTCTGACTCTACCTCTCGCTTTCTCGCGCCTGATTCCTTTATCGACGAACACCATTGCAATGCCTTGCAGAATTTTAACGAGGCCCTCAAGCACTTTCCTAAAGTTTTACTTTAAAAAAAAAAACAATTTGTGTAAAACAAAAAAAATATATTGACCTACTGAGGTCGAGTTGATCATTTACAATAGTGTTAAAATTTTTTTATTTTTGGCAGTAAAATTTTTAATTGAAATAATCATACACGGAAAGAAATGTTTGGTCGTAGCAACTAAGTTTTCGATTTGCTGTACACAATGTCTAAAAAATTAGTTGCCTCAACCATATCGAATAGTAACTCAACTATTCATGATTAGTTCTCGCGAGATTAGTTAGGTTAACTAATCCAATCGTTGGGACTACCACTCGAATAGTTGGGACTACCATTCGAATCGTCGGTATTACCATTCGAATCGTTGGTATTACCATTTGAGTTGTAAGATAAATAGAATAATCGATTGGTTGTGTCAACTCATTTCTTGGTTATGCCAACTAATCTTTTTTTTCCGTGTAGAATAATGTTTTATTAATTAATAGTTAAACACATTCGTAAAGCCCAGTCAATTACTGTATTGATAACAATTAAGGCAATAATGTGATTCAACAAAATGGCGTTTTACAATTCGGTTTAGATTATTCTTAGTCTACACATCCAGAGCTCATTGCATTTCTTACAAAATAAGTGACATTTTTCTGTCACTAAAAGGTTTTACTTTTAAAAGAAAAGGCGACTTGGGTAATACAAAAAAAAAATATTGACCTACTTGAGGTCGAGTTGATCGTTTACAATAGTGTTAAAAAATTAAACTTTTTGGTAGTTAAATTTTTTATACAAATAATATTTCATTAATTAATAGTAAAATATTTGTAAAGCTCAGTGAATTGCTGTATTGATAACAATTAAGACAATAATGTGATTCAACAAAATGGAGTTTTACGTCTCGGATTACATTCTTCTCAAGTCTACAAATCCAGATCTCATTATATTTCACACAAAATAAGTGACATTTATTTGTTAATCGGCTAAAAAAGTCGCAAAATTTCGACACAATTTTCTTGTCGTAATTGCACATAACCAAATAGTTAAACTGAAACTCTTAAAATTGGTAACGAAAACGAACCCATAATTGCTGCCTATCGTGCAATGCTCGATGATTATTTCAGTGTTATTATGCAGCGTTTATTCAATACTGCTGACATTTTTAAATAAATTCATTTGAAACAAATTTTTGTCTCTTGATTACATTGAATATAAAACAAAAACGGCTCAAATCTTTGATAAAAACGAACCCATAATAATTCAATGCAATGCCCGATAATAATTTTAGATATATTATACAGCATTTATTCAATAATTATTAAATAATTATTTAATAATGTCAATATTATTAAATGAATCCTGCTGACAATTGTTTCAAAATAACAGCTATTAAATTATGTCATAAATATTCATAAAAGAAAAATAGAGTCGACTTAAGTAGGATGATTCTTATCAGTTTATTAATCTATATGTCATTGCCTTTGGCACAACAAAAAATGGCTTATTTTTTCCACAGTTATTGCAGTTTCTTTTTGCAAGTGCACATAATATTCGTTAAAAAAACCTCCCTAAATTCGACAAATTTCGTCTCTTAATTACATGCAACAAAATACCCCTCAAATCTTTGAGGAAAACGAACCAAGTAATTGCAGTCTGTGTAGTGCAGAGTGTCCGATGATTATTTCAGTGGCTCTCTAAAACGCGCACTCAGCATAAACGCACACAACACTACTGTGTGCCTTATGCACTGGGGAGAAATAAGGAAAGACGTTGAGGGAGAGAGGGAAACGAGAAAAATAAATAGAGAAGATAGAATGCGTGGGCGACGAGTACCAGTAGGGACCAAGAAGAAGAAGAAGAAGAAGAAGACTATAGAAGCGTGAGAGGAAAAGAAGGGGAAGAGGCTCCAAGTTTATAAGGGTTCCTGGAAGAAGGGCATCCACCTTCTCCCTCGGGTCTCTTTCATCTGGACCGCTCGTTTCTTCACTCCATCTCTCTCTTTCTCGTCTTCCAACGTCTTTCTTCGTCTTTCCTACCGCATCCCGTATTTCCTCTTTATCTTGTCTTTTCCCAGGCGCCCTTCGAGGATTTTCCGACGTGTACCCTCCAACTCCTGTGGCGTACCGTCAAAAAGGATCTCTTAGTAGCTTTTATACGAGCCAGGGAGAGAGAGAGAGAGAGAGAGAGAGAAAGAGGAGATAAAAAGAAGGAGAACAAAGACAGAGTGGGAACCACTCGTTGATTGACGTTCAAGTTTTTCACGAAGAGTGGGAAAACCATCGTCTACCTCCCCTTTAACGCCCCCTCTCATCCTCTTACTCTCCGCGACCTCTCGCGTTATCGCCTTATCACGAATTATTATTGGGAATTTGGAGCATAAGATAAGAAAATCTCTGACGGCTTTACGCGCGCGCGATCTACGTCGTTTCGTAATGTTTACCTTCTACGACGAAATCGTTATTCCGTATTTCAAGCTGCAGAGCCTTTTTACGTTTTGTTTTTTTTTCTTTTTTTTTTCATTCTTTTTTTTTCTCGTTTCTATTCGGTGGAAAATCTGTGGCGCAGTTTGATGGAAAATTCGGAAAATCTCGTTGATGAATTTTATCGACTTTGGACGGTTTTTTTGATTGGCAGTTCTGCGGCCTCTCAACGAGATCAATCAATGACTCACGAACGTGATATTCACGACAGTTTTGTCGAATACTCTTCTTTTTTTTATATGACGATGTGATTTTTTACGATTGAGCTTTAGAGATTTTTTGATGAAATATTCGTGACTTACTAATGTTTGTTATTATTTTTTCTGTTCTAGGTAAGTGCCAGGCATACTTTTCAATTCTGCCAAATCCATTGTATTTTGTAACCTGAGACGATTACCTTCGTAATGGCGGTAAGTTTATAGCAAATATTTTATAAAATTCCAATCCTGAAATTCACCTCGAAGTTTTATTTTATTTATGCGTACAATAATAAATTCACGCAAATGAGATGCCGGAAAAATAAAACTTTGCGACCAAACATTTGAAAATTGCAAAAATGTTATTAATTTCGCCATATTATGAAGACAATTCACTTTACAAGCAACAGTCATCGACTTTTGGGTATTTAAGAAATGAGCACATAATTTAAGAGAGGATTAATTCGATCTAGAATATTTTTAATATAGGATAAAACCATGTAGAAAAAGGGTCTCCATAATTTTTTATTGACATTCTGGAGTTGCCTAAACTTATGCAATTTTTATGTTCAGGAAATCTATTTTGCAATATTTTGCAGCCTAAATATCAATTTGAAAATAGATGTATAAATAAATTTTACTAAAAAAAATAGCGTTGCATGCGATAGACTCACAAATGTCAGATTTGGAGTGAAGTTAGAAATTTGCAAAATTTATCCTATTAAAAAAAAAAGGATGACGTTTTTTCCCTGATAATCTGTTTCAGATTCAGTGTTACAAAAATGTGTATACCTACCTGTGTTATTAATTAAGCTAACAATTACCATTTCTTTTTTAATATTAAAAAATGCATGAACTATTCGCTTGAATTATCTCGAAATATGAATGAATTATCTCAACGAACCAATTTCTGATAATAGTGGTAGTAGTACAAGATTTTTATTAACCATTACAAAAACAGTGAATGTGTGTACAATTATGTGCGAGTTAATATGCCGTGATCGAGTTTCCATGGTTAAATGGCCATTTTGGAGTTTCTATTTAGATGTATAAACGGGGTGATAATAATTATCTGAAAATTAGAAGTTCGTAATTTTGTGTAGACAAAATAAAAACAGTTGAAAAAAGGTTGATTGCAATTTTCAAAAATATATAAATAATTTTCTTTTTTAACTTGTCGTCGAGCCGCTACCGCGACTCTTGATATTATTTATGAATCAAAATAATGTCATGCGATAAAAAATACCAATAACCCTTCAAAGATACGCAATAAAGCCACATAAAAATTCTCAAAATTCCTGAACTTGATTATTTACTCTCCGAAATTAACAGTCACTAATTAAAAGCCCAAAATGTAAAAACTTGACAATTTGTCTCGAGAATAAATACAGAAGAGGTTGGAAAATATGAGAAGAAAAATATATATATATACATATAAACGCGGGTTCTCGGCCATTAGAAGGGAAGTAACTCGTACACCCGTGTCCTCGTTTTTCTATGTGTGTAAATATTCCTTTCCGTACGCTTACCAATACTCGTAGCATGTTGAACGAATACACGCGTCCATCTTTCAAGCACATTGATAGCGATACGTGCGCGTACTCACACAGTCGTCAAACGTTACACGCACTCTAGTGAAGAGAAGGGGAACGGAGAGGAAAGAAGAAGGAAGAAAGAAGCCATGGCGGGGGCAACAACTCATGATGGTGGGGCAAGTTGCCCCGTACGAGAGGCCCACGGTATGCGGGAAACGTTTTCCCCGGTTCCCACGCCGCGCGAAGCCTTCTCTCGCACTTTCTGTCCCACTCGTTCCCTCGTTACGTCCTTTCTATCCCACTTGGTCGAGTCCCGGGCGCCCCGACGTTTCCCCTTCAGCCCCTCACTTCCCCTTAAGCATCCCACTCGCTCGTCTTTTGCGTCTTCGGCCCCACCATATTCTCTCTCATTCGTGGACCACGAAGTGGGGGAGGGGGACACGAAGCCGCCACCATCGTCGCAAAGATGCTGGACCGCCTGAGACGCTGTTACGATCCAAACGAACGGGAGATCTCAGAGACGCTGGAGAAATCCCGCTGGACGCTTCTGCTGTGTTGCTGTTCTTCACCGCAGGAACGATTTTGCTCGACGTGAGCAACAAGGACGGCCAAATGTTTATTAGAGTCTGGAGAACGGCGGAACCGAAGGAGAGAGAGAGAGAGAGGGATGAGAGGATGAAGCGTTAAGGATATATCGAGTGAAAAAGAACGCCTTGAAAAGCATAGGGAATTCTTATTCCCGCTTTTTACATTTTTTTAATATCTATCTTAGTGTTTTTTTTCCGTCTATGGTCTAAAAGCTGGGATATCGGAAATCTGTTGTCGTTAATCCTTAGCGAAGGAAATGATAAGAGATTATACGCTTCAGTAATATCGGCGGCGGATCGAGAAGCATCTTTGGGGAAGGCGGAAGATATTGAGAACGAGCTAAGAATCTTTCACGCCTATTAGATCGATCCGACATTTTTCCATCTATTCTGGAGGAAAAATCGATATTCCTTACGCCATGCTCTGCGTGATGTTATGGAATTTTAGAATCATTGAACACTTGAAGAGGGTTGTTATTGATGTTTAGATATAATTGCAGGAAAGATTATGGAGTTACAAATACAAACGGTTTCGGGAAAACAATCACTCGCGTTTTCCAATGATGAAAATCTCTAAAAAGCAGTCATTAATTAAAAAACAAGACGGCTTGTGGGTTGCTAAAAACAGATTTTTTCATTTTGACTCGACATCAAATTCTTACAATAGAATATGGTTTGAATCAATAAAATATTCAGTTAAAATATTCTCGATCTCATATAAAATTGTAAGAATTAGATGCAGAGATTAAATGACACAACTGTATTTTGATTAATAACAGAAAATCGTAATTTTTCTTACTAATCGACAAGTACATCTATTTTGTTCTCAAACCGTGACTCAAGTTATTTTCCCCTTAAGTTGTTCTGAACTCTGGACTTTTGACACTTCGTGTAAAGTCCCAGTAACCTCACCTAATTTTCAGTACACATGCGCCCGAAAGGTGTTCAGTAAAATCCTTCGCTTTAACAAATATTTCCAAGCCGTCCATCATGAATTCATTTCCGAGTAAATAACTCGTGACTAGCGGACGGAAACGCTATAGTTTCGACGAATTGCCATTTCGAGCCCTTTTCGTCCAGGAGTTAGGACCTCGTTACCACTAGTTTTACGAGATACAGTATAATGCTTAAGTGGTGAAACGTCGGAGGTTCGTAGGCGCAGTGATGTTCACCAGGAGATGATGATAATGTTGAGTGGAGATGAGGATAGTAATTATGCAAAGGTCAGGGTGGGATATATTCTGGCAGGTTACGTTTACCGTCTTCATCATCGTTCGCCCGCATCTCGTTTTCTCGAGTTCACAACTCCCTCAGCTCCATCGCAGCTATATATCCGATTTTCATTGGTTGTCGTGCCCCTGTGTGTCTTAACTTGGTATAATCGTTCTCTCGCTTTTGGTTCTTCGCTCTTGGTCCACGTGGTTCGAATACCAGAGTCGGCCATTGCTTCGAGCCGCGTTAACGCGAGGCATTTTCGTACACTCGTAGAGACCAACGACCAACGTGGATTAGCTCCTAAAGTGGAAGAGAGATGGAGAACAGACGACATTTTCTCCCTCCCGCCGCCCTAGAAACCACCAGGAGAACCAGGAGCAAGGAGCAGCAGAACGCGCACCGGGCCGCATTGACGACATTCCCTCACGTGCCGAGAGAGGCCCGTGTCGCGTCCGTCGTTCCAGGTAATCGCCGCTGCTCGCGACCAGCCACACCGTCAAGAACCTCTCTTCCTGAGCGTATACCTAAGCAACAACGACGGACTTCGACATGGAGCAACGCTCACGTTGTGTCCACCTGGAGAACAACTCCACTAAACTTTATGTATCGTCAAACAAAAAAATTGTGTTGGAATCGGTGTGCTTTTGTCGAACTTAGACAAAATTTAATCAAGGATCATCTATGAATGTTGCCTGTAAAAACACAAGATTCGATGTTGGGTGCTAATCCGTGTTGAAATGTTTAGACCCTTCAAACACCCTTCGTTGAATCAAAATGGGCAAAATATGGCCCTTTTAATGATTCATACGTGGGTCTGAGAATCTCATCTCACTTTGTAGAATCTAATTGGAGGTCCAGATATACAAATTTTAGACCAGGTCTTCTCTACTCACTCCAAGTAGGTGATATTTCCCGAGGTTCATGACCCTCGACTTGCTAGGCGGGGGACTGCCACTTTTAGGTTTCAAAGAGGGTCTAAATGTGAACTCGGGAAATTGGTTCCAAGATTTTCGGTGCTTCTAGATGTAAATGGCACTTATGCTGCTTCATTTTTGTCGTTTTGTAGACTATATGGACCAGTTGTCAGTATTGCTAGCATTTCACATGCTTTCATAATTTTCATGATCTTCTACTACTCTAGATCCACACTGAGAGAAATTTAAATGGTCCTGGTAACTATTCACTAAATCTATTCACTGTTAATGTAATTACGAAAATAGTCACGTGGACTAATAAAATATAATGATCGCTGAATAGTTATCAGGACCATCTCAATTTCTCTCAGTGCGACTTCCAATTCTGCATTGCCAATGGACAATAAATGGCGCTCAACGTAACAATGCATTTTTTTTTTTCAAATATGAAGTAGATGTCAATTTTGCTACAATCTTATGAATTTGTTATGAATTCATCAAGTCCAACAATATTTCAGACACAAACCATATCATCATCACGGACCATCGATACCGGACAATCATCCCTGTAATCTTTGAATCAGGATCCCAAGCAGTATCAACCAGGCTGAGTCCGCGACATCATCATCAGTGAGAATTTACACATACACCGCGACATACCACGACCTCTGCGTCATACCAAAGTACAACAATCTGCGCCTCTCTATCTCACCATTCGCGTTCCCCTACTGTCTCACCGAGTGGCTGGAACGTGGAACTCTCATCGAGGAATTTCGAGGAATCCCCATGTACCTTATATATCTATATATACCCACACATAGATATATATATATATATATACATCTACATCTACATACTCGTTGGTCAGTCGCGCCGGTCGAGTGCATGAACAACAAGCAACGATGTGCTGCGCAAGAGGAGGTAAAGAGCGAGTAGTATAACCGATTGGCAAAGGAACACCAGGAGGAAAAGGATCGTGGAAGAAGGTGAAGAGGAGAAACAGGGGCGATATAGAGAAGCCGATGGTGGTGATGGTGATGGTGGTAGCCTCGTGGTACAGTGATGGCGGTTCTCCTGCCGCTGGTGCTGCTTGTCGTCGTTCCTTCTTCGAGTTCCTGGTGCTCTTGCTGCATTGCCGGGTGTTCGAGTACCTTCACCGAAAGGGCATCCGCTGCTGCTGTTGCTGCTGGTGCTGCTGTTTCTGCCGCCACCGTCGCCGCCGGCACACCTTGGTTGGTCATTGGCTCTACCGGGGCCTCGCCGCGCTCTCGCGGTGTTCCACATAAATACACAAATACGCGCATACCCGACGCGTATACTGGGGCCACGGCCGCATTCCAAGACTCCCCCTTGTCCTCCTCATTCTCCTCGTCTCTCTTCGTCTGTCGCAATTGGTGTACCCGCACTCGTCCTCTACAACACACAGGGTCTTCGAGGTTTCATGATAGAAAGAGAGAGAGAGACAGAGGGAGAGGGAGAGGGCCGACTCCCACCATCCGGACACACCGCGTTCACGGGCCCATCTTCGGGGCCCTTTACCCCGCTCGGACACCCCTCCCCCACTACCAACGGAGCGCCACTGGGCGCCTCTTTCCTCTTCTCACTCCAGACGCGTTTACCTTCTTCTTCTTCTTCTTCTTACAGTCGGAATTCGCATATTGAAGCCACCCTGCTTACAGGTTATAGACCACTGCAGACTTTACACACTCTTACACACGCATAATATTCGACAGGGGGCGCCACTCGACACTACAATCTAAAAATCAAGTGTTGCAAATGTGTTGTTTCCTATCTTTAATGTTGTGACGAATTTTTACCCACTTTGAACGTGTCGCATTTTACATGGTAATAATATGTAAAATGTAATACACTGTTACACACGCATAATATTCGATAGGGGACACCACTCGACTCTATACTCGACACTAGACTCTACACTCTAATAATCAAGTGTTGCAAATGTGTTGATTCTTATTTCTAACGTTGTGACGAATTCTTACACACTTTGAACGTGTCGCATTTTACATGGTAATAATATGTAAAATGCAATACACTCTTACACACGCATAATATTCGATAGGGGGCACCACTCGACTCTACAGTCTAATAATCAAGTGTTGCAAATGTGTTGTTTCCTATCTTTAATGTTGTGACGAATTTTTACACACTTTGAACGTGTTGCATTTTACATGATAATAATATGTAAAATGCAATACACTCCTACACACGCATAATATTCGATAGGGGGCACCACTCGACACTACAATCTAAAAATCAAGTGTTGCAAATGTGTTGTTTCCTATCTTTAATGTTGTGATGAATTTTTACCCACTTTGAACGTGTCGCATTTTACATGGTAATAATATGTAAAATGTAATACACTGTTACACACGCATAATATTCGATAGGGGGCACCACTCGACTCTACACTCTAATAATCAAGTGTTGCAAATGTGTTGCTTCCTATCTTTAATGTTGTGACGAATTTTTACACACTTTGAACGTGTCGCATTTTACATGGTAATAATATGTAAAATGCAATACACTGTTACGCACGCATAATATTCGATAGGGGGCACCACTCGACTCTACACTCTAATAATCAAGTGTTGCAAATGTGTTGTTTCCTATCTTTAATGTTGTGACGAATTTTTACACACTTTGAATGTGTTGCATTTTACATGGTAATAATATGTAAAATGCAAAGACTCTTACACACACATAATATTCGATAGGGGACGCCACTCGACTCTACACTCTAATAATCAAGTGTTGCAAATGTGTTGTTTCCTATCTTTAATGTTGTGACGAATTTTTACACACTTTGAACGTGTCGCATTTTACATGGTAATAATATGTAAAATGCAATACACTGTTACGCACGCATAATATTCGATAGGGGGCACCACTCGACTCTACACTCTAATAATCAAGTGTTGCAAATGTGTTGTTTCCTATCTTTAATGTTGTGACGAATTTTTACACACTTTGAACGTGTTGCATTTTACATGGCAATAATATGTAAAATGCAAAACACTCTTACACACACATAATATTCGATAGGGGACGCCACTCGACTCTACACTCTAATAATCAAGTGTTGCAAATGTGTTGTTTCCTATCTTTAATGTTGTGACGAATTTTTACACACTTTGAGCGTGTTGCATTTTACATGGTAATAATATGTAAAATGCAAAACACTCTTACACACACATAATTTTCGATAGGGGACGCCACTCGACTCTACACTCTAATAATCAAGTGTTGCAAATGTGTTGTTTCCTATCTTTAATGTTGTGACGAATTTTTACACACTTTGAACGTGTTGCATTTTACATGGTAATAATATGTAAAATGCAAAACACTCTTACACACACATAATATTCGATAGGGGGCGATACTCGACTCTACACTCTAACAATCAAGCGTTGCAAATGTGTTGATTCTTATATCTAACGTTGTGACGAATTTTTACACACTTTGAACGTGTCGCATTTTACATGGTAATAATATGTAAAATGGAATACACTCTTACACACACGTAATATTCGATAGGGGGCGCCACTCGACTCTACACTCTAATAATCAAGTGTTGCAAATGTGTTGATACTTATTTCTAACGTTGTGACGAATTTTTGCACACTTTAAACGTGTCGCATTTTATATGGTAATAATATGTAAAATGCAATACACTCTTACACACGCATAATATACGATAGGGGGCGCCACTCGACTCTACACTCTAATAATCAAGTGTTGCAAATGTGTTGATTCCTATCTTTAATGTTGTGACGAATTTTTACACACTTTGAACGTGTCGCATTTTACATGGTAATAATATGTAAAATGCAATACTCTTACACACGCATAATATTCGATAGGGGGCACCACTCGACTCTACATTCTAAAAATCAAGTGTTGCAAATGTGTTGATTCTTATTTCTAACGTTGTGTCGAATTTTTACACACTTTGAACGTGTCGCATTTTATGTGGTAATAATATGTAAAATGCAATACACTCTTACACACGCATAATATACGATAGGGGGCGCCACTCGACTCTACACTCTAATAATCAAGTGTTGCAAATGTGTTGATTCTTATTTCTAACGTTGTGACGAATTTTTACACACTTTAAATGTGGTGGATTTTACATGGTAATAATATGTAAAATGCAACATACTCTTGCACACGCATAATATTCGACAGGGGGCGCCAGTCGACTCTACACTCTAAAAATCAAGCGTGTTGCAAAATTTTCATTGAATCAATGTCCATCCCTATTTGGTACTATCCAGAGTTGCATCCACCCATTATTTTTAAATTTGTTCAATTTGCATACGTGTTCCATAAATAATTAAATTTTAACAATTCTTCTAAGAATATGCTAGTAAAAAGAATGTACAATGTTATAAAAAAACAAAAGTGCGATCATTATATTAAACAAAACTTGTATGCTTTTTTTTTTTTAATTAAAAAAGTAACATAATGGATAATGGAAAAATTGTATTTTGATAAGCTTTAAAAAAAATACTATTTAGGTGAACTCTTTTAGTGCTATTATCGACGGTCGATAACATTAGTTTTATTAATTATCGTTCTTATTCCCCAATCTAGAATTTTCTCTAAATTTATGCCATGGGGTCACTGATCTCAATCTAAAATTTACGCGAGTCCCTCCTGTACCCTTGTGGTCCCTTCATAACATCCCTGTCCTTCTTTCTCCCATCTAATTTCCCATTCTTTCCAACTCCGTCTTGCCCACTTCTCACCCACAACATATACATGCCGTCGCTGAATCGTCCCGCCCTGTTTTCTCGTGGTTGTACGCGAAAGAAGAGAGAGAAAGAGATCTCTCTCTTTTTCTCGAGAGAGGGCGAGAGGCGACGAGTCGTCCGGTCCCACACGAACAACACGCGGTCAAGCCCTCGCTCTTCTTCGCGAGGTGCTGTTGCCGTTGTATACGCAGAAAATAAGAAAGAGAGACAAGGAGAGAAATCTTCCGCTACTCTAATATTCGTTTTCTTTATATATATAGGGCATTCCACGCCAATTCGATAAATACTTGACCGTTCATATATTTTTTCATTGGACTTGTTCCTATTTCCCTGATTTACACAACTCCAAAAATGACTTTTTTTCATTCCTTACCGTCGGGTTTTATCAATGTTAAAAAAGAAAGAAAAAAAAAAGTTATAAGAAAATAATATTTTGTCAATTGGACAAAATATTTGGCAATGGTAATCGAATAATTTTTGGATTCTATCAGCTGTTGCTTCGATCAATTACATATTTCATTCGACCGAAAGAATATTCTTTTCGCAGCCCGCAAGCGCACGTTTTGTTGCATCTAACGATTTTTTTTTCTCAGTGTATTTGAAAGAAATTTCTTTTTTTTTTCGTCCGGATACCAAAAAATCGGTAAATCGTAGAATAATTTTTTCTTCCGCATTTTAATCCGCAGTAAAACGGAAGTTCACGGCGAAAAATCATTTGCTGACATAGTGAAATCAAACCTTTTTTTTCAACCTAGCAAATTATTTTGTTGACCTAGCAAATCTTTTTGCCGGCCTATGCAAATTATTTAGTTGGCCTAGCAAATCTTTTTGCCGGCCTAGGAAATTATTTAGTTGGTTTAGCAAATCTTTTTACTGGCCTATGGAATCCTTTTAGTTAGGCTAGGAAATAAGGCTTGCTGTCGAACAAAAATTTTCCTTCGGTGTTGAAATTTGAAAAAGAAAATACTGTTTTTTTCCATTTTTTCCCCTATTTTCTCGTGATTGTACGCAAGAAAAAAGAGCAAGAGGCGACGAGTCGTCCGGTCCCATACGAACAACACGCGGTCAAGCCCTCGTTCTTCTTCGCGAGGTGCTGTTGCCGTTGTATACGCAGAAAATAAGAGAGAGAGCGAGACAAAAAAACAGAAAGAAAGAAAGAGAAAGAGAGAGAGAGAGAGAAAGCATTGGGCCAGTCCAGCGGACATCCTCTCATGGTGCTCTCGATGGTATTAGGTTGGGTGGGTCAGTGTGCGTGGCTGTACCTAAGCCACCACCGTCAGCATCAGCAGCAACAGCAGCAGCAGCAGCAGCAGCGAACGAGCGAGGCACGCAGAAATATTTTGTTTACCTCGCTCCCAGTTCTTTGAATCCGGCGGCTGTGCTGGGGATGGACTGCGCGCGGCACAGTCGCGGCACTCGGCCTCGCATCTCGGCAGGGCGTCTTTCTCAATCGGGCCGACGTCTCTTCTGCCCCTCTCCCTCCATCCCTTCTTCTTCGTTTCGTCTCCGCGACGAAGAGGAGTTGGATACTTGGTCTCACTCGCGACAACACGAAGCTCATACACTTTTCTGTTTCTCACTCACTTTAGTTTTGTCTGTGTGCGTACAACCATACAGACTCTATACACACTTCAATACACAGTATGGTTGTTATGATTGTGTTGGTAAAGTGGCTTATCATAGTGTGGGTTAACGCGTATTACACTCGGAGCGCGTCTACCTGTGGCCCCGAAGAGAACTACGTCGAAACCGCGAAAGAGAGAAAGGGAGAGAGAGAGAGACGCGAAAAAGGTGAGGAGTGTAAGAATACAGCGGGGAATCGAGTGAGACCGAGAACTGCCCCCCACGCAGGCTACTTATACATTCATACCTTCTTACGGACCTCCTCCGAAGACCGCGGCGACGACCTCGCTGAGCGTCTTCTTCTTCTTTGGCTTCTCCTTCTTCGTCTTCTTCTTCATCTTCTTCTTCTTCTTCTTCTTCTTCTTCTTCTTCGTCCTCGGCTTCTTCTTCTTCTTCTTCGTCTTCGGCTTTGGATTCGGCTTCGGCTTCTTCTTCTTCGTCGTCTTCGTCTTCGTCTTCGGCTTCTTCTTCTTCTTCGTCTTCTCCTTTTTCTTCGGCATTCTACGCCTTTTACAAGACAGTCGATAATTCTTCTGGGTTACTTTCACAGATATGCCTTTACCTTGTGAATTCTTGGGAAACTTCTTGAAAATTCTTAACAATATATGTCCCCTCGACGTAGATTAAAAAAATAAAATCATAACTCTCGTTGAAAGAAATATTCTAATTTCTTTTTGAAAAATCAGCTGTCTCCCGAATACTTTTCTCACGAGATTATTCGTTATCAGTGTGAGACAAAAAAAAAGGATGTTGATGCAGGAGGAGCATATTCTCACGCGTCGAATTTCAGAAAATTCAGAGAACCCGATGTTGTGTGTGGTCGATATGTTTTACAGCTCTATCCACCCACATCCAAACTCACTTTATGTTCTTATTTATTCTTAAGAATTTATAGATACTGTGGGGAAAATAATTGTTATCAATTATCTTAGTTTCTCTGACATTTTGCAATGAATTGTTTTTTTCACTTATTAATAAAAACGAATAATTTACAAAATAAATAAACAAATTAAGTAAGCTGTAAATTAATATTTTGCTACAACCAGAAATAGAAGACTACTTCTAGTAGTTTCACCTTAAGTTCATTGTTATTTACGAAAATTTTAAAAATCAGCAACTTCTCCAATTCTTTTGAAATTACCAGATACTAAAAAATATGTTCATCGAAGAAGAAAAATTACTTTCTCAATAATCTCCATTTCCATGATATATTATAATAAATTCGAATTCTTAAAATAATCTCTGATCTATTTTATTATCAATATAAATTTTAAGAATTTTTCTAATTCTCAAAATAAGAATTTTTAAGAATTATTCTAATTGTTAAAATAAGAATTTTTAAGAATTATTTTAAGAATTACTCTAATTCTTAAAATAATTTCTAATCAATTCTAAAAAAAATTAATGAACCAAACGAACAAATGAAGTGCGTTTTGTAACTGGGTTTGCTACAACCCGGAATAGAAGTCGATACTGCAGCGACGTTTCGTTTAGTATTTATTATTATTATTAAAAATATTTTATCTTCGTGTTTCATATAAATTGCGTAGGTGTGCGTAAATGTTGGGCCTTTCGCAGGCAATATATTGGACGTGTGGTGTATAGGTACATAGAAGAGGGAGGGGTGCAGAAAACAGCGAATAACACATTCCCTTCGGCGGGATAGCAGTGTGCTCTGCTCGCGCCCGCCCCCGGTCGCATCCTCGAGTCCTTCCCAGCATCTTTCTCTCTTCGTAGACGCGAGGAGAGCGAGGGAAAGGAAAGGGAGAGGCTCAGGCCCCACGGTGTATACTCGACGGCAACAACACCGTCGAGAGAGAGTCCCAAAGATATATAGCAGCCAGCAACAAATGAGGTCCTTCTGAGAATCGGGGCCACCGACACAGCGACCGAGAGCGTCTCTCGCCACTGGGACTCGGTGTTTCAGACCCTCCCGAGGGGGTGAGAACCACCCTGGCCTATGTATCTTCGACTCCTTCCGACTCACTTCTCTACTTCTTGCACTTTGAGACCCAAAAAAAAAAACTGTTATTGAGTATTTCATTGAATATTTCAACGAATAATTTTTTTTCTGTTAATAAAGTATTCTTATTAATATTACTTTTCCTGAATTTTATACTTGTCGTAGCGTTGTGGAGAAATTTAATATTTATTGAATGTACCATTTTTTTAAGGGTTTTATTTAGGTTGTTTGGACACAACGACCGAGAGCGTCTCTCGCTACTGGGACTCGGTATTTCAGACCCTCCCGAGGGGGTGAGAACCACCCTGGCCTATGTATCTTCGACTCCTTCCGACTCACTTCTCTACTTCTTGCACTGTGAGACCCAAAAAAAAAAAAAAAAAAAATCTTTTATTGAGTATTTCATTGAATATTTCAACGAATAATTACTTTCTCATCACATACGGAGTATGGATAAAGAGAAAGTATTGCAATCCAAAAAAAATTCGACTTCCAGATTTTGATGGAAATAGATGTTTTGAGTGTCCTAGATTCCAAAAAACACATTACCTCATTTCTGTCCGTCCGTCTGTCTGTCTGTCTGGCGTCTGTATGTGCCGTCCGGAAACACAATAACTTTTGAAAACATCTATGGACTGAAATGAAATTTTTTGTGTGTCTTCTGCATTCAAATCCTGGTTTTGGTATTGAAATCCAATCCAAAATCTCCACTGCTTCTGATACTTTACCTTAAATACAAAATAAAAAAAAATAAAAATTTTATTTATTTTTGTACCGCAAGTTAATATAAAAGATATTATGCTTCAATGTGATACATACAAATAGTATTACCAGCAAATAAAAAATGAACAACAAGAGATTTAGTATATAGAAGATTTTGTTTTTTCAATCACCCACATAAGACATCTTAAACTGTTGTAAAAAATGTATTGCTTGAAATATGTTACTTTCTTGTGTTATTGTGTTACACATTCACTAAAAAAAAGAACTGCAATGATCTTGAGCAGTTTTCAATGATAACATACTATGAATATTTACACCATATGTTAGATTAAAATTTAAAAAAAGAATGTAAAAATAGAAGAGAAACACATTTGAGGTTATCATCACTCTTGATGTTAGACTATAAACACTCATGCACTCATCACATCATAGTTTTTTTATTTATTTTATCACTCGTATAGCATTTTATACCAATTCCAAATGCTGCTCATACACACCATAATATGCGAAACGTTGGAAATATCAAATAAAATGTAATTCCGACTGTCAAACTATCGCAATGCCGACGATAATAACATCAAAGGGAAAGAGAGATGTGAAGGCGCGCGCCGGCGCGCGATGTCACGCTCGCTTTCTCGCGCGCGCGAATTTCGAATTTACAAACGCGTTCTTGACAAATTATAGCTAAAAATGGAGATTACAATTAATGTGCGAAATTCACACATTATTAATCACTATAACCCAGTAAATTCACGATAAAAATTTTACACCAGTAACAAATTTTTACTTTTTCATCACATGCAAAGTATGTAAAATAATATTTAAAAAATAGGTATAATTTTTTTTTTTTTTTTCAAAAATAGACCTAAATTTAAAAAAAGACCTATTTTTTTTTTAAATAAGCCTAAATAAGCTAATTTTTTCAAAAATAGACCCCAGAATTTTTGTGGTCAGTACTTGGATGGGTGACCGCTTCTAACCCGAATAAGTCCCTCGATTCTTGACACGGCGGCGAAGGCGGCGGCGCGATCTTTTTATAATATAGAGAGATATTTATTCATATATAACTACAAAAACGAATATTACGAACTAACTTCACAAACTAATTTCACAAACTAATTTCACAAACTAATTTCACAAACTAACTTCACAAACTAACTTCACAAACTAACTTCACGACAGTAACGTGACGCCAGTAACAATCGTGATGAGAAAGTCACGTTTTGCGATCACGCCAGTAGCAAGTTTTTTTTTTTTTTCTGTTAATAAAGTATTTTTATTAATATTACTTTTCCTGAATTTTATTCTTGTCGTAGCGTTGTAGAGAAATTTAATATTTATTGAATGTACGAATTTTTTAAGGGTTTTATTTAGGTTGTTTGGACACAACGACCGAGAGTGTCTCTCGCCACTGGGACTCGGTATTTCAGACCCTCCCGAGGGGGTGAAGATCACCCTGGCCTATGTATCTTCGATTCCTTCCGACTCACTTCTCTACTTCTTGCACTTTGAGACCCAAAAAAAAAAAAAACTGTTATTGAGTATTTCATTGAATATTTCGACGAACAATTTTTTTTTTCTATTAATAAAGTATTTATTTTTAATAATATTACTTTTCCTAAATTTTATTTGTCGTGTTGTTTTGGAGAAATTTAGTATTTATTGAATGTACGATTTTTTGAAGGTTTTTATTTAGGTTCTTTAGACATAGCGATCGAGGGCGTCTCTCGCCACTGGGACTCGGTGTTTCAGACGCTCCCGAGGGGGTGAAAATCACCCTGGCTTATGTATCTTCGACTCCTACCGACTCACTTCTCTACTTCTTGCACTTTGAGACCCAAAAAAAAAAAAAGCTGTTATTGAGTATTTCATTGAATATTTCAACGAACAATTTTTTTTTTCTATTAATAAAGTATTTATTTTTAATAATATTACTTTTCCTAAATTTTATTTGTCGTGTTGTTTTAAAGAAATTTAGTATTTATTGAATGTACGATTTTTTGGAGGTTTTTATTTAGGTTCTTTAGACACAGCGATCGAGGGTGTCTCTCGCCACTGGGACTCGGTGTTTCAGACCCTCTCGAGGGGGTGAGAACCACCCTGGCCTATGTATCTTCGACTCCTTCCGACTCACTTCTCTACTTCTTGCACTTTGAGACCCAAAAAAAAAAAAAAAACTGTTATTGAGTATTTCATTGAATATTTCAACGAACAATATTTTTTTTCTATTAATAAAGTATTTATTTTTAATAATATTACTTTTCCTAAATTTTATTTGTCGTGTTGTTTTGGATAAATTTAGTATTTATTGAGTGTACGATTTTTTGGAGGTTTTTATTTAGGTTCTTTAGACCGCGATCGAGGGCGTCTCTCGCCACTGGGACTCCGTATTTCAGACCCTCCCGAGGGGGTGAGAATCACCCTGGCTTATGTATCTTCGACTCCTACCGACTCACTTCTCTACTTCTTGCACTTTGAGACCCAAAAAAAAAAACTGTTATTGAGTATTTCATTGAATATTTCAACAAACAATTTTTTTCTGTCAGTAAATGATTTATTTTTATTAATGTTACTTTTCCTGAATTTTGTTTGTCGTGTTGTTTTGGGGAAATTTAATATTTGTTGAATCTACCATTTTTTAAAGGCTTTTTTATGTCAAATAAGTCGCAGAATTGACAACGCAACTTTGTTTCATTTTTATAATTTTAGTTAAATTATTTATGCATCAATCAAATGAGTATTTTAATCCTTTAAATGTCACGGCCCTTTTGCGTTGAAAAACGAAGACTTTTTGAAAATGTCGGCACAAAATATTTAATTTTAATATTTCAGAACAAAATAGTAAAAAACTTTTGGAAAATTCAATTTATACATTCTTAGGTATTCATGCGTTTATCCTTTATGAATCAATGAAATGGAATTAGCAGAAAAATATGTATTTGTAAATTTGCCAAATTTACAGAATCTCCGTCATTTTTAGAGTAAAAAATAAAATCCAAAATATAATTCTGCCAAGTTAACATAATAAGTTTGTTACTCACGGAGCACACAATTATTATTTACCATGTAAAGTAATAATTGCAAAAATTTGTCTCAATGTACAAACTCGTACATAAAAAAAAATATGACAAATTTATCGCCATCTGAAATTTGTAGGATCATTCGTAAAAATGTCGGAAAGTCAACGAGGGAGTTTATGCCCTCAGTAGGAATATAGCTGGCGCCATAGAGTTCGAATACATATATACTCTCAACCATAGCATCGTCCCTTCTATGTCAGTCAGTATATCAGCATCAGCATTCCCTGTTTTCTGTGAATGACTCTTGTACGGTACGAGTCGAGGTATATATCTCGAGAGGAACCTGCCCAATCATGTATTCGTAGTCTGGGATAGCTGCGAGGGTCGAACACACTCGCGTCAAGAAGAAGGAAGCGCGTCTCGTATAGAGAGTTCGCCCTGTAGCATGCCGCGCGCCTTGGGCCCTAATTGGACCAGGAATTTCGGCCATTCGTGCCCCCCGCGACCCCCTCGGCCTTCCCGCGAGACGCCAGTTCGAGACCCCCCCCTCCTCCAACCCTGAACCCCCTTTGCCCCCCTCAGCTCACGAAATATTTCGTTCCCTAAGCTATCGAACTCGCTTTTCGATTCTTGGAAAACGACTTGCTTGGTGCTGCCACCGCCATCAGCGACTATTCTACCCCCTCAGCTTCCGCTACTCTAATATTCGTTTTCTCTATACATATATATATATGGGGCATTATACACCAATCGGACCACCTTTTACCATGACTGTCGTCGATATAGTTAATTATTTTTTTCATCATTCACCCGAATGAATGGAGCTTGCTCCATTTTTTTCAAAATTTTTATTGCATATTTCGCGCACTTATGATTTTTTCAAAATTGCGTTTAAAAACTTTCGAATGCACGTATCTTCTTGGATATAAGTCGTATCGTAAAAAAACCTACATAAAAGTTTTTCATTTTGAAGTATACTTTAATGTCAATTTATTTTTTAAATTCTTCAACCCCTCCGAAGGATTGATTTTTCATTAATAAACATAAAAATCCATTTTTCAAAAACTGACATTTTTTATTTTTTCCCAAAAAATCACTAAGGTACTACTCGTGAAGACGAACATTTTAAGCCTAGACGGAAAGTGGGACAATCCTTTTTTCGAAATTGTATGAGAGTTTGAGAGATAAATAAAAAATGAAAACTCTCATAAAAAATCGGAAAAAATTGTCTCACTGCCAAATTTTTGTCCTAAAGTGGGACAATTTTTTTCCGATTTTTTATGAGAGTATTCATTTTTTATTTACCGTTTAAACTCTCATCAAAATTCGAAAAAAAATTGTCCCACTTTAGGACACAAATTATAGTTGTTGTTGTTGATATAGTTGATTATTTTTTTCATCATTCACCCGAATGAATGGAGCTTGCTCCATTTTTTTCAAAATTTTTATTGCATATTTCGCGCACTTATGATTTTTTCAAAATTGCGTTTAAAAACTTTCGAATGCACGTATCTTCTTGGACATAAGTCGTATCGTAAAAAAACCTACATAAAAGTTTTTCATTTTGAAGTATACTTTAGTGTCAATTTATTTTTAAAATTCTTCAACCCCTCCGAAGGATTGATTTTTCATTAATAAACATAAAAAACCATTTTTCAAAAACTGACATTTGTAATTTTTTTCAAAAAATCTCTAAGATACTACTCGTGAAGACGAACATTTTAAGCCTTAAGTAAAGTGGGACAATCCTTTTTTCGAAATTGTATGAGGGTTTGAAAGATAAATAAAAAATGAAAACTCTCATAAAAAATCGGAAAAAATTGTCTCACTGCCAAATTTTTGTCCTAAAGTGGGACAATTTTTTTCCGATTTTTTATGAGAGTATTCATTTTTTATTTATCGTTTAAACTCTCATCAAAATTCGAAAAAAAATTGTCCCACTTTAGGACAAAAATTATAGTTGTTGTTGTTGATATAGTTGATTATTTTTTTTATCATTCACCCGAATGAATGGAGCTTGCTCCATTTTTTTCAAAATTTTTATTGCATATTTCGCGCACTTATGATTTTTTCAAAAACTTTTTTTAAAAACTTTCGAATGCACGTATCTTCTTGGATATAAGTCGTATCGTAAAAAAACCTACATAAAAGTTTTTCATTTTGAAGTATACTTTTGTGTCAACTTATTTTTAAAAATTCTTCAACCCCTCCGAAGGATTGATTTTTCATTAATAAACATAAAAATCCATTTTTCAAACACTGACATTTTTAATTTTTTTCCAAAAAATCACTAAGATACTACTCGTGAAGACGAACATTTTAAGCCTAGACGGAAAGTGGGACAATCCTTTTTTCGAAGTTCTATGAGAGTTTGAAAGATAAATAAAAAATGAAAACTCTCATAAAAAATCGGAAAAAATTGTCGCACTGCCAAATTTTTGTCCTAAAGTGGGACAATTTTTTTCCGATTTTTTATGAGAGTATTCATTTTTTATTTATCTTTTAAACTCTCATAAAAATTCGAAAAAAAAAGATTGTTCCACTTTTCGTCTAGGCTGTCCAAGTTTTTGAAAAAACGATTTTTATGTTTATTAATTAAAAATCAATGCTTCGGAGGGGTTGAAGAATTTTTTAAATAAATTTCCATAAAAGTATACTTCAAAATGAAAAGCTTTTATATACGTTTTTTTACGACACGACATATCCAAGAAGATACGTGCATTCCAAAGTTTTTAAATGCAATTACTCGAGCAATTTTTATAAATTTACAAAAACGCGAATTACGCGATGAAAAATTTGAAAAAAATTGATTATGCTCCATCCCCATTTGGGTGAATGACTATAAAAATAATCAACTATATCAACGACGGTCGTAGTAAAAGGTGGTCCGAACGGTGTATAAAATGCCCCATATATGGGGTATTCCTGGTCAACTTTGTAAGCGTTCAACCAATTCGCTCCATAATTTTCCATACTATTCTATATGCTCGAAAAGACACTTATAATTTTTTTTAGAATTTGTTTATCCAAACTTTTTTTTCACGAATTCTTTAAATAAAAAAATATGTTGCAGCCCAATTTAAAAATTTGAAATTACTCTAAAAAATTCTGTATTAGATATCAAAATTGTTGAGATTTGAACCAGAGTCGACAAACGTTTGCGTCGATTTTTTAAGCCATTTAAAAAAAAAAGATAAAAATAAAAGATTATTTTAGAATTTAGCTGAAACTTTTTCTTAACGATATAAAAACAAAAATGAAGTATTAAATACCGATAATAATGATTAATTTGTAAAATTTGACTACACACATGTGTTAAATTTAATATATCAGCTGATTAATAAAATTTCCAAAGATTTTTGACAGTGTAACGATAAGTCCAATTAAAAATTTAAAAACAAAGAGGATTCGAATATCGAATGGGGCTTGGAATGCCCCATATATGTAGTATATATGTATTCTATTCCTTCACGCATCTCTTGTACGAATTTCATTTCCATTTCATGACTCGATTTTGCTGTTGCAACGCAGGGCTTCTTCTCCGACTACGGGACTTCCAGGAATCGAGAATATGGAAACTCGCGAGAGCAGCGAAGAGCAGAGTGCGCGTTAGCGTTTTAGCCTCATTGTCTGGAAATTCATTTGAATACCACGCTGCTCGTCGTCGTCGTCGTCGTCGTCTACGTACGACTCTTTGCCTCCTCTCGTTTAGGACGACCAACGTCTTCTCTCTACGACATTATTCCACAAAGCTGTGGGATGCAGTTAGGACGCCGCCGGCGGCGGCAAGCTTGTGCGGCTTTCCGAGAATTTTCCGGAGTAGCACAACGCTGCGTTTTCCGTGTGTATATCTTTTCTTTCTTTTTTTCTTTCTTTTTTTTTTTGTGAGAATGTGCTCCTGGCGCCTGCGGCGTGCGACCGCCAGGAGGGAATACCAAAAAAAAAAAAAAGAACTCGACCACCAAGAGTCCTTGTTATTTGACTCTTCATGTATGGCATTGGATCAGTCACCTAAAATATTAATATGTCTCAAAAAATATTTTTATAATGCACTCAGAGAAATTATGGAGAAATTATGGCAACTACAAAGTGACAGCTATTAATTTTTAAATCATTCAACTTTTTTTAAAAGTTATGGTAAGTTAAAAATCGTTCTAAGTATATTTTTATAGTTGTGACGCTTATTTTATGGCAATCGCAACTATAAAATAATAGGGAATACTAAAAAAAAAGAACTCGACCACCAAGAGTCCTTGTTATTTGACTCTTCATGTATGGCATTCGATCAGTCACCTAAAATATTAATATGTCTCAAAAAATATTTTTATAATGCACTCAGAGAAATTATGGAGAAATTATGGCAACTACAAAGTGACAGCTATTAATTTTTAAATCATTCAACTTTTTTTTTTAAGTTATGGTAAGTTAAAAATCGTATATTTTTATAGTTGTGACGCCTATTTTATGGCTATCGCAACTATAAAATAATAGGGAATACTAAAAAAAAAAAAGAACTCGACCACCAAGAGTCGTTGTTATTTGACTCTTCATGTATGGCATTGGATCAGTCACCTAAAATATTAATATGTCTCAAAAAATATTTTTATAAT
Organism: Ephialtes manifestator; assembly: GCA_963970395.1. Taxonomy (NCBI): domain Eukaryota; kingdom Metazoa; phylum Arthropoda; class Insecta; order Hymenoptera; family Ichneumonidae; genus Ephialtes; species Ephialtes manifestator. The sequence goes on along the minus strand of OZ019977.1, from coordinate 17,947,496 downwards.
GCACTCAGAGAAATTATGGCAACTACAAAGTGACAGCTATTAATTTTTAAATCATTCAACTTTTTTTTAAAGTTATGGTAAGTTAAAAATCGTTCTAAGTATATTTTTATAGTTGTGACGCTTATTTTATGGCAATCGCAACTATAAAATAATAGGGAATACTAAAAAAAAAAGAACTCGACCACCAAGAGTCCTTGTTATTTGACTCTTCAAGTATGGCATTGGATCAGTCACCTAAAATATTAATATGTCTCAAACAATATTTTTATAATGCAGTCAGAGAAAAATTATGGCAACTACAAAGTGACAACTATTAATTTTTAAATCATTCAACTTTCTTTTTAAGTTATGGTAAGTTAAAAATCGTTCTAACTATATTTTTATAGTTGTGACACACCTATTTTATGGCTCTCGCAACTATAAAATAATAGAGAATACTAAAAAAAAAAAGAACTCGACCACCAAGAGTCCTTGTTATTTGACTCTTCAAGTATGGCATTGGATCAGTCACCTAAAATATTAATATTAATATGTCTCAAACAATATTTTTATAATGCACTCAGAGAAAAATTATGGCAACTACAAAGTGACAGCTATTAATTTTTAATTCATGCAATTTTTTTTTTAAGTTATGGTAAGTAAAAAAACGTTCTAACTATATTTTTATAGTTGTGACGCCTATTTTATGGTTATCGCAACTATAAAATAATAGGGAATACTAAAAAAAAAAGAACTCGACCACGAAGACTTCTCGTTATTTGACTCTTCTTGGAAGGCATTTGATGCCAGATCAGCCACCTAAAATATTAATGTCTCAAAAAATATTTTTATATTTTATGCATTCAGAGAAATTATGGAAGTCCTGATAACTACTAATTTTTAATCCATACAACTTTTTTTTGCAGTTACGGTAAGTAAAAAATCGTTCTAACTATATTGTTATAGTGGTGACAGAATTTTCTCTCAGTGTGAGATTGAAAAAAAACGTGTAACGTGTTGTAGAATCCTTAATCGTGTTGAATGCGATAAATTTCATTATCATGGCGTCTATAACTTGAAACAACTAATTTTAATTTTGACAATCGACAAGATTTTCAAAATTAAAATTAAAATTCAATAAATTTGTTTTCTAATCCTCTATCACTGGGATCCATATAATTCTTAATACTCTGCAAAAAAACAGATCCATGTTATGAAACACAACATTTTAAAAAGATTCTGCCATTTTTTAAATTTTTGTCAAAATTTTTTAATTAAAATAAATTAAGGTATTTAATGCTAGGATTTTGAAAAAAAATGGTATATTCTCACGTTGCTATTTATCCGTAAGAGATTTGAATTCCGGTGCATTGATGCTCTTGAAGAAATCATAAATATCTCGCGGTCCAGAGAGTAGCTGAAGACCGTGCGAACGTGGTTGGAAGCCTGAAGAGAACAGTCCGAGGGATTATCTTAAATATTATGACTAACCCCTCCAGGACGTGAACTACCCTCTTACTTCATCTCGTCCGTGTCCATGGAGTTTGCGTGGGAATTCTTGAGGAAGACACGTCGTTTCCGACTAAATTCCACCCTAACAAGACTTCCCCAAGGATACTCGGATTATCCAAGGAATTTAGACGGTTCTTCTTTATACAATATTCATTCTTCCAGGAATTTTCTTTTTAAAAAGTGTAAACACTTCATTGTCGACAATATATAAAACATTAGGTCTTTCAATAAACATTTTATTTAGTGAAAAAAATAAAATGCCTCTTGGTTTAAAAACTCAACATTTTTTATTGCATATCGAAGAAAATTTATTTTTTAAAAGATTTTGCACAAAAAATTGTGAGGGACATAACGGGATATAATATGTTTTTTATTTTTTAATGCATTGAGTAGATATCACAATTTTTTAAAGACAATTTCAGTTACAATTTATGCTTGTTTTTTTTTTATAACGATACAAAATTTTTGCCATATTTTAGTAAAAGCAACGAATCATTGTTACAGAATGATAACTATGAGTAAATTATATAATACATCTGTATGATTTAATATATCTTTTGATAGTCCTGTAATTAATTATTAATTTCCACATTGTTGATACTGAGCAAGATTTAAAAAAATTATTTTAATCGAGAAGATATTTATTTCATGTTAATTACTCGACTGAAATAAAATAATTTACTTAAATTAAATATTAGGCCGGAATTTAAATAAGAAAATCTTGGTCTAGTAGATTTTTTTCTGGGTGTTTTATCTTTTGATTAATTTAGGATAAAAATCGTTATTAGAGTGAATTAAATGGTGAAAAAAATTATTTTAATCGAGAACATATTTATTTCATGTTAATTATTCGACTGAAATAAATAATTTACTTAAAATAAATATTAGGCCCGAATTTAAATAAGAAAATTTATTTCCGTCAACTAAAATCTTGGTCTACTAGATTTTTTCCTGGGTGTTTTATCTTTTGATTAATTTAGGATAAAAATCGTTATTAGAGTGAATTAAATGATGAAAAAAATTATTTTAATCGAGAACATATTTATTTCATGTTAATTACTTAACTGAAATAAAATAATTTACTTAAAATAAATATTAGGCCGGCATTTAAATAAGAAAATTTATTTACGTCAACTAAAATCTTGGTCTACTAGATTTTTTTCTGGGTGTTTTATCTTTTGATTAATTTAGGATAAAAATCGTTATTAGAGTGAATTAAATGGTGAAAAAAATTATTTTAGTCGAGAACATATTTATTTCATGTTAATTATTCGACTGAAATAAATAATTTACTTAAAATAAATATTAGGCCCGAATTTAAATGAGAAAATTTATTTCCGTCAACTAAAATCTTGGTCTACTAGATTTTTTTCTGGGTGTTTTATCTTTTGATTAATTTAGGGTAAAAATCGTTATTAGAGTGAATTAAATGGTGAAAAAAATTATTTTAATCGAGAACATATTTATTTCATGTTAATTACTCGACTGAAATAAAATAATTTACTTAAAATAAATATTAGGCCGGCATTTAAATAAGAAAATTTATTTACGTCAACTAAAATCTTGGTCTACTAGATTTTTTTCTGGGTGTTTTATCTTTTGATTAATTTAGGATAAAAATCGTTATCAGAGTGAATTAAATGGTGAAAAAAATTATTTTAATCGGGAACATATTTATTTCATGTTAATTACTCGACTGAAATAAAATAATTTACTTAAATTAAATATTAGGCCCGAATTTAAATAAGAAAATTTATTTACGTCAACTAAAATCTTGGTCTACTAGATTTTTTCCTGGGTGTTTTATCTTTTCATTAATTTAGGATAAAAATCGTTATTAGAATGAATTAAATGGTGAAAAAAATTATTTTAATCGAGAACATATTTATTTCATGTTAATTATTCGACTGAAATAAATAATTTACTTAAAATAAATATTAGGCCCGAATTTAAATAAGAAAATTTATTTCCGTCAACTAAAATCTTGGTCTACTAGATTTTTTTCTGGGTGTTTTATCTTTTGATTAATTTAGGATAAAAATCGTTATTAGAGTGAATTAAATGGTGAAAAAAATTATTTTAGTCGAGAACATATTTATTTCATGTTAATTATTCGACTGAAATAAATAATTTACTTAAAATAAATATTAGGCCCGAATTTAAATGAGAAAATTTATTTCCGTCAACTAAAATCTTGGTCTACTAGATTTTTTTCTGGGTGTTTTATCTTTTGATTAATTTAGGGTAAAAATCGTTATTAGAGTGAATTAAATGGTGAAAAAAATTATTTTAATCGAGAACATATTTATTTCATGTTAATTTCTCGACTGAAATAAAATAATTTACTTAAATTAAATATTAGGCCGGAATTTAAATAAGAAAATTTATTTACGTCAACTAAAATCTTGGTCTACTAGATTTTTTTCTGGGTATTTTATCTTTTGATTAATTTAGGATAAAAATCGTTATTAGAGTGAATTAAATGGTGAAAAAAATTATTTTAATCGAGAACATATTTATTTCATGTTAATTACTCGACTGAAATAAAATAATTTACTTAAAATAAATATTAGGCCGACATTTAAATAAGAAAATTTATTTACGTCAACTAAAATCTTGATCTACTAGATTTTTTTCTGGGTGTTTTGTCTTTTGATTAATTTAGGATAAAAATCGTTATTAGAGTGAAGTAAATGGTGAAAAAAGCTGTGCACCTGATTCGTGCTCGTGAATTTTGTGGGTTATAAATAGTGGGTCCTATTGTGGAATATTTGTGTGTGGGAGCCATAGGAAAGGAAGTATATGGAGTGGGGGAATAGAAGGAGAAGAAGGATGCCGAGGAGATCGAGTGAGAAGGGCTCGTCGTTTCCAGGAACCTTGGGGTAGGTCCTTTGAGAAAAAAAATATACCCATAATGCGAGCGTCCGCTCGAACCAGAGAAAAAGGGAAGCATCCTTCGTTCTTTCGACTGAGAGAGAAAGAAAAGAGAGGGAGTAAAAAAAAAAGATAGTCGTATATAGGTACGAGGTCGGATGGAGTGAGACTCTGAAGGCGAAGAAGTATGAGAGAAGGCCCAGAATTTATGTTGAGATGCAGTACCGACTGGAGAAGATCTGTGAACGCATACTCTACACCCTCTCCCGGGTTTCAAATTCTCGGAAATTCATTGTCGATTACTACGCGTCCGGTATTCTCGTGTTTATTCATCTGCGCGTTCGTGCGCCGCACATACGATGCATATATTCGATTTATTCGACTTCACCGGTTATACAAACATTTTTAAAAAATTTTAAGTCTTGGTTAATAATTATTTAATGACATAGTTTAAAAATGTTTCAAGCAAAGCTATTTTATTTTATGTCTTAATCGACAAATATTGTATTTTTTTGGCTGCTGATATAAAAATATTTATATATTGAGCATTTTTTATATGGCGATAATGATATTTGGCAATTTGGATTTCATCTACAATTATTTTAAACAATTTTTTTACACTGTTCACTTTCGTACGAACTTTACAGGTATCTGAACAACCTCGAAATAAATTTTACAAAAATTGTGTTAAAGGTTTAAAAAAGTGGTAAAATATACAACTGAAGAACGAAAGTAAAGATCAAAATTCAACATCTTGGAAAAAAAAAAACATTCCGTGGTGTCGCTTTCAGCCCTTTTCGACCGGAAGTCATAATTCTAATATCGAAAACATAAAAAATAACATTTTTTAAAACTCAGTAAAAATGTTTGAAACGGTGATTTTCTGTGAAATATGCGACTTAAAAACGATAGCAAAAGCCAAAAATTGATTTCTTAAAGCAAAAATTTCGTCTTTGACATTTTTCGTCTAGAAGTCACATCTATGTGATTTTGACATCAGAAACTTCCAAATATAATAACAAAAATCTTAAAGGGGATGATTTCTGTGATGAAATATCTTGAGGATATTAGTAAAGTTTCAAAAATCCGATACCTTAAAAAAACTATCTCAGTATGTCAATATTATGAATTTCCTACCGGAAGTCAGAATTCAGAACACGTTTAAAAAAATTGTTTATTAAAAATCACTGTAAAAAGGTTCGAAACAGAATATTCGAAATATCGTACAATATTTCTTATAGAAACAAAAATGTTATCTAATCTGGAATACAATTAATTTTTAAATAAAAAAACCAATAAATAATATTATTATTTTTTGACTATAACGCGACTGTCTGAAAGGCAAATGGGGGTCCGTCTAGGTGTGTCCCTCGCAAAGACTTCTCTCTTTCGGAACGATCGTTAATGTTTCCTGGAAATTTATATGACCGGTGCACAGTTAGTTGGCATATATAGTGTAAGAGAGAGAATGGAGAGTGCCAAGAGTGTTTTGTGTCCTCCTTTTTTTTTCTTCTTTTTTCTTTTTCCTTATTCCTGTCTCATTCGGTGGTGCAGGTACGATCGTAGGACAGGTATAGGAACGGCGCGGATGCGCGATAAAAGCGTGAGAAAGACGAAAATCGAAGGCCGTACAAGTGTACGAGTCTCGCTCGCACTCATCCAACACACAAGCTCGTTTCATCCTTGTCAACGCGAGCACGTTTCCTAGAAGGACTCTGTCTACTTCTCCGGCTTTCTATTTCTATACGGAGCGATCGTTCCTTTCGAATTTTTCGAACGCAACCAACACGAATTCGCGGCCACCGAAACCACGACCTGTACCTTCGTCAAGGGAGGAGTCCGCGAGGGTAGCAGCATCACCATGGACTCGCCAACCTTCCCGGAAATTCACGAATAACATTCGTGAAAACACATTAATTTTATAAAGGAAGTCTTACTTTTTATAGCAAATAATCATTCATTCCAAGAGACGGCGATTCGCAAACAAAATGATGAATGAGGGTGATGGAGTCCCTCTTAAAAAAATCAGTGAGTAAAATATCTCGCATTTTCGATATGAGTATTGTTGTCATTTTATTTGTTCCGTAAATTACTGTCGTACGAGCGTGAGGTTGTTTCTCATCGACAAACAGCTTTAGGCATGTTTTTGATTTTGACAGTTCTAAAATTGACGCCCCGCGAGATTGTGATTTGTGTTAAGCAATAGGAAATTATAATTAGAAAAAAATGGAGGAGGGTAGTCTTAGTGGTGACAAGATATTCCAGATGGGTTCCACAACAAAAATGACAAAAACGTCGACGGTTTTTCCGGGGATTCCGAACGGTCGATGACACGAGAGCTTTTTTGGTTGGTTATCACGACTAGCACGATTCTAAAATTCACATCATAGGTCTCAAGGTTTGTTGCGAAGAGGGGTGAGCTTCGAATTACCAACTCTGTTTCATAAATATGAATGGTAATGATAATTCATCACTGCAAGTTACAGATTAAATATGATATTGTAATGGTAGTATCATTTCTAACCATGCACAATATCTAATAGCAATTCACTAAACTAATAAAATGACACGAGTTCTTGTATCGAAAATGCAAGTTATTTCATCCACGACAATATGTAAAAGTCACAAGTACGCTAATAACAATTTTAATACCGAGGTTTAATGGTTAGCGCGCGAAGCACAGATCCGCTGATAGTGATTTTTACAATTGGGTTGTTTATTCCGTTTTTGATTTCAGAATTCACAGATACGATTTCCGGTCGGAAAATCCAACCTAATTTTTTTTTCTTCAAGATACCGAATTTTGGCCTTCACTATCGTTCTCAAGTCGCATATTGTACCTCATAAAGTACCGGTTATATGCCTTTTTACGATGATTTTTAAAAAAGTCACTTTTGGTCGGTTCTTTACAGATCTGACTTTTGGTCGGAAAATGTAACCTAAAGACCCTGAATTTCTTTTTTCTTCAGAATATCGAATTTTGGCCTTCACTACCCGTGTAGAAAAATAGTTGGGGCTCTGACTTGGCCCTTTCTAGTTTGCCCCAGTTCTATTAGGGGCCCTACTAGGTTAGTCACGCTTGCAGTACTGAGCCTTTACTGGCTCAATATGGGCGACCTTAGTGAGGGTTCCACATTTAAGCTTGATTAGGCCCGAAGTTTGTCGTGGCCGCCTCGGTTGAGCCTAGTAGGGTTCTCGAGTAGATTCCCTATTGTGGATGCCACGTTTATACCTAAAAAGGTCCCTTATTTAATCGCGACTGCCCGAACTAATTTCTGCATGGGTATCGTTCTCAAGTCGCATATTGTTGCTCAGAAAGTACCGGTTACATGCCTTTTTACGATGATTTTTAAAAAAGTCCCTTTTGGTCGGTTCTGATTTCAGAACTCGCAGATCTGACATCCGGTCGGAAAATTCAATCTAATTTTATTATAAATGATATTTTAATGGTAGTATAATTTCTATCAATGCCCCACTTCTACACGGAAAAAAAGATTAGTTGCCATAACCAAGAAATGAGTTGACACAACCAATCGATTATTCTATTTCCCTAGCAACTCAAATGGCAATACCAACGATTCGAATGGTAATACCGACGATTCGAATGATAATACCGACGATTCGAATGGTAGTCCCAACTATTCGAGTGGTAGTCGCAACGATTGGATTAATTAACCTAACTAATCCAATCGAGAACTAATCGTGAATAGTTGAGGTTACTATTCGATATGGTTGAGGTAACTAATTTTTTAGACATTGTGTACAGCAAATCGAAAACGTAGTTGCCACAACCAAACATATATTTCCGTGTAATAGCAATTCACGAAACTAATAAACCGGCACGAGTTCTTATATCGAAAAAGCAAGTTATTTCATCCACGATAATCTGTAGAAATCACAGTATGTCATAATATAAATTGCGTATTACAATTCCATTGGAAATTCAATTATTTGGTGAATTTGAAAAATCGGTTCTTAGTTCTGAGCTCGGAATTAAATAGTTTTTACGAATCTGTAGTTCAAAAATTGCTTCCGAAATATTGCAGAAGTGAATTTTTCCGACGTTTTAAAAAAAATGGCCCATGAAAGTTACCAAACAATCATTAAAAGATCCACCAATATAATACATATTATACAGTATGCATAATAATATATGTAATATAAATATTGTATAATAAATTTAAAAAAAACGTCACGCCAACAATGAATTTCGTATTTGTTACTCATGAACTTTCTATAAAATTGCGATGTCACAAAAAAAAAGTATTTCATTTTTAATAAACAACAATTGGAATTTTGAAAATTTTCTTCTAACGATTAAGTAGACTTTAGTATCGGTGGAACATTGTTTTCGCGGCGTCTATTAACCCCGTAGACTGCCAGAGCGAAGAAGGACGAAATAGAGCGAGAAATATCGCAATAAGAAGAGGAAGAGGAATAATAAGAACGAAAAATAAAGAGGAGGTAGCGATTGGGAGGTGGAGATAAAAGGGGTACGGAGCTGAGAGAACTGCGGCGGCACGACCAAAGAGGTAGGAGCTTACTGCAAGAGGGTAAGAGGCTCCTCCGGGTTCCCTTTTCCCCTTCTGCTTTGGCGCGGAGAAGAAGAAGAGAGTCGGAGCCACACCGTGCTAAACGCAAAGAAAAAACAAAAAGAAAATAAAAGAAAATAAATAAATAAAAAGATAAGAGAAGCAGAATGAAAATAGAGGATAAAACGAGTGAGAAACGCAAGGCGAAAAAAGAAGCACGACTCGATATCTCAGCGAGGATCATAGTCTTATTGTCTTGTATTAACCTACCATCTCTTTTCTCTTTCTTTCTCACTGATCTCTTCGTATTATTTTCTCCCCGACTCGAAAGACAGAGCGAAAAAGAGCGAGAAGGATAAAAGGGCAATGCTTTCTCCTTCTCGTTCCTACCCCTAGTTATACACCGTGTTATGATACGCTTCTAACGACCGTGCGAGAGAGATCAAGATGATGAAGCGGCTTCGTGGCTTTCGTGCAGCAAAGTCGATGCTTTGCTGCTTCTTGCTGCTTCCGAAGTTGCAGTTAAGGTGTCGGTGCGGTAAAACCGCGGGGGCCTTACCAACACGCTTTATACACTTACCAACTTATGTATTATCACACATCTTTCGTTCTCTATTCTCAACGATCATCGCTGTCGCGCCTCTTATCAGCGAATGATTTATGGAACCCTTAATCGATTACACGATATGCGTCTAATCGATATACCCGCATCGTTGCATTTATGTAAAAGCTGGTTTGGATGAAACAGGCAAGGATAGCAATTCCATCATATAAACATTAGCTTTTTTTTTTTAATTAAAATTCTTTTTACTCATGACACTTTTGCAATACAGCAAATATTTTTTGGTAAAATTAGAAGTAGCAATAGCATCGTCTAAAAATGTATTTTTCAAAAATTGAAATAGTTTGTACTCATGATACTTTTGCAAAAGAGCAAAAATGTTTTTGTAAAATAGTAGTGACAAAAAATATGTAAATCTATCGCAATTCGAAACAGTTAGTACAAATATTTGTGTTGTCAATAAGTCTACGTTTATTATTTAAGATTACAACAAAATACAAATTTTTGTAATATCATCAAAAGGTTGAGATATTTTCAAATAGTTTTTTTTAAGTAATATATCTATTCGAGAAAAAAAAATCTTTTGAATTCTCACAAAAACAATTTAAATTGAAAATATAACATTTATCAAATGCAATTTGTTTGTCAAGCTTACGTACGCTCGAGTGGTTGACAGATATGTGTAATATCAATATACGAGTATTGGTATACTATGTTGCTACTAGATTGGTAGTATAAGTAGGCATAATACGAGGTATTCATCGCATTCGGGAGATACTGCTCGACGTAATGGTAGGGCGCTCCAGGTGAATGTTCCGAGGCGCAGGTATGTGGCGTATGTGGGGTGCGTGTGCCTACGATCACGTTGAGTGGGTCGAAGCCACCTGTGCGTCTGTCGCAAGGCCTAATTAATAAACGACGACGAGCTGCTGCTGCTGCTGCTGCTATGGCACAGGGTTATAGAGATAGGCCAGCACGAGCTATGCCGTCCGTCCTAGAGACACGAGAGTTCTGTAAACGATCATCGATAGCTAATGATAGACGCTTCATGAACGCGATCAAAACGATTTCTCAATTTCTTGTCTAAAATGTGCAAGATATCGAATACCGTATTGTTACGATTTAACAACAATTATCTGTAATTCTTATATAAAGATGTTACAATTTTGGTTCCTGATAAAAGAAGCTGCACCGAGAGAAAAAGTTTCATTGATTCACGGAAATGTTTGCCAATGAAATGAAATACTTGAATTTCAATACTATCGTTTCTTTGAATGATCTCAAACTCAATGAAAAGTAGTGACATTGATTCGAAGAAACATTTCTTTAAACCAATGAACCTTTTTCATTGATTTCAAAGATATCGTCTCTGATTCAATGAAACCTTCTTCTTACCAGCTCAAAATTTCGAATCCTATTTTTTCCTGAAGTACGCGGCAGATAAAGCTCAAATTTTGTGAGTACGTAAGGAAGGACGGCAGAAATAGGCTAAGCTTGTAGCTCCTCGAAACTCGAAGTCGTTCGTTCGAGAGAACCGGAAAACAAAAAAGTGAGGTTAGGTGCGAGAGAGAGATCAATGAAAACGTTTCTTTGAACCAATGTAAACGTCTCATTAAAACAATGAAACTGGTTCTTTATTATATACTCACTAAGTAAATCTTTATTCACAGGCAATGAAATGTTCTCTTCGAAATTCAAATGCACTATTTCGTTGAAATCAATAAAAAAAAAAAATCAATCCACCCATTTCTTTGTCGTCAATGAAATCTTTTCTCTCGGTGTGTGTATTCGTGAAATTTTTTTTTTTTTTCGAGTTTTTCATGTCAAAACGTTTGAAATGGTCTGAAACGTCGAGAAAAGTAGTTTAGAAAAATAGTCCGGATGTATGTATGTATGTGTACCGAGAGAAAAAGTTTCATTGATTCACGGAAATCATTTGCCAATGAAATGAAATACTTAAATTTCAATACTATCTTTTCTTTGAATGATCTCGAACTCAATGAAAAGTAGTGACATTGATTCGAAGAATCATTTTTTTAAACCAATGAACCTTTTTCATTGATTTCAAAGATATCGTCTCTGATTCAATGAAATCTTCTTCTTACCAGCTCAAAATTTCAAAATCTATTTTTTCCTGAAGTACGCGGCAGATAAAGCTCAAATTTTGTGAGTATGTAAGGAAGTACGGCAGAAATAGACTAAGCTTCTGGCTCCTCGAAACTCGAAGCCGTTCGTTCGGGAGAACCGGAAAACAAAAAAGTGAGGTTAGGTGCGAGAGAGAGATCAATGAAAACGTTTCTTTGAACCAATGTAAACGTCTCATTAAAACAATGAAACTGTTTCTTTATTATATACTCACTAAGTAAATCTTTATTCACAGGCAATGAAATATTTCGTTGAAATCAATGAAAAAAAACCAATCCACTCATTTCTTTGGCGTCAATGAAATCTTTTCTTTCGGTGTGTGTGTGTGTGATGAAAGGTCAAAAATTCATATTACTGTAACTTATAAAGTATTCGACCGAATAAGCTAAAATTTAAACAATATATACAATACTGGTTAATCTTCAATTGGTATAAATTTCCCAAAAATTGCTTAACGTATTTCATTTTTATAAGAATTTTGAAATTTTGAAAAAAGTACGTAAATGCTCTAACTCAAACGAATTTTTAGCTATCGGGCTGAAACTTTGTATTAAAATTGAATAAAGTGATACGATCTTTGGTATTGAATTTGGGCCAAATCGGTAAAGCGGTTCGGGTTTTATGAGATTTTGAATTTTTCGAAAAATTTTCGTTTTGCTCTAACTCAGGTAAAATTTCAACTAATCGACTGAAATTTTCTACACAGGAAAAATAACATTCAGCCCTGCTACGTACCAAATTTGGTGATGATCGGTAGAGCGATCCGGATTTTACGTGATTTTAAATTTTTTTTAAATTTGTTGGTGTCGTTCTGGATTTCGTAAGACGTCAGAAATCATGAACTTGGTCAGAGCTATCGGGCTGACACTTTGTATTAAAATTGAACAAAGTGATACGACCTTTGGTATTGAATTTGGGCCAAATCGGTAAAGCGGTTCGGATTTTACGTGATTTAAAATTTTTTACAAATTTGTTGGTTTTGTTCTGGATTTCGTAAGACGTCAGAAATCATCAACTTCGTCAATAATGTTCATCTTTCGCAAAGCTTCCTCCATGAGGAAGCCAAAAATAAAATAAAGAAACTTGCTCATAGAGGCGGCTTTGTAAAATGCGAAAAAGAATTAGGAAACAATGTGCAAAGTTCTACTTTGTATCCTTTTTTTAACCATGACTTTAGGAATAAAATTCGCACAAGATATCGCAATAATTTCCTTTGAAAAGTGTGATAATATTCTTTTTGGAAAAATTTATCATTGATTACGATAAATGGTAGTTTAATAAATCCCAGCTTAATTTATCAAGATTCGGTAAAAACTTTAGTCACTTGATATAAAGATAGATACGAGCTATGCCGTCCTTTCTAGCGACACGAGAGTTCTGTAAACGATCATCGATAGCTAATGATAGACGCGTGGTGTACGCGATCAAAACGATTTCTCAATTTCTTGGCTAAAATGTGTAAGATATCAAATATTGATAGAAGAGTTTATTCCGAAGAATAATAACAACGGGATAGAAGGATATATTGGAAACAAAATTTGCAGCAATTTTTGTTGACAATTGAACAGAATATATATTTTTTAATATTGAAATTAGCAACTGATATAACGAAAATAATGGAATTGTTCCAATTTTACGACTACTAAAAAAATAATATTTAGTTGAAATAATAAAATTAGTAAAAGATTTAATAAGAATGTTATTTTTTTCCGGACGACGCTAAAAAGTCCACATTGCATGCCTGCAACGCGGGTGGAAAGTTATCGATTCTTGACCGGCGGGCTGAAAAGTAAGACAGCGGGAAGAAATGTGCTGCAACACTTTTCTGCCGACTTAAACTATTTTGTAATCAAAGCAAACTTCGCACTCGGCAAAAAATACGAACTTCCCTCCCTAGTAGCATAATCTACTATTATTTACGATGACACCAATATAACTCAAAAAAATGTTGTTAGATGCTGATAATTATTAAACGAAGGTTATCAAGTATTGTCCCTGACACTACTTCAATATTTGCATAATCTTTACCAAAACATTAAGTTACTTCAAATTATAACAAAAAAAATGGATAAAAAATAATTATTACAACAAGAATATTTATTCAAGTCCCACGCAAAGGATAAAGATTATTTTCCTCCTCTTTTCTCCACACAGCAACATAGTTATACATATCCACATGCGTGTACATTAACATTACACATATCTGTCAGCCACTCAAGCCTCTATAATCCTGACAAACAAATTGCATATAATAAACGTAGTATTCTCAATTAAAAGTCGTTCCTGTGACAGTCCTAAGTATATGTGTATATATTTTCCCTGTATTATGTTTCTCTATATATCTATATATTTTATTGAAGAAGGAGAAGCTGTGTTGAGATAAAGAGACGGAGAGACAGAAAGACGTCGTTGGCCCTGCAGGCAAGGCAGTCAACTTCCTTGGAGCTCCCCCGCGCTCCTGCGTTTCTCCTGCAACGAGCAAACTTGTCTCATCGGTCTTGCGGCTGGCGAGGAACTCTCTCGACTTCATCTCTTGACGCTGCTGCTGCTGCTGCTGCTGCTGCTGCTGTTGCAGCTAAGACACGGGCTTTGGTATTTCGCCAGACACTTGGACGCTCTCCGTAACATCACCAAGCATCAGCGGCGGAATATGAGAACGACAGAAGCAAGAGAGAAGTACACACCTCGCGGGCTTGAACGGCGACGTCCGGTCTACCAACCGACGATGACCTCGCAGCTCTACTCGCGCATATTAAATCAACAACGATATACAACGACGAAGACGAAGAAGACGATGATCCCCCCGCGAGACCATCGAGTTCATAATGACGTACGAATATTAATATATCGCAGAGTTATATAGGCCTTTCGAAGCGTTATATAGCATAGAACTGGTGATATAGCTTATCGAGGAGATCATAGGCGACGCCGACGTCGCTTTCTTAATTTATTTACGATTTTCGATTTCGTGACGGTCATTAGTCCCACCGGTGAAATCTACCGTACAGGATTATACATTGCTATATTTAAACCTGTATCGATGACACTAGCGCGAACATTTTTCATTCGGAATTCGCATAAGTTTCGAGGCTGCGGGAGAAGACCGATTTTATCGGACCGATCGAACTTTCGAAGCATAATGGCGCGTAGCTATGTGCGAAAAACTTTGCCAATTTCCTGTTTTTCTTTATGAAGCTTATTATATTTGACAACGTTAATTATTACGATTTTTTTGGGTTTTACAATACTGATGATGTTTAGAATTGGAAATAATTGATACTAAATGTCCGGTAGATTGATTCTTAAAACTTTTATGTTAGGATTCATTTAAAATAGCTTAGCATTTTTTTGAAATAAAGGTTTTGGTACCCCGTTCTTCGTTGTTAAGATGCCAGCTCTAACAGTTTTGGAGATACTGGAATAAAATTTGGTATACAAGTGGACAATTCGTCAATCGGTCAAGGAGTTCGAAATTTGTGATGGTTACATTTTTTTTACATTTTCTGTTTGGGAGAAGACCAATTTTATCGGCGTGATCGAACTTTCGAAGCATAATGTCTCGTAGCTATGTGCGAAAAACTTCGGAAAATTCCTGTTTTTGTTTATGAAGCAGATAATATTTGACAGCGTGAATTATTCCGACTTTTTTCGGGAGAATTATGATTGTTGTGTTTGGCAATACTGATGATGATTGGAATTGGAAATAATTGATACTAAATATCCGGTAGATTGTTTCTTAAAACTTTTATGTTCGAATACATTTAAAATAGCTTAAATTTTTTTTAAATAAAGATTTTGGTGCCACGTTTTTCGTTGTTAAGATGCCAGCTCTAACAGTTTTGGAGATACTGGAGTCAAATTTGGTATACAAGTGGACAATTCTCATGAATCGGTCGAGGAGTCCGAAATATATGACGGTGAAATTTTTTTTTAATTTTCTATTCTCGTTCTACTTCAAGTAGATTTCAACATATGGGATTTTAATTTTCTATATAAATAGTTTAACATTAGATAGTTAATAGTTGAAAATATTATAGAAATCGTCCAAGACGTCAAAATTTTCTAATTTTTCTTATCTTTTATAAAATTTATACACAAATGGTTAGTGGAATAAAAACACTGCAAATTGCTTCGTTATTATTTTACACGTTTCGAAGAATTTCCTCTATAAGAAAGAGAAAATCAGTCAACATTTTTCGATGAAATAACAAGTTTCTACATTTGTTACTTGAGCTTATTTGGTATTTCAAATTGAGTTCATCAGTAAATTTGAAAATCTTTTTTTACTACACGATATAACGTACTTAATTGTTATTTATGTTACATTATCCACATGAACGAAGAGGAGACAAATACTAATAAGAAAAGGAACGAATCATTTGGTTGGGTGACTTGTATTACCCTTATCCCCCCTTAAATATGGCTCTCGGCGTGCTCGAAGCTACAGGAGAGTATATCTTCAACGAGTTTCGGACTCCCGGGCCTCTGGGAACGACGATGCCTCTCTCTGCTCGGCATTGGACTCGCAGCGAACTCTACCCAGCGCTGGACATTCCACCGGACCCCAGGTAGCACCGAAGGAATGCAGATGGGATGAATGAGGTGGTCTGCGCCACTGTCGATGAACGCGGAGGAGTGAATCCTCGCTCTCTTTCCCTCTTCTCATTCGTCGTTGCCTCTTCTTTCTCTCCTTCACTAGCACCAACTCGCTTCGCAGCAACGGGTACATGCACCTTCTTCTTCGGTTCTCTCACGCTCGTGAGAAAGAGAGAAAGTACAAACGAGTGAAAGAATGAGACGGAGGTAAAGAAGATAGAAGAAGAGAACGCTGAAGAGAACGTTGCGCACTGCAGCAGCAGCAAGCACAACCTGCCGAGCAAGGTGCATTCCACTTTGCCCGGACGATTACCCAAGTTGTATTCCACCATCGCTTCAACCCCGGCTTATTCATATCGCCGAACTACCCCTTGACGTTTATCACATTTTTCATAAAATCATAATTTACGATACATTTCGCGCAGCATTGAAACTGAAAGAATAAGAAATATTGGACGCGTTTTGTATTCACACTGAGCTAAGTTCGTTAACCCTTATTTGTATTCGGTACAACGAGAGAAAAAGTTTCGTTGATTCACGGAAATCTTTGCCAATGAAATGAAATACTTGAACTTCAATACTATTTTTTTTTTTAATGATCTCCAACTCAATGAAAAGTAGTGACATTGATTCGAAGAAACATTTCTTTAAACCAATGAACCTTTTTCATTGATTTCAAAGATAGCGTCTCTGATTCAATGAAACCTTCTTCTTACCAGCTCAAAATTTCGAAACCTATTTTTTCGTGAACTACGCGGCAGATAAAGCTCAAATTTTGTGAGTATGTAAGGAAGTACGGCAGAAATAGGCTAAGCTTCTGGCTTCTCGAAACTCGAAGCCGTTCGTTCGGGAGAACCGGAAAACAAAAAAGTGAGGTTAGGTGCGAGATAGAGATCAATGAAAACGTTCCTTTAAGCCAATGAAAACGTCTCTTTAAATCAATAAAACTGTTTCTTTATTATATGCTCACTAAGTAAATGTTTATTTGCAGGCAATGAAATGTTCTCTTTGAAATTCAAATGCACTATTTCATTGAAATCAAAGAAATATTTCGTTGAAATCAGTGAAGAAAAAATCAATCCACCCATTTCTTTGGCGTCAATGAAATCTTTTCTCTCGGTGTAAACAGAGGCGGACAGTATTCGAGTATTTAGTACTTTTCGTAATACATTTACACGATTTTTTGAAAATTCAGTCATATTTTCTTATTGCATTGTGAAATTTGAAGAATGCGATTTTTGGGATTGTAAATTATGAACGGGAAAATTAATCAAACAATAAGTCATTGAGTATGAGAGGATAATTTTTCTTTTTTGTGGTCATAAGTGTTTATCGTACAATTAACTACATTATTACGATTTTGCAACAATTATGTGTAGTTCTTATATTAAGATGTTACAATTTTTTAACCATGGCTGAAGAAATAAAATCATAATAATTTGGTTTGAAAAATGTGATAATATACTTTTTGGAAAATTTTATAAAAAATGTAGATTTTGCACACTTAGAGAAAAATGTAATATTTATAAAGATAAATGGTAATAAATATCAACAAAATTTATCAAGTTTCAGTAACACTTGAAATCAAGTGACTATCGGTTTTTCGACAGCTAAGAAAAATTCTATTAGTGCGACGCTATAATTTATAATTGCGGCATATCTACACAAAATAAATGAATTAAGCATTCAAGCTTTTAAAATAGCAATTGAATAAAATTTCTTTTATTGAGACACTTATTCTCAAAAAAATTTAAATGCTTGTTATTACAACAATGAAAGATAATATAATGTAAAATCTCATTAATACTCTATAAAATCAAGCGACTGTTGATCAGGGATTGGAAAATGTATTTGAAACACTTTCATGACTAAATGAAAGAAAAATCTAATGCAAAAAGTGCTTTGAATATATTTTCATTGACATAAGAATAGAAAATTTTTCATTGATTCAAAATGTTTCATTAAAATCCGAACCTACGAAACATTTTTTTAAAATGAAAATGGAAAAATATACTTAAGCTAATATAATATTTTCTTTGAATGATCAGAAATTCAATGAAATGTAGTGACATTGAATTAATTAAAAAAATGTCCGTTTCCGTTTTTCATTGATTTCAAAGAAATCGTCTTAGAGACATTAAAAGAAAAACGTAACCTATAAAATGCCATGTCGCTAAAGGAATGAAAGCACGGCCGCCTTTGCTTCAAAAAAATTTTTGTCCATGCCGTACTAGATGCAAAAAGATTATACAAATAATATATTGCAATAAATATCGATCAATTTTTGCCAACATTTTTTAGAATCAATGAACCTTTTCTTTGAAATTCACATGCACCATTTCATAAATGAAAAAAAAAATTTAACCCACCCATATCTTTGGAATCAATAAAAACTTTTTTCTCGGTGCATCTTAATATTATTCAATCTAATAGATAATTCTTAAGACTTTCTACATCTCTGTTAATATTGCTTCTTCATAAAAGAAGCTTCGTTTTCGTAAAAAAAAAAAAAAATTTCTTTTTTTTTCACTTGGAATCTTACACGCGGTTGAACATAGTCTACTTTCCTTCCCTAGTGGCGTAATATACTATTACAGAAAATGTCCGTATGTATGTATATATGTGTGTGTGTGTGTGGCATGCTTGCAACAATCAAACCGCTGTATCTCGAAAACGGCTTTAACAATCAAGCTAAAATTTGACACGCCGGTAGAGAAGCAACGCCCCTTCCTATGTATACATTTTCGAAAAAATTGAAAAAAGAATTCAGATTTTATAAGCCTTTCAATTTTTCGAAAAATGTCTGTATGTTCTCTAGCTTCCGCAATTTTTTAGCTAATGATCTAAATAGTTCTGGACAAATAGGGAAATGAAAAATGAAGGTCGGTATTGAATTCGAGCGAAATCCACAGAACGGTTCAGATTTTATAAAATTTTGAATTTTCGAAAAAATGTTGTTTTCGTTCTTATTCCAGTTAAGTTCGACCAAACCTGCTCAAATCTTTTGCAAGGCAAAATTAACATCCAGTTGTAGTAGATATCGAATTTGGTGACGATTGGTAAAGTGGTTCAGATTTTATAAGACATTGAATTTTTCAAAAAATCTGTATGTTCTGTAGCTGCCAGAATTTTTTAGATAATGAGCTTAAACAGTTTTTGACGAATAAAGCAATGAAAAATGACGATCGATATTGAATTTAAGCGAAATCCATAAAACGGTTCAGATTGTATAAAATTTTGAATTTTCGAAAAAATGTTTTCGTTCTTATTCAAGTTAAGTTCGACCAAACCTGCTCAAATCTTTTGCAAGGTAAAATCAACATCCAGTTGTAGTAGATATCGAATTTGGTGACGATTGGTAACGTGGTTCAGATTTTATAAGACATTGAATTTTTCAAAAAATCTCTGTATGTTCTGTAGCTGGCACAATTTTTTAGATAATGAGCTTAAACAGTTTTTGACGAATAAAGCAATGAAAAATGACGATCGATATTGAATTTAAGCGAAATACATAAAACGGTTCAGATTTTATAAAATTTTGTGTTTTCGAAAAAATGTTGTTTTCGTTCTTATTCAAGTTAAGTTCGACCAAACCTGCTCAAATCTTTTGCAAGGTAAAATTAACATCCAGTTGTAGTAGATATCGAATTTGGTGACGATTGGTAAAGTGCTTCAGATTTTATAAGACATTGAATTTTTCAAAAAATATCTGTATGTTCTGTAGCTGCCACAATTTTTTAGATAATGAGCTTAAACAGTTTTTGACGAATAAAGCAATGAAAAATGACGATCGATATTGAATTTAAGCGAAATACATAAAGCGGTTTCGATTTTATAGAATTTTGAATTTATTAAAATTGTTGTTTTGGTATTTCTTTAATTTGAATTTAAAATAAGGATGCAAAGTGGAACTTTGCACATTGCTTCGTCAATAATTTTCATCTTTCGCAAAGCTTCCTCTATGAGGAAGCCAAAAATAAAATAAAGAAACTTCCTCATAGAATCCGCGTTGCAAAAGATGAAAATTAATGAGGAAGCAATGTACAAAGTTCTACTTTGCATCCTTTTTTTTTTCTTTTTGCGCAGAGAGCTTCGCCATCGCACCCTCGATTTCTCCGGCACTGTTTTTTTTTTATGGAGAGAGGCTCCGTGAATGATAAAGAACGGAAGCGTTTGTGTACAGTAGATTCATCGGTTATCGTTCAAGTTTCGTGTAGGTCTTGCGAACGCACGAACGAACGATTGAAAGCAAAGCAAAGCATGATATTCCTTCGGGACGACGGATAGTCAGTCGGACGGGATATCAGTCGGTGACCCAGTGCGCCACGCTGCTAGCTCGTTTCTCTCGCCACCGAGATATCTCCCTCGCCATTCATATCTGCTGCTGCTGCTTGCTGCTGCTGCTGCTGCGGCGTATGAGTCACGTGGCCTTTACCCGACCGAGGCCTCACTGATAGAATTTTTATTTGCTCACAGTTGTGTTCCTATTTACTACGATAAAATCGGTTGACGAACAATCGAGACCAGGGATAGGCATTAATTCTATGAAAATGTAATTAAAATACGATTTGTTTAATAACAACATTTACACATTATTCAAAAATTAATATTTTCACATTTCTGCTATAATTATGAAGATTTTTTTTCATTTTTTTCTTAATTATTTAATCATGAATGTATTTCAAATACGTTTTCATTGAATACTAGATTCGTCTCTCGTTCAGCCCAATTGGAGTGATACTTTTTTTAAAAATTTATTCAAGTTTTTTATTACGTTATGAAATTTGAAAAATTATGTTTGATGCATTAAGAATTAATTTAAAAAATGAGAGGATCAGAGTTGTAATACCATATTTATTTTTGAATGTATAAAAGTGTTTATCGTACAATCGATTAAATATTTACGATTTTTAAATTATTATCGGTAGTTTTTATAATAATTTTTTTAAATAATATAATTCGATCTAATTTTAGTATTATTCAGGCCAATTGATATAGTTAAGAATTTTTACTTTTCCTATTATTTGAACCCTTGCAATGCTGCTCATGGGGCACACAAGGGGCCTCGCTCGTTCACAAACAGCTAGTGGCTAGCTGCTGCTGCTCTCCGCGCGCGTCGACACGCTTTTCATTCATGAAAGTCCCCGCGGGCCGGAAACCGCGCGCGCCAACAAACTCCGCCTCCACGATCGAGCACGAGCGCAACAGCACCAGCAGTTACTTATGTACGATGCATAACATCGTCTACTGCTTACTACGACTAACAAGAATTTTTTTTTTATCATCACTCCTGAGATTCGTGTAACAGTCATTGACACAAGGGTTGATGATCCGAGAAAATAGCATGTTAGGAAACAGTTTTGTAATTCATTAGTTCCAGAATCAATAAATTTATTAATTGCATAAATAATATGATATGAATTTTTTTTATCACCACTTCTGAGATTCGTGTAACAGTCATTGACACAAGGGTTGATGATCCGAGAAAATTGCATGTTAGGAAACAGTCTTGTAATTCATTAGTTCCAAAATCAATAAATTTATGAATTGCATAAATGATATGATTTTTTTTTATCACCACTCCTGAGATTCGTGTAACAGTCATTGACACAAGAGTTGATGACTCAAGAAAATTGCACGTTAGGAAACAGTCTTGTAATTCATTAGTTCCAAAATCAATAAATTTATTAATTGCATAAATAATATGATATGAATTTTTTTTATCACCACTCCTGAGATTCGTGTAACAGTCATTGACACAAGGGTTGATGATCCGAGAAAATTGCATGTTGGGAAACAGTTTTGTAATTCATTCGTTTGAAAATCAATAAATTTCTTAATTGCATAAATAATATATGAATTTTTTTTATCACCACTCCTGAGATTCGTGTAACAGTCATTGACACAAGGGTTGATGACTCAAGAAAATTGCACCTTAGGAATCAGTTTTGTAATTCATTAGTTCCAAAATCAATAAATTTATTAATTGCAAAAGTAATATGATATGAATTTTTTTTTATCACCACTCCTGAGATTCGTGTAAGAGTCATTGACACAACGGTTGATGATCCGAGAAAATTGCATGTTAGGAAACAGTTTTGTAATTTATTAGTTCCAAAATCAATAAATTTGTTAATTGCATAAATGATATGATATGAATTTTTTTTAATCTCCAGTCCTGAGATGCGTGTAACAGTCATTGGCACAAGGGTTAATGACTCAAGAAAATTGCACCTTAGGGAACAGTCTTGTAATTCATTAGTTCCAAAATCAATAAATTTATTAATTGCATAAATGATATGATATGAATTTTTTTTATCACCACTCCTGAGATTCGTGTAACAGTCATTGACACAAGGGTTGATGAGTCGAGAAAATTGCACGTTAGGAAACAGTCTTGTAAGTCATTAGTTTCAAAATCAATAAATTTATTAATTGCATAAATAATATGATATGAATTTTTTTTTATTACCACTCCTGAGATTCGTGTAACCGTCATTGACACAAGGGTTGATGACTCAAGAAAATTGCACCTTAGGAATCAGTTTTGTAATTCATTAGTTCCAATATTAATAAATTTATTATTTGCATAAATAATATGATATGAATTTTTTTTTATCACCACTCCTGAGATTCGTGTAACAGTCATTGACACAACGGTTGATGATTCGAGAAAATTACATGTTAGGAAACGGTCTTGTAAATTCATTAGTTCCTAAATCAGTAAATTTATTAATTGCATAAATAATATGGTATGATTTTTTTTTCTATATGCTCGGGATTTAGGAAAATTGTATGTTAGGAAGTAATGGTTCATTAAATCTGAAATTAATCAGTTTGTTAATTTTTTCCATAAATTATATGGTTTGAATTCTTTTGCAAAATGTCATGGAATTTATAGTAATGGAGAAAATAGTGAGCCATTTTTTTTCATGCTATATCATTGAATTTTTTAATGGAATATTTTTAAAGCATATTTTTGCTGAGTATTTTCTGTAACAGTCATTGACACAAGGGTTGATGACTCGAGAAAATTGCACGTTAGGAAACAGTCTCGTAATTCATTTATTTCCAAATCAATAAATTTATGAATTGCATAAATAATGTGGTGTGACATTTTTTTTTCAATATGCTCCGGAGTTAGGAAAATTGTATGTTAGGAAGTAATGTTCCATTAATTCTGAAATTAACCAGTTTGTTAATTTTTCCATAAATAATATGGTTTGAATTGTTTTACAAAATGTCATTGAATTTTTTAATGGAATTTTTTAAGCATATTTTTGCTGAGTATTTTCTCTACTATTGTGGTTAATCATTCCAAAAAATAATAAATAAAAAATTATTCATTTGATTAAGTAATAATTGGAATGTTTTAGTAATTACAACTCAGATAGATATAGGAAATACTTTGTAAGTTTATAATTAAATGTAGGGAATCTATGCAATAAAAATATCACGACCAAAAAATCCAATCGGGTATTCCACGTGACTTTTTATAGTTGAATGACATAATAGCCTAAATTACTACTGACCATCGATGTGTTAATTATCCTGTTTAATCTTGGCTGATAAATATAGCACTACATATTATGCTTATCGACTCAAATATGGGATATACAAATAACGTTCTTTTTTTATTTTCTGTTGCAGGTGAGTTTCCTTCGAATTATTCAAAATCCCTTTGACAATGGAAACAACTCCGTAAGTACATAACAAGTAGCAATATTGTAAGAAATACTTCACAAACGCGTCAACTATATTTTTAATCAATGAAACAAAAATTCGTTCATTCAAATTATATTTGAAAATACTTTTATGCCTAAACGATTATTGATTATCAAATTAATAAAATATAATAATTATAAATAAATAATTTATCTCAATAATTCGAATTTACAACTAAAAATATATTCAAAATAAATTTTGCATAAAATAAAAATCAATCCCTGTCTTACAGAGCTAAAAAACCCCAACCTAATTCTCACCGAACGAGTTTTTATACATCTGCACAACATTCCTCGAGTCTTATCAATTTTTAAAATGTTTTTCACTATTTCCGTTTGAAATTGCGCAAGCGTGGCCCAGTTAGTGTTTCAATCGGAATTTCGTTAGAATGAAATAGTTTGGTATTTAGTAAGCACAAACGTGGTATCTGTTGTTGTTGCGTCTCCATTGGAATGTACTATATCTATATACGAACTGGTGGCGCGGCTGAGTCTTTTGGACTTTGGAAATTAGGTTGCGCTCCGGATACAATCTATTCGATGAATGGATTTTTGTAAGTGCGTAGGTGCAACGCACCACTTTTTTTCTTTTTTTTTTCTCTCCTTTCATTGTCGTTGATTCGAGTTAGAGTTTCCCTAGAGGGGAAGACGAGAGGTTTTTACCTGGCGCCGTCTAATTCAAACACAGAGACTCTCCTCCCCCTTCGCCTCTCTTCTCACGTTCTGTCTCTTACAAACGCTTTCACCCCGCTTATCCCCACCTTTCCCTTTCTCGACATCTATCCACTCGATGTATCCCACATCTATGAATGGGATTCTTTCGATCGCGTTCACGAAACACACACGTGACCCTCTGATCAACGTATATACTATATATAGTGATATATCTCTCTATATATATATATATATGAATGTATGTATGTATTTATATAGGAACGCAAGAGGATATGTGTCGACGTATCTTCCTACACGAGCACCTTCACGCATTCCAAGCTAATCCGAGGCGAGGCACTTCGGGTCCCACGAAACTCGAGACTACACAGAGAGTGTAGAGAGTTGTACACGAGAACGGATAGAGAGAGCGATTTGTTAAATGCTGGATCTGGTTCACTAAAACGAATTTACAAATAGCGCAATGAATAATTCACTAATACCTGGTACACGTTTGGTATTCCACATCCGGTAAATTATATTGGGCTGTGATATTAACGGATGGGGGTCAAAATAGCGAATGACCAAAATAGCGAATAGCTAAAATAACGAATTTCAAAATGATGGCCATTCTAGATTCAGACGTTCATTATATTTAAATTCGCTATTTCAGTCATTGGCTATTTTGATCATTCGCTATTTTGACCTCCCCATCTTATTATAATGAAATCAAAATAGCGAACGGCTAAAATAGCAAATTTCAAAATAATGGCCATTCTAGATTGAGACGTTTATTATTTTGAAATTCACTATTTTAGCCATTCGCTATTTTGATCATTCGCTATTTTAGCCATTCGCTATTTTGATCATTCGCTATTTTGACCCCCCATCTTATTATAATTAAATCAAAATAGCGAACGGCTAAAATAGCAAATTACAAAATATTGGCCATTCTAGATTAAGACGTTTATTATTTTGAAATTCGCTATTTTAGCCATTCGCTATTTTGATCATTCGCTATTTTAGCCGTTCGCTATTTTGATCATTCGCTATTTTGACTCCCCATCTTATTATAATGAAATCAAAATAGCGAACAGCTAAAATAGCAAATTTCAAAATAATCGCCATTCTAAATTAAGACGTTTATTATTTTGAAATTCTCTATTTTAGCCATTCGCTATTTTAGCCATTCGCTATTTTGATCATTCGCTATTTTTACCCCCCATCTTATTATAATGAAATTAAAATAGCGAACGGCTAAAATAGCAAATTTCAAAATAATGGCCATTCTAGATTAAGACGTTTATTATTTTGAAACTCGCTATTTTAGCCATTCGCTATTTTGGTCATTCACTATTTTTACCCCCAAACGCGAAAATAAAAATCGATAGGTCTAAAAATCTTTTGAATAGAGATGAAGTTATCAAAATATGTCAAACTGTCTATGGAAAAATGGTAAAAAATTGTGATATTCGTTATTTCTGAAGAATTGTAAATTTGTTGAGTAATTTTATAAGAATATAAAGGAGTTTGTAAAGTTTGTTGACGCGCAAAATGAAAAATCAGGTGAAATTTAAGTCAATTTTTTAAACATAAAAAATCGATTCAGTAAATTAATCGGCTAATAAAAATTGATCTGGAAATTGATTAATTAGTGCCGAAAAGACATCTAAAAATCGATTAATTGGTATCCAAAAGATAGATCTAAAAATTGATTAATTGGTATCCAAAAGATCTATAAAAAAATTGATTAATTGATATCCAAAAGATCGATCTAAAATTTGATCAATTTTTACCCAAAAGAACCATCTAAAAATTAATTCATTGGTATCAATGAAAAATCGGTTAAATCGTACACGAAAAATCAATCGAACAATTGTTTAATTGTTACCTGGAAGATCAATTAATTTGTAAAGGAGAATGAATAAAAAGTGTCATTTTTTCGTTCACTTTGATTTTTTCACTAAACGGATTCACAAATACCACAATGAATCATTTACTTATCCTGGTATGTATTATATCATATCCGGTAAATTATATCAACCAATATAACAGGCCTGTGATTAATCGTCAAGTTCGCGGGCGCGACGAGCACTTGCATCCTACTTGGTTCATTTTTATTCCTTCTTCTTTTTTGTATCGCGACTCTGGACCACTTCCGGCTTGGTTAATTAGCAAAATACCAACAGCGATTACTCTAACCGGATATAAACTTAGTGGAATCTGAAATTCATTTTTAGACAATACATTTTTTGTCAATATTACATTAAAACAATCTAAACACAGCGTAATATAAACCAGATCATATCCAGGAGTTAACATCACGTGCTTTTCAAAATCACTTAAATTTTCAAAAATTTAAGTAAACATCCAAAATGTTGAATAATATCAACATAAAAAATTTCTTTTGTTACACTATCATTATAATGAGAGAATTAAATAAATTGTCTGGTAGTACTTTAGCATAGAATCACCCAT
Organism: Ephialtes manifestator; assembly: GCA_963970395.1. Lineage (NCBI taxonomy): Eukaryota > Metazoa > Arthropoda > Insecta > Hymenoptera > Ichneumonidae > Ephialtes > Ephialtes manifestator. The sequence continues at coordinate 17,920,443 of OZ019977.1, read as the reverse complement.
TATTGGAACCTTATTTTTATAGGTTAACACATTTTTGTCGTGTGGGGATCAAAGTAACGAATGACCAAAACAGCAAATGGCTAAAATAGCGAATTTCAAAATAATGAGCGTGTTAATCCAAAATGGCCATTATTTTGAAATTACCTATAAAATAACCTATAAAAATACGGTTCTAATAATGGAAAATTCTATGCTAAGGTACAACCAGACAATTTGCTATTTTAGCCATTCTCTATTTTGATTGGACGTTAATAAGATGGGGGGTTAAAATAGCGAATGGCTGAAATTATTTTGAAACTCGTTATTTTAGCTATTCGTTATTTTGGTCATTCGCTATTTTGACCCCCACCCAAGATTTTCTATAAATATAATAATAATAATAAAACAGTACACCGAGAGAAAAAGTTTCATTGATTCACGGAAATCTTTGCCAATGAAACGAAATACTTGAATTTCAATACTATCTTTTCTTTGAATGATCTCAAACTCAATGAAAAGTAGTGACATTGTTTGGAAGAAACATTTCTTTAAACCAATGAACCTTTTTCATTGATTTCAAAGATATCGCCTCTGATTCAATGAAACCTTCTTCTTACCAGCTCAAAATTTCGAATCCTATTTTCTCCTGAAGTACGCGGCAGATAAAGCTCAAATTTTGTGAGTATGTAAGGAAGTACGGCAGAAATAGGCTAAGCTTCGGGCTCCTCGAAACTCGAAGCCGTTCGTTCGGGAGAACCAGAAAACAAAAAAGTGAGGTTAGGTGCGAGAGAGAGATCAATGAAAACGTTTCTTTGAACCAATGAAAACGTCTCTTTAAAACAATGAAACTGTTTCTTTATTATATGCTCACTAAGTAAATCTTTATTTACAGGCAATGAAATGTTCTCTTTGAAATTCAAATGCACTCTTTCATTGAAATCAAAGAAATATTTCGTTGAAATCAATGAAAAAAAATCAATCTATCCATTTCTTTGGCGTCAATGAAATCTTTTCTCTCGGTGTAGGTCTTATTTCAAATAAATAAATTCACAAACTTGGCTCAAAAAGATTTTTTTTTTGCAATACGATTTAGAAAATAAATCTTCAAATATTAGTAATAATTATTTTGTCCGGCGTCCTTTTAGTTTGCCTTTGGGCCTTCGCACGTCTTGTTACCCTATATTTTCTATTCTTTTTTTTTTTGCGATGGGCCCCCTCATCTTTTCGATCAATTCTTCGTTTCGCCAGGATATTCTGCTCGACGAGACGACGTGTGAGGGGTTGAGAGAGAAAAAGAGAGAGAGTGAGTCTGACGGGTGTGATCCCTCCCGGCGTTATGGGACGGTGGGTGTTGCAGCGTAGTCTCCGCGTGGCAAAAGGGAGGAGGTCCACCTCTTCAGCATCGCTAACGCGCGCGCACCCGAAATAGGGGGAGGACGGGATTACTGCGAAGGAAGCGAGACGGCGAACGATAGAAGAGCTTCTATAGGAATTATATGATGGGAAGGGAAGCAATTATTGGGATGATTAATGGCCCTCGGGCGCCGCCGCCACAGTACTACTACCTAAACCCAAGAGCCAGTCGTTGAAAATTTCTCCCCCTTCCGCGACGATCTTGGAATTTTGCAAAATTTCATAAACAGCCAGTGTTTCCTAAACGCGGATGGCATACTCGCTTCAACGAAAGATTAAGAGCTTACCCCTAAAAAATTAAGGCATTCCATAGAATATTTTTCATTACAAAATTTCTACATACTTAATATTCTAATATTATCTCGTGTACATAGTTAAATATTGTCTTAAATACTTGTTTTTTAATTTTTACTCAATATTCTAATATTATCTCATGTACATGGTTAAATATTGCATTAAATACTTGTTTTTTTTATTTTAACTTAATATTCTAATATTATATCATGTGCATGGTTAAATATTGTCTTAAATAATTGTTTTTTAAATTTTAACTTAATATTCTAATATCATCTCATGTGCATGGTTAAATATTGTCTTCAATACTTGTTTTCTTAAATTTTAACTTAATATTCTAATATTATTTCATGTGTACGGTTAAATATTGTCTTAAATACTTGTTTTTTACTTGATTGTCTTTAGCAGTACATCAGAATTTTACCTACAAAGTAAAAAATTAATATTGTGTTTTTAATAAAATGTTTCTGTTCAAAAAATTATTGGTCAATTTCTCTTTTTTAAACTTCCAGTTTGCAGTTACTTTTTTGTGTAAATTTTGTAAATCAAAGAGTCAACATATTTTCTCAAATACTTTATTAATACTTAATTCACTTCAGCAAAACATAAGAATTTTACCTACACAGTAAAAATTAATTAATGACTGTTGTAATTGTAACAAAAAGTTCTTATTACAAAAGTCCCCAAAAACTTTTTTTTAAATATTACACACGGTCAAATATTTTCTGAAATACTTTTTTAATAATCAGTATTTGAATATTCGACCTTAACACTCAATACGCTTAAAAAATAAATGCAAGATTTTAAAAATAATTCAACAAATTATTTTTGTACTTTTTTTTCGTAAAACGAAAAACTAACCAAACATTTACTACAATATTAACAAAAACTTTCCACTGTAATTTCTGAATAATATTTAAAAATTCAAAAATTAGAAATAATTTTTTACTGTGTCTACATAATCTTTTCACACCATTATCATATTTCACTAGATATTATTTTCAAAATATTGCTAAAATTGGTCTTTAACACATGAATAAATTGCAGTAAATCATGAAAAACTGTGAGCTTACATTTTTGTAAATCGTAAAAAAACAAAATCATCCCCTCGAATCCTCGTTAGTTTCATTAACTTTTAAATTCTTGACACATATTTTCTAACAGCAAATACAAAAGTTTAACCGATACGAATTTTGTCGTGAAAATTGAATAAATTCGTGGAGACTGACGTTGGTTTTGGTGGGATCGCGTGTGTATCGACTTGTCGAGCGTTTTGCGAATTATTGCCTCGAAGAAGAGCGAAGTAATAAAGAAAAATAAAAAGGAGAGAGGAGGACACGAGGGGCGGGGAAGGAAGGTTAGTGGTAGGAAGAGGAGAATAAAAATAAGAGAAATAAAAAAATGGAAGAAGCAGAAGAAGAAGAAGAAGAAGAGGATCGAGAAGGCGAGGACTGGCGAACGTATGAAAACAAATTACGAGGCGGCGTCTGTTTGTTGTGCCCCGAAAGACTGGAGGCATCGTTTTCATCTCTCTCTCTCTTTCTCTTTCTCTTTCTCTTTTTCTTCATCCACCTCCTTTTCTCCTCGCTCTGGTTTCCCTCTATCTTTCTCATCTTCTCACTATCAGTTCACCTTCTCTCACTCGCACTTTGCCATCCTCCTTTTTCCCCTCACGGATTTCTATCTCTCTTTCTTTCTTTCTCGCTTTCGATGCACGCAGCAAGTTAGGAGGTATATATGTACCGGGCGCCCCGACAGCATATACACGAGGCGCACTATACCGTAGACGCGACTCCTCCGAGGTGCATTCCATCCCCTCCTACGCGTACGTTCAACTTTTATCTTCTTGCTCTGTCTTTACCCATTCTCGTTTAATTCAAACACGCGCACTGACTTCGTACTATATACGTTTACAATGTATCTCCAAATATTTCATAATTCAGGAAATAAAAAAATTAATATTACGATAAACTTTTATCTTCATGCACTGTTTTTACCTATTTTCGGTTAACTCAAACGCGCGCACTGATATTTCATAAATATTTCATTCACAAATATTTCATAATTCAGGAAATAAAAAAATTAATATTATGATAAACTTTTATCTCCCTGCTCTGCTTTTACCTATTTTCGGTTAATTCAAACACGCGCATTGATATTTCATAAATATTTCATTCACAAATATTTTATAATTCAGGAAATAAAAAAAAGAAAATAATTAATATTATTATTACACTGACTTCGTACTATATACGTTTACAATGTATCTCCAAATATTTCATAATTCAGGAAATAAAAAAATTAATATTACGATAAACTTTTATCTCCCTGCTCTGTTTTTACCTATTTTCGGTTAATTCAAACACGCGCACCGATATTTCATAAATATTTCATTCGCAAATATTTCATAATTCAGGAAATAAAAAAAAAGAAAACAATTAATATTATGAATTTTTTAAATCTTTTTGCTCTGTATTTATACGTTCTGGTTTAATTCAAAAACGCGCACTGACTTCGTACTATATACGTTTACAATGTATCTCCAAATATTTCATAATTCAGGAAATAAAAAATTAATATTACGATAAACTTTTATTTCCCTGCTCTGTTTTTACCTATTTTCGGTTAATTCAAACACGCGCACCGATATTTCATAAATATTTCATTCGCAAATATTTCATAATTCAGGAAATAAAAAAAAAATAAAACAATTAATGTTATGAATTTTTTAAATCTTTTTGCTCTGTTTTTATATGTTCTCGTTTAATTCAAACACGCGCACTGACTTCGTACTATATACGTTTACAATGTATCTCCAAATATTTCATAATTCAGGAAATAAAAAAATTAATATTACGATGAACTTTTATCTTCCTGCTCTGTTTTTACCTATTTCCGGTTAATTCAAACGCGCGCACTGATATTTCATAAATATTTCATTCACAAATATTCCATAATTCAGAAAATAAAAAAATAAAAATTTATGTTATGAATTTTTTAAATATATATATGTTATAATGTATCTTCATATTATATATGTTATAATGTATCTCCAAATATTTCATAATTCAGGAAATAAAAAAAAAATAAAAAAATTTATTTTATGAATTTTTTAAATCTTTTTGCTCTGTCTTAACCCATTTCGTACTGTATACGGTACAATGTATCTTTAAATGTTTCATAATTCAGGAAATAAAAAAAATTAATATTATGAAACATTTTTTGAATATAAGTTGACAAATAAAATTCGGACATAAGCTGATTTTTTATTTTGTTACAATAAAATCGATGAATGCTGTTTTGTTATTCAAATTTAATTTATTACTCATATCTTCAATCATTGGCACTACCATTTCAGTTGTAAGAGTAATAGAATAATCAATTGATTGAAAAATAAATCACTATATATTTTTTTGCAATTTTTTGTTAAATTTTACTATAAATTAATTTTTTCCGCCGTTATCTAATAGTAAAAAAAAACTTTTTGTAATTGCAATTGTTACGAACTAATAATAATAATAATAATAATAAAATAGCCATACATCTTTATCTTTAAATAATAATTGCTATTATTCCATAATTTATTTCTCCGTTCAATTAACCAAAAAAATATTCCGTGTAAATAAAACCAATGACCCTAAAAATAACAATAATAACAATACGTTTGTAAAATAGTCAAAGGTTTGATTGGACGTTAAAATGAATATATTTCGCACAACATTGACTATTTTATTCGGAACGCGAGAGCCTCAGTGATGCACTTCTTAATCGATTTCACGAATCTGACGTCACTTAAAGTTCATAGGAAATGCTTATTGCGACTGAATCTGAAACCTCGGAGCACCGGAGGGTAGAGTGTGCGAGAAGTATATATTCGAGTCTCTTATTCCCGTGCAAAACGTTTTCTTTTTTTTTTTTCTTCTTTTTTCTTTTCTTTTTTCTCATCTTTCTCTCTCTCTCACTCGTTTCTCATTCTTTTTCCAACTCGCTCTCGTTTCACGTGGAGCACACAGTGTGCAGTGTGCAGCAACGACGGCGGTGGCAGAAACAGCATAGCAGCAGCGCACGCTCGTTGGGTCGTCGCACTCTCGTCGTAAACGTGCGGGCCCTCACGGATGAAATTCCAAAGGGCGGCGAGATGGCCGGTGTGTGCTGTGCTGCTGTTGTGCTGCTGCTGCTTCGTCTCGAGCTCTTCTCCTCAGGTTGATTCTTTGCGTTGAACGAATAGAAAGAGAGAAATAAAGCTGGCGAGAGCGATAATGTTGAGGATTCGTGATTGGCGTCTGAGGGGACGAGGGGGGAGGGGGGGGATGGGGTCACATGGACAGGTATGGGCGCCTGTCGGCCCGTGGAACTGCGATATGATAAAGCGATGGCGCTAACCTCACTCTCTCTGTCTCTTACTTTTTCTTCAGAGAAACCGAAAGAGAGATATGCACAAACGTACAAGTCACGTGGATGCACGTGCCTCGTGTTTGTCGTATTGTTATACAAGAAAATCGGTATGCAGGAACTTGTGTTGAGGTACCAATAAATCAGGATAAGGAGCTGTAAATATAGAACACGAAATAATTGATCTACCGGCAATCGAGTTAAGAGAATATTGATTTAAGGAATACATTAATAAAAATCGAATGTAATAATGTAAGGCTACTAAAAGATCGATGTAAAATCGATTTTTATTTTATATTTAATACCCACAAGATTGAACTGAGAACAGTAAAAAAAATCGAACTGAAAATACTCAAAAGATCGAATTGAAAATACTCAAGAGATCGAATTGAAAGTACTCAAAAGATCGAATTGAAAATACTCAAAAGATTGAAATTAAAATACTCAACAGTTTAAACTGAAAATATTCGAAAGATCGAATTGAAAATACTCAAAAGATCGAATTGAAAATATTCAAGAGATCGACTTGAAAGTATTCAAAAGATCGAATTGAAAATATTCAAAAGATCGAATTGAAAATACTCAGAAGATTGAAATAAAAATACTCAAAAGATTAAACTGAAAACATTCAAAAGATCGGATTAAAAACGATCAAAAGATTGGATTAAAAATACTTAAAAGATCGAACTAAAAATACTCAAAAGATTTAACAAAACTTACTCACAATATCGAACGAAAAAAACTCGAAAAAAGATCGATCTAAAAATCGATTTAATAGTACGAAAAAGATCGAACGGATAAGACTTAAATCGAACGAAAAATACTCGAAAAAAGATCGATCTAAAAATCGATTTAATATTACGAAAAAGATCGAACAGAAAAGAATTAAATCGAACTAAAAAAACTCAAAAGATCGATCTTAAAATCGATAAATCGGTACTCAAAAGATCGACCTAAAAATCGATTAATTGGTACCCAAAAGATGGATAGTTTGATTAATCGATTAGCAAACGACAATCATTTTATTGATGCATTGCATCTCCGTATGATGCAATTATTTTCTTGTACGATGATGCATTGACAAGATGGTTAAAAATAAAAGGGCATTTTTTTCTACCATTCTTTTATTTTCATTTTTATCAACGTTTTTACGACGTCTGGATTTATTAGGACTTTTACGGGATGTAATCCTGCGAGTTACGATTGCTCAAGACTCGCATTGAGCAATTGTTGCGATAGCAGTGACTTTACGTTGCAGCCACATTGCGAAACGCGCTGGAAGTCTAAGGAAATATCCATCGTCCTTTCCTGAGATGTTTCGTATGCTACACAGTTTCTGCAGTCAAACGCGCTTTAGTCTCCATATAATTTAAGTTGTTGATGCGAAATTCCAACGAAGCGTAATTTTATTCGTAATTTATGCGAAATTACACCGAAACTTTAAAAAAAAAACATGTCACTTTCAAAAACCCTTCTTAATTATTTCTCTAAAATTAATTCCACTTACATATCGATCTTTTTTGTTGTAATGCAAAATTACCAAAAAATAAAATCTCAAAGCAATTGCAATTTTTTCTAGAAACTCTTACGCACCGAAGTAAAAAAATTATACATAGTTCGACATATGGAATTGAGCATATATAGTCTATATAAACTCTATATACAATCTATATGCAATTTATATATAAGATCACCTGTAAAGTTGGTTTTATGTATAAATTGTATATAAATTGTATATAGATTTTATAAAAACTATATATGCCCAATTCTGTGTTTAAAACTCAGGGTCCGGAACGTTACTTATTAAAAGTAATTCGTTACCGTTACTTCTTGTGAAAAAGTAACGCGTTACCGTTACCGTTACACCGTGTGCAAAAATAACGCGTTACCGTTATCGTTACTGAAAATGTAACGCTTCCGTTACTTTTCGTTACTTTAAAACATGTTAATCATATAACAAATTTAGACGTATATCATTATTAACGTGTAGAATGAAGGACAATAACGAAAAAACGAATAATTCAGAGGAAGCGTTTATTAACGTTGAGCAAGTAGCTTTCGTTCATTTTCGTTGGTATCTCGCCTCTTAGAGGGAATTCGAACAGCTACTTGTTAACAAACATTTTGTATCTCAAAAAGTAACGATAAAGTAACGGCAATTTCGTTACTTGTTACAAAAAAATTGTAACGTGCGTTGTCTTAGAATTACACGAATAAAAATGTAACGACGTTACCGACCGTTACCACCAAAAAGTAACGAATTCACTAACGACGTTACTAGTAACGCGTTACTTCCGAACCCTGTTAAAACTATATATATTTTTTTTATATACTCTATATATAATTTTTTTACTTGGGCACCTTAAAATCACTGCAAAATACAATTTTTCTTCTAGCCATAAAAGCGACAATCACCGAAGCATTAAAAAAAAAAAATGGGCGACTGCGACTAGCAAACAAAAAAAAAACTAGAACGAAGTATATAGCCGAGTAGGTAGAGAGAAGTCTTTGAGATTTTCGCCCTCAAAGTCGGCGCGCATTCTCGCCTCTTACCTTCTCTACCACCTTCTCTCCTCGTATAAGAGTCGGAGTGTGTTGGACAGCGGGAGGCAACAATAGCCACCGTGAGGCATACAAGGTGCTATGTTCACAGCGTTCTCCATGCCCAATTATCATATTGGGTCCGAAGACCAGTTCTCGGTAACTTCTCTCTTCTCCACCCCCTCGACACCCTCTTCCCCTCATCCCCGTATATTCTCCATTCTTCTTCTGCTTCTTTTCTTACTCATGGCCATATCGTTCCGACTCTTCTTCTACATATAGATAATATATATAGAAAAGAAGGAGATAGACAAACTATATATATATATATATATACACATAAAAAAGAAGAAGACAGGGACAAACTATATATAGTGCCTATCTTCTTTTCCCTTCCCGTTTCTCTGCCTATTGTCGGCCACCCGCTAGCATAATGCATCTTAAACGGCGGCGCCTCAAAGATCGACGCCTTCGCGCTCGCGCGGACTATGCGCATAGGTTGCCACGGCGGAGCCTCGGAATTCTTCAATATAAATTAGATTCTTGAATGGGAATCGGGGCCCGATTCCGTCGGCGGTCGACGAGCGATCGAGACTCCGAGACAGAGATATAGAAGAGGGGCGAACGTCTTGAAAAGGGAAGGGGTAGGGGGGGGGGGGAGGGGGGTGACGTTGTGGGTGAGGGAATTGTGAAGGAGGATGAGAGGAGCTGAGAGGGCCCACTCGGCGTGGAGACGACTTACGTATGCATTTATTTATCTATGCACACTCGATGCGATCGAATATTGGAATATTCGCTCTCTCGCTTACTCCAATCCATATAACGATATTGCCATTCTTGCCTCTTCAGGCTGTACTCTACTCACGTTTTCTGTCTCTCTTTCTATCTTTCTTTCTTTCTTTCTTACTCACTCACTCACTCACTCACTCGTCTCTCGGTACCCAAGCTGGCGCGTCATTTACGAGTCAAAGTCGTGCAGCCAGCGCGACAAACATGAATGGACGCGGACGCGCGCGCTTACAGCCGTCCACGGCGCCACGAAGAGGAAAAAAATACGTCGGGAACTATATACCATAGTACTGAATCGCTGGGAAGCCAAGCTGTTTTTATTCCTTAATGGAATTAGATATGCTCTTTACGTAACTTTGTTGCGGAGTTGGAAACTGACATTGTTTTTTTTTTTTTTTAAATAACAATTTATGGAATTTTTGTGTGTTTTTTTAAATATTGTTATTGTGTAATAATAATAATAATAACAATCCGTAGTGTTTGTAAAAACATTTTTTCTGTTGCGGAATAATATTTAAAAATAAAAATGTTTAATAAAATATGCCGAATTTTAAGGTGAAGGTCAAGTTATTTTTATTCGATAATCGAGTTAGATATGCCCTTTATGTATTTTTTAATGCGGAGTTGGAAATAGTCGTTATTTTTTTTAAATAACAATTTATGGGATTTTTGTTCCTTTTTTTTAAATATTGTTATTGCGTAATAATAATGCGAAGTGTTTGTAAAAACATTTTTTATATTTTGGAATAATATATATATATATTTTTTTGAGTTTAATAAAATATGCCGAATATTACGCTGGGACGTCAAGTAATTTTTTTTTCCATAATCGAATTAGATATACCCTTTATGGAATTTGTGTTTTTTTTATTATTGTTATTGCGTAATAATAAATTGTAGTGTTTGGAAAAACATTTGTCATATTTTGAATTAATATTTTTTATAAAAGTTAATAAAATGTCAGAAAAAATAGTGAGATATTTTTTTTAGTCCATTAAGTCGATTTTTTTTAGAACACTTCTGTTAGTACTTTTGTTGTGGCGTTGATAGAATTGCGGAAATGCAATTTAGTTATAAATAATATATTACAAATTATCCATAAAATTAGAAATTGTCCATTTTCTCAGGAATAAAAAAAAATCATTAAAAAAATATTTTTTTTTCTTATTGATCCGACTCAATAATTGCCAATTACACTCGGAAAAATGTACTTTTTGTTTAAAATTTCAAATTTTTATCTATATTTAGGAGATGCAGAAATGCAATTTAGTTATAAATAATATATTACAAATTATCCATAAAATTAGAAATTGTCCATTTTCTCAGCAATAAAAAAAATCATTTAAAAAAATAATTTTTTTTCTTATTGATCCGACTCAATAATTGCCAATTACACTCGGAAAAATGTACTTTTTGTATAAAATTTCAAATTTTTATGTATATTTAGGAGATGCAAAAATGCACTTTAGTTATAAATAATATATTACAAATTATCCATAAAATTAGAAATTGTCCATTTTCTCAGGAATAAAAAAAAATCATTAAAAAAATAATTTTTTTTCTTATTGATCCGACTCAATAATTGCCAATTACACTCGGAAAAATGTACTTTTTGTATAAAATTTCAAATTTTTATATATATTTCGGAGATGCAGAAATGCAATTTAGTTATAAATAATATATTACAAATTATCCATAAAATTAGAAATTGTTCATTTTCTCAGCAATAAAAAAAAATCAGTAAAAAAAATAATTTTTTTTCTTATTGATCCGACTCAATAATTGCCAATTACACTCGGAAAAATGTACTTTTTGTATAAAATTTCAAAATTTTATCTATATTTAGGAGATGCAGAAATGCTATTTAGTTATAAATAATATATTACAAATTATCAATAAAATTAGAAATTGTCCATTTTCTCAGGAATAAAAAAAAATCATTAAAAAAATAATTTTTTTTCTTATTGATCCGACTCAATAATTGCCAATTACACTCGGAAAAATGTACTTTTTGTATAAAATTTCAAAATTTTATCTATATTCAGGAGATGCAAAAATGCAATTTAGTTATAAATAATATGTTACAAATTATCAATAAAACTATAAATTATTAATTTTAGGAGCGATTAAAAAAAATATACGTTTTTTTTTTTCTTATTGTCCGAATGAATAAAAAGAGTTCGGTTATCGAGTGAAACACAGAAGACGAGACTAGGTTTCTGGAAGATTCCGAAAGTCTGGCTATCGACCTCGAGCCAAAAATTCAATCGGCGGTCGGGCCTGTTGGCCGTCAGCCAAATTCCTCGCGTCTAGCTCGGCCCCGAAGAGTGGCGGCGGCCGGGTCGGCTACAAACTACAGCGCTACGCGGCACCGGCAACGGCAACAGCACTCAGCACACGAGGAGAAACGCGTTCGTCGAGAGTAGAGTGTGGCGGTCAGGCGTTTCCTAGAAGAAAGTGCCCGCGGCGCGGCCGGGGTGCCGACGCCGTCGATCGATTCAACCCCTTGCGATGCGTATACGTTATACATATACACGGCCGCGCTAGGCGAGAATCGTTGCGTGCGAAAAGGTGCAGAAGGAATCACACTGGCCAGCCCAACATCTTCGCCTTTTTTCTTCTCTTAAAGAGGGAGTGTTACAATAGTAACAAGAAAAAGATTATTATTTTTTTATATTAAAAAAAAACATTTTCGTCGATAACTAGAAAGTGATTCATTTTCAATCTATGCGACTATTTTGTTTATAATTACGATAACCATAAAATAGTCGTCGCAGCTACAAAATTATAGTTAGAATAATTTTTGTAACTGACATCTTCGCCTAATTTTTCTCTTCTTAAAGAGGGAGCGTTACAATAGTAACAAAAAAAAGATTATTATTTTTTTACACTAAAAAAGAAATTCTCGTCGATAACTAGAAAATGACAGAAAGTGATTCATTTTCAATCTATGCAACTATTTTGTTTATAATTACGATAACCATAAAATAGTCGTCGCAGCTATAAAATTGTAGATAAAATAATTTTTTTTGGCTAACATCTTCGCCTTTTTTCTCCTCTTTAAGAGGGAGCGTTACAATCGTAACTAGAATAAGATTATGATTTTTTTACACTCAAAACAAAATTCTCTCGTTGATAACTAGAAAGTGACAGCAATTCATTTTCAATCTATGCGACTATTTTGTTTATAATTACGATAACCATAAAATAGTCGTCGCAGCTACGAAATTATAGTTAGAATAATTTTTTTAACTAACATCTTCGCCTTTTTTCTCCTCTTTAAGAGGGAGCGTTACAATCGTAACTAGAATAAGATTATGATTTTTTTACACTCAAAACAAAATTCTCTCGTTGATAACTAGAAAGTGACAGCAATTCATTTTCAATCTATGCGACTATTTTGTTTATAATTACGATAACCATAGAATAGTCGTCGCAGCTACAAAATTGTAGTTAAAATAATTTTTTTAACTAACATCTTCGCCTTTTTTTCTCCTCTTTAAGAGGGAGCGTTACAATAGTAACAAGAATAAGATTATGATTTTTTTACACACAAAACAAAATTTTCTCATTCATAACTAGAAAGTGACGGCGATTCATTTTCAATCTATGCGACTATTTTGTTTATAATTACGATAACCATAAAATAGTCGTCGCAGCTACAAAATTGTAGATAAAATAATTTTTTTTGGCTAATATCGTCGCCTTTTTTTCTCCTCTTAAAGCGGGAGCGCTACAATCGTAACAAGAATAAGATTATGATTTTTTTACACTCAAAACAAAATTCTCTCGTTGATAACTAGAAAGTGACAGCGATTTATTTTCAATCTATGCAACTATTTTGTTTATAATTACGATAACCATAAAATAGTCGTCGCAGCTACAAAATTATAGTTAGAATAATTTTTTTAACTAACATCTTCCCCTTTTTTTCCTCCTCTTAAATCGTGAGCGTTATAATCGTAAGAAAAATAAGATTATGATTCTTTTACACTCAGAATAAAATTCTCTCGTCGATAACTAGAAAGTGATAGCGATTCATTTTCAATCAATGCGACTATTTTGTTTATAATTACAATAACCATAAAATAGTCGTCGCAACTGTAAAATTATAGTTAGAATAATTTTTTACTTGCCGTAACTACAACAACAAAAGTTGCATGCATTAAAAATTGAAATCATTCATATGTACACATTCATATGAAGGACATGAGTTCAACAACAAAGTTTGAATAAGTTCATTTTCATTTTTCTTCTCCAAACATTAAATTTAATATTTCGAAAGTAACATTAAAAAAAACTGTCATCAATAATTATAATATTTAATGCGCAGGAAAAAATTGTTATTTACAATCAAGATTAGAATTTATTTCTTTTTGCTCTCTTTTCGTGAATTTTATTTTTCTCGTGCTAGAAATCAGATAAAGTGGTTCAGAAGTTTTAAACACGTACACAATAATATGGACAAACGTTTGCTCCAAAATTTAGCGAAATCCAACAAAGACGTTCGAATTTCATAAAATTTTGAATTTTTGATTTATCGAATAAAAATTCTAAATATCCAAACGAGGAATACTATAAAAAAAGTTAGTATTTCCCACCAAGAATTGAAATATTTGTAATAAGCATGAAAAAAAAAACATTAAAAAAAATGTATAAAAGTTGAAATAATTTAATCCCCATTATTTTCACATCATGTAAATAAAAAAATCGTATTGAAAAATCCCCGACCAAAAAGATTCCATGAAACTTCCCCGCATCGAAATATACTCACAAAACTAAAAATAAAATAACAACAAAAACGTAACAATTGCGTAACGTTTTGTTTTGTGTGTTGTTGTTAAATTCAAATACGATGCACAAAGTGCACGGGAGTTCATAGCGATGTCTAAAAGCGAGAGAGGGTTCAGTGCCGTGCACATTGTACGACGAAGCGTAGGTCTAAGGCGCGCAAGACAGAGGAGAAAGAGACAACAAGAATAAGAGAAGAAGTGAGAGAGAGAATGTTGCTTCGCAAGGGGAGAGCAGAGAGGCAACAGCAGCAGCAGCAGCACAGCAGAGTTGTGAAGCCCACACGAGTCTGGCCGGATACTCACACTTCCGGTCCCACACATGGCCGCGCGCTCGCGAGCAAGCGGGTGAGTGAGCGAGCGGGTTCCTCACTTGCCCCCGGCCGTGTGACATTTGCTCGTACTAGGCGCTCACTCACACAAATACATATATACATTTACTAACTAACCCTCCGTATACACGTAATTCACGTACGTAGAAAACATTTACAGACACTGTACAGAATATATATATATATATTTATATATGTATATATATATATATGAGAAAATGTGTTGGTGTTTGTGTCGGTTCCCGGCGGCCTGACGTCATCGACCACGAACCCACAGAACCCACGCACCAATACACCAACACTTTCAGGAGGCTCGGCTCACGTACGCCGAGAGTCGAGACTCTGGTCTCTCTCCTTGTCCCTGTGTCTCTCGCTCGGTCTCGGCTCGATCGCTACGACGACCAGGAGAACCCGCAAAAAAGTATAAGATCGATACGCACCACCGATGCATGTGCACTCTTCGCGGTCTCTCTTTCTTTCTTCCTCTCTCTCTCTTTCTTTCTTTCTTCCACTTTCTCTCTCTCTCTCTCTTTTTGCATACCGTACTGACACCACTGCATATACTTACCAATACTATCCTACTGGTAGGTGCAACGAACGATAGTTGCACTCCTCGAACTGCACATTCACTGGGTTCATAGCAGTAAAGTTCCGACGATTGGTACAAAGCGAGTGCTATCCCACAGGAAAAATTTTGTTATTGACGATATTTTGGGTGACTGGAAATTTGAGTGAATGCTCGGATTGGTATCGATTTTTTGCTGGTTCATAAGATAAAAATTTGGTATCAATGAAAATTTATACCGGAAGTTGTTGAATTTTTATTGTTTAAAAAACGCCATTAATAACTCGGTAATTGGTAACATTTTTTGCTATGTTCGAGGAATAGCTATTATCGAATACATTTTTTTTTCTTTGTTTCCTTAATTTTAGTGAAAATTGACAAACTGTGGAATTCTATTAGAAATGCATTCTACATTCTAAAAGAAAATTACAATTACACTGAAAAACTAAAAAACAAAATTTTACAAAAGCGCAGTTTTTGCACTATTATTATTCACAAAAGTTTTACCGACAGAAAATGGGCTTCGTCGTTAAAGTCTGGTATCAATAGTTAGCATAGCTACTTTTAAAATAACTTTTTCAATTAAATATGTTAATACATTTTTATTCTATTTTATAGTAATAATATAAATTTCTATTATATTGCGAGTCTCGTTCTCGATGATATTAACATGTAGTAGTGTCTACTGCCCTAAATCTCCACAACTTTTAGAGTATTCGATTCAAATTTCCCACTCTTGGCGCTCCGAGCGCCTCTGTTGGGTAGGCGTCCGCGGTCCTGTCCCGCGTTCTTCATTATCGTTTGTTGTGCCTAAGTCTAAACAACGCTTAGAGGATATTCAGTTAAAGAATCTCAATAATTAGAGAAAATATTAACAAATAATCGACATGGGAAAGAAGAGGTCACGATCTCGCTCCAGATCAAGAGAACGGAAGAAGGAAAAATTCAATGAAGAATTTACAAGCATGAAAAAGCAGGTGGAAAACCTAACCAAGATGGTGACGCAGTTGGTGGATGTCCAGTTAGCACAGGCTAATGAAAAGAAGAGAAAAGAAGGTAAATAAATTTCTAACAACGTAAATTAAAGAAAGAACTCTGTAATTCCGCTCGAATATCAGAGTAGTCAGCTTCCACTCGAGGCTGGCTGGGAAGCATCCCATATGTCTACACACATGTACAGGCACATGTGTATACATGTATACATATGTAGACTAATACATATATTACATACGTGTATGATAATTAATCCATTGTAGACTTTCTTTCTTGATTATATGTGAGTGTTCAATAAGAACAATATCTCACTAATTAGCACAATAAGTGCACTATGTAGGTACGACAATAAGTCTAACCTAAAACATATGTTAACCTTGTCTTGTCTCTTCTGTATTATAACAGATCAGACTGTAGGAGCGGAAGCCGTAGTGGAAGAAGCAGCGTCTGAAAATGACAAAGATGAGTTGACAGAGGTTACACCACCGGTGGAAACTGCATCCTCAACAGACAATACAGAAAATGATCTTAGTAAGGTTAACCAAGGAATAATAAAAACCTTAGGCGAAGACCCAAATGCATCTGCGAAATCTATTCGACATATTCACCCAGAGTTGAAAACAAGATGGGAAAATTGGATCAAAGTAGGGTTACCTGAAAAATCCAAAACGGATATTCTGGAAAAATATTCACGTACTGGCGAAATTCGTCTAGAGGCGCCCAAGGTTAATTTAGGAGTACCTATGACGGAGGCTGCCACCAAAAGAGACAAGCACTTCGTTGACTTGCAAAACACTGTAGGTTCGGCAATTGCAGCGCAAGCTGCAGCAATATCCATGATGCTGGAAACAGCACCTGGAGAGGAGTTAGATCAAGAATCCTTCTGTGAGTTGCTGTCACACGCAGGGCAACTACTGACTGATACCTTTTATCAGTTGTCAGTCACCAGAAAATCTTTTATCACGCCGTTGATGGACAAGGTTTATAAAACATCCCTAGACGAAGCTAAAGCGGACGAGTGGCTTTATGGCGAAAAGTTCACCGATCAGGTGAAAGAAGTGAAAATCTTGGAAAAAACCAGCTCAAACTTGAAGGCCACAGTAAAGAAAGCCAATGCACCAAAGAGCTCGGGAAACGGGAAATACCCACCTGCAAAACCCAAGCAGGTGGGTACAACTCAGTGGAAAAAACCAACCTTCAAATTCAGCAGGAAGGGAACTTACCCACCGAGCCAGAATACAGCCAAAATTGGCAGCCGCTCATCGAGCTACCAATCGTCGAGGAAATAAATAAGGTAACAGCGGGACGTTTAAAACATTTTACAAATGAATGGGAAAATATCACGTCAGATCATTTTGTACTAAACTGCCTTAAAGGGTACAAAATTCCCTTTCACACCTTTCCACACCAGGACAAGCCTCCGTCTGACAAAAAATTTTCAGCAGAGGAATTAGAAAAAATACACATTGAAATCAATAACTTGCTAAGCAAGGCAGCTATAGAGGAGTGCATGGAGGAGGAAGATCAATTCATATCCTCCTTTTTTCTTGTCCCAAAACCTGATAAATCAAATCGGTTTATTATTAACTTAAAAAACCTAAATGAATTCGTAGAAACTACGCATTTTAAAATGGAGGACATTCGCTCCGCAAGAAACTTAATTTCAAAAAACATGTTCATGTCTTCCGTCGATGTCAAAGATGCGTATTACCTAGTCTCAGTTCACAAAGATCACAGGAAATTTTTACGCTTCAAAAATTTGGGGAAAATATTTCAATTCACCTGTTTACCCTTCGGATTATCAACGAGTCCGTACGTGTTTACGAAAATAATGAAGCCGGTAATTAAAAGATTACGAGAACTTGGGATTCTACTGGTGATATATATAGATGACTTGCTGATATTGGGAAATACGTATTACTCATGCTTGAAAAATACCGAAGAAGTCTTACGTTTACTTGAAACATTAGGGTTTGTGATTAACTACAAAAAGAGCACGCTAGTACCAACGCGGACTTGCCAATACCTAGGTTTCATATTAAACTCGCGAGACCTTTCGTTAGAACTAACTCAAAAGAAAAAAGATCAGATCGCGAATTTGTTACATCAATTTAAAGTAAATGAATGGTATAAAATTCGGGATGTAGCACAACTGCTAGGTGTCTTAACGGCGGCAAGCCCTGCAGTTGCCTATAGCCAACTTTACAGTAAAAGATTAGAAAGAGAAAAATTTCTCGCACTCACGTTCAATAATAATAATTTCGAAGGCAGAATGTACCTTAAAACCCTTCTGAGTGAAGATCTAAGGTGGTGGGAATCCAATGCTAAAATCGGGGTAAATCCCTTTAGAACCTACAAGTATTTTCTGGAAATTTACTCCGATGCGTCACTAACCGGCTGGGGCGCACACTCGAAAGGTATCAGTACCTATGGGTTCTGGAACGCGAATGAAAAAAGACGTCACATTAATTACCTGGAATTATTAGCAGCCTTCTTTGCTTTAAAATCATTTGCAAATAAATTGTCAAATTGCGAAATATTACTGAGGCTAGATAATACGACGGCGTTATCGTATGTTGAAAAAATGGGAGGAATAAAATTTCCTCACCTCAGTGAATTGGCTCGCGAAATATGGCAATGGTGTGAGGCAAAAAAGATATGGATTACAGCCGCCTACATTCCATCTAAAGAAAATTATGAAGCTGATACAGCTTCGAGACATACTAATATGGACACCGAGTGGGAACTAGACCAAGATAAATTTAAAAAACTTCAGAAAAAATTCGGGCCCTTTTCGGTTGATCTGTTCGCCTCAAGACTTAACAAAAAATGTACGAGGTTTTATTCTAGATACCCAGATCCATTAGCTCTATCAATTGATGCGTTTACAGTCTCATGGGACAAGGAAAATTTTTATGCATTCCCTCCGTTTGCCTTGATCTTACGTTGCTTACAAAAAATTAAGAGAGATAAGGCAGAGGGCGTCCTGGTGGTTCCTCAATGGCCGACTCAACCGTGGTACCCGCTGTTTATGTCTCTCCTAAAAGAACCGCCTCTGGTTCTTCAGCCTTCAAAAAATTTATTATTATCTCCCTGCAGGACCAAGACGCATCCACTAGCCAACAGTCTCTCCCTAGTGGTCGGGAACTTATCAGAACGGCTTTCGTGAACAAAGGTTTAGATACTAAATCAGCAGACATAATGATCAGCTCAATTGCAAGTTCAACACTGAAACAATACCAATCTACATTCAAACTATGGATAGAATTTGCAACAAAAAACAATATCAATCCACTCAATGCCAGTATCCCACAAATCATATCATTCCTCACAAAAAGATTTGAAGAGGGAGCTAGCTACAGCACCTTAAATACCGCCAGATCAGCCATAGCTCTCATTTCGCAATCGGACCTATCAGCTGACAGTTTAATATCTAGATTTTTAAAAGGAGTGTTCAAGCAAAAACCATCTAGACCACGCTACTCCAGTACTTGGGATGTCGCTCCAGTTTTGGAATATCTGAAAGGACTACATCCTCTCAGTAGTCTCAAACATAAAGAGGCAGCTGAGAAGGTAACACTCCTGTTAGCCTTGACTACCGCGCACAGGCTACAAACGCTGGCGCTGATAAATTTAGACAATGTTAATAGATCAGCTGCAGGAATAACGATAAAAATCCCAGACCTGATAAAAACATCAAAACCCGGAGCAGATCAACCGGAGCTCATGCTGCCTTTCTTCAAGAATGACCCTAGTATCTGCACAGCATCAGTACTATTGGAATACATAGAATATACCAAGAATCTAAGATATAATAACAAAGGGTTATTAATATCAACAGTCAAACCTCACGGGCCAGCAAGTGCTCAGACTCTAGGACACTGGATAAAGTCAATCCTACAAAAAGCAGGACTTGACACTAACCAGTTTTCTGCATATAGTACCAGACATACGGCGGTATCAACGGCATATAAAAATGGCATAAGCGTGGATACAATACGACGAACAGCAGGCTGGTCAAAGAATTCTCAGACCTTCGCAAAATTCTACAATAGACCTATCCAATCATCAGAAATGTTTGCACATGCTATTCTAAAATAAATCAATACAAGCCGAGCAATGTTGTCATCTCTCTCTAAACATCTACATGTTAATATCATCGAGAACGAGACTCGCAATATAATTGCACGATCAAACGAGCCCGCCTTCGGCGGGCTCGTTTGATCGAAATTATATGAAGAGTCTCGTTCGAAGATGATCCTTTTCCCATCCCATAAATTATTGCAGTTAGCACCCAACCCAGGATCATCAAACCTAAAAGGTAAGAATGACAACAGGATTTCTACGCTAAACATAATGAAGAACGCGGGACAGGACCGCGGACGCCTACCCAACAGAGGCGCTCGGAGCGCCAAGAGTGGGAAATTTGAATCGAATACTCTAAAAGTTGTGGAGATTTAGGGCAGTAGACACTACTACATGTTAATATCATCTTCGAACGAGACTCTTCATATAATTTCGATCAAACTTCGCCCGCCTTCGGCGGGCTCGTTTGATCGTGCAATTATAAAACAACATTTTAACATAGAATATTTCCAACGTTCTGTGCTTGACACATTATGAAATTATATGTTATGAAACATTAATTATTCTTTAAACCAAATAGTTCAAATAAACATTACTAGCGTGAGAAATAAAACTTTGAATTGAATATAGCTAAGTTAATAAGTCGAGGATCGGATGCAATGTATTTGTTTATTTCGCGAAGACGACGACTCATGAATTAAAAGAGAAACGAGAGGAGGAATTCCTGCGTTTGGTCCGAAGGAGCGAAAAAGACAGAAGGTGAACGAGACGGAGTGAGAGGAGCAGCCCCGCATCCCCGACTTCCGGCGGTCCGTTGACCCCGGCCCCGCCACCAGCACCAGCAGCAGCAGAAGTAGCCGACTACTCGGATCGGGGGGTGAAGCTTTTTGCTTGCGCGCCTCCTTGTTGCGGCTCGGGGCCCTCTTCTTCTTCATCATCTTCTCCTTCTTCTTCCACTAGTTGTCTCGCCGCTTCTCCGTTCCTTCTTCATCTTCATCTCCGCCTTCATCAACAACATCATCTTCATCTTCGGCTTCATTACCAACAACATCTTCAACTTCAACACCACCACCATCCTCATCATTTTCTTCTTCTTCATCATCTTCATCATCTTCATCTTCATCGTCGTCATCTTCATCATCTTCATCATCATCTTCTTCATCTTTTTCATCATCTTCATCATCTTCATCTTCATCATCTTCATCTTCATCATCTTCATCTTCGTCATCTTCATCTTCATCATCTTCATATTCGTCATCTTCATCATCATCATCATCATCATCATCATCATCATCTTCATCATCATCTTCTTCATCATCTTCATCATCATCATCATCATCATCATCATCATCATCATCATCTTCATCTTCATCTTCATCTTCATCTTCATCTTCATCTTCACCATCATCATCGTCTTCATCATCTTCATTATCTTCTTCATCATCTTCATCATCATCTTCATCATCATCTTCACCATCTTCTTCATCTTCCTCTTCATCATCTTCATCATTATCATCTTCATCTTTTTCATCATCTTCATCATCATCTTCATCATCTTCGTCATCTTCGTCATCTTCGTCATCTTCGTCATCTTCATCATCTTCTTCATCTTCTTCATCTTCATCATCTTCTTCTTCTTCAACTCCTTCACTTCTTCACTTTCTTCTTCTTCATCTCCTTCATCTTCTTCATCTCCTTCATCTCCTTTATCTTCTTCGTATCTTCGAGTATTACTGGCTGGTGGCGCTAGTCAGGCGTGCATTGAAAACTGAATAAAGGGCGCTGAAGACAACAGCCAGTGCAGGAAAACGTAAACAAAAAATTGAGCAGAATAAAATGTGACAGTACGAGATAAAAAGAGAAATAAGGAAGCAAGAAAAAGAAAAAGAAGGAGACGAAGAGGAGTAAGGACGTGGGCGGATTGGGTATGAGCGGAACGGGCTTACTCGAGCGGCTCCGAGTGCTAGAGTGCAGCGCTGAAGGGGGAAGGCGGTGGAGGCGATCGCGGTCGAGCACGAGGATGAGGAGATGGAGGAGGAGGAGAGGATAGCGAAGACTGACTCGCGAGGGCGAGCTGACTAGCGCGCAAACTCGTTCGTTCGTTCGTTCGTTCGCATCCTGCATGTCCGGTGCTTTATGAATGCGAGCCAACCGTACCCGTTGTATCCCGTCTCGTACGTTCGTAGTGCATTCATAATATAAATATAGGCTACGTCGACTGCGCTGCAGCAACGAGCAACACAGAACTTCGTGGCTATGTGCCGATGCTCGCGAGCCCCCGCGAATGTAACTGCGTTCACTTATACCGAGGCAGAAACGTCATGAGTGTATAACACTTCATTTTCATTTTTTTTATGTACAATATCAATTTTACAACGTTACTAACGGTTGCTTGACTTTGAAGCATTTTTTCATCAACGAAAGGTGGAAAACACTTTTTTACTTTAAGAGTTGTATTAAATAAGCGAATACATAAATGAACCCTTCCAAAAAAACGCAATACACCAATTAATCAATAAAATGTTTTCATCACATCACAAAAACAAATTCAATTTGTCAATTTATCTTTATTATCGATTCCCATAAATCTAAAAATAATATCATTAATAAAAACTACTACCCTTGAAGGGTCAATGACTCTTTAAAAAATGCGATAAAAGTACTATAAATTGTCATATAAAATTTTAATACAGAACGTCCGAATAACCTTCTTTTTTATTTTCTGTTTCAGGTGAGCTTACCGCCATTATATTTCATCCCTTCGATAGCATAATCTCCTGGAAAGAATTTCGTAAGTACATAGGATAGAAGTAGTAGCAGCAGCAGCAACGGAGTAACATCGTCATGTAACGTCATCCAGCTCGTGTAGGAAACGCTTCTGTCCTTGTGTACGAAATTCCTCGTCAGAAGGCTTTGCGTTTTATTACTTTCTCGTTTGTTTGCAAATGCAGAGCTTACGCTGATGCACCAGTGAAGGGAAGAGAGATTTAAAGGGTTCCCAGTGTATGTGTCAGTGGTAAATACCACGACACATATGCATATGCATTGAATACGTACAACAGAAACAGAAAGAAACTGGTGCACCGTCTGATGCTGCAGTTTCGCGTCGTCACGTGCTTTTTTTCTCGACATCCACACACATATACACTGACATGTTAAAAACGTCCGACGAGAGCTTCAGTGAGGAAGGATATGGCTGATGCTGCTGCGCAGTGGAATTTTTTTTAGACTCACTTTTTTCTTTTTTTTTTTTTTTTCTTTTCAACCCCTCTACGCTCTTATAGTATGTAGTAGTAGTACGGAGTTCGGATGCAACCCCTCGTTTCATAGTACACTTTAACGTCCCTCTTTCTCAAGAGTGTCGAGTGGCGCGGAGTGACGCGCAGGCGCTTACGTCGCTAATACTCAGAGTTTCTCTCTCTCTCTCTTCTCCTCGTGCAATAATTATTGAGCTCATTGACATTTTTCCTCGGTTGCAGCGCGTGGTTCATTCACCGGTACGACCGCGTGCTCGCTCTTGCTCTCCATGCTTCACGCCTCGACTCCCGTTCGTGTATAGTGTGTATATATATATATATATATATATAGAAATATATATATGTGTATGTATATACTATATATAAGACCGCTACGTGCAACACTCACTGCGTGGGCAGTCACCGAACCCACGAGACTGTACGCAGTCGTTATACTACTATGAGTAAGATTATGTATTGGCTAGAATGAGGAAACGTATTTATTAATATTTTATAAACACACTGAGAAAAAAACCTACAAAGCTTCCTCTCTGAGGAAGCAAAAAAAGTATGTTATTCAATTTTGGCTTCCTCATAGAGGAAGCTTTGTAAAAAGCAAAAAATAATGAGGAAGCAATGTGCAAGGTTCTATCGCTTTTTCTATTTCGTTATTTCCGTTATTTCGTTATTATTAGAGCGTTTTCGAAAGTAAATGTGATAACGTATATTATTAAAAATAATTCAACATTCCATAAAATCACAAATTTCATACCGTTTGTCACTAAATAATACATATATAATGGCTGAATATTGTTTCATTTATCTACAAAATTTGAGCTCGCTATTTCAAGTTTTGCAAAAGTTACAATAGAGCGATAATTTCAATTTTTTGAAAAATTCAAAATTCTATAAAATCTGAACCACTTTACCGATTCGAGCCAAATTCAATACCAAACAGCATTGAGTGCACCTACTCTTATAACTAACTATTTAGCAAAATAGACTAAATTTTACGAAAGTCAGAGCGACCACGTCCTTTTTTAAAAAAAATTCAAAACGGCATAAAATCGAAATTTTCGCACAGATTTTGTCGAAAATTGCTACAGTTGAAGAGGGCCTGCTGCTACACTAGTGTGCCAAATTTGAGCGCGATATACAAAACCGTTCTTGAGTTATCGGTTATATTAAAATCTCGAAAATTTTCTTTTTCATGAAAACAAAGCTTCCTCTATGAGAAAGCAAAATATAGTTGAATGGACTAATTTAGCGTTCACCCTCGTTCAAATGAATTTTTCGTTAGGACAACCAAATGTTTAGTTTCTTCAATAATCGTTAGATTCAGTTGTGTAAAATTTATTTACGGTAACCAAAATATTTGTTATACCAACAATAAAATTCAATTGAATGAGGGTGTACGATAAATTAGTCCATTCAACTATA
This sequence comes from Ephialtes manifestator, assembly GCA_963970395.1. Taxonomy (NCBI): domain Eukaryota; kingdom Metazoa; phylum Arthropoda; class Insecta; order Hymenoptera; family Ichneumonidae; genus Ephialtes; species Ephialtes manifestator. Next base: position 17,895,593 of record OZ019977.1, on the reverse strand, counting down.
TTTTTTTTCTCAGTGCACGAATTTTTGATAATCGGATGCATTAGAAGCAGCACTTTTATATATCTTTTGTAGTATATTGAGAATTCGATAGATTTTTTTTTTATGCCGTTTAAGGACACACTGAGAGAAAAACACATGGTTGAAACAATAATACTATACTTTTACCATACAGTATAGTTTCCAGAAAGGACGATTATACTTTATAGTTACGACAATGATAAAAATAATAGCTGCAAATATAATAATAGCTCAACTAATCAAATACATACACTGAAAAAGAAGTCATTGATTCAATAAATCCATCGTTTAGGGGATGTCAAAAACAAGCGTTATCAACTTAATTCGAATTCTAATTCCTCCAATTCCATACGAGATCGAAACAACAATTCTAAAATAAGCAAAATAATATTTTATTATTTCAATGTTAAATGGGATTGAACGAATAAGAAGTAGAGTTAATTAAAAAATACTTCTTTTGGCAGCCCGCAAACGATGGATTTATTGAATCAATGACTTTTTTTTTCAGTGTAGTTTTCAGTACCAATCGATATGTTCGTCCCTCCTGGGAATTTTGTCGGTATAATTCGACCTACTATTCTACTATATTTTTCTCTCAGTGCAAAATCATTAGATAAATGAATTTTGTTTTCCAATATCAGTGAACAAAACTTTTTTAAAATCGTTTGAAATCCGTTTTAGCTTATTTTTCAAGATTCTTGTAATTTTTGTATAAATTCTAATAGATGAATTTGTTTGTTCAGCAAATTCATTTCGTACGTCCGATAACTTTTTATCGTTTCGAGGGATCATTTTTTTAACAACTCAACAAAATGGACTGCAGAAATAAAGTAGCAAATTAAAACTCCCATAGGTACAAACGACTATAAACAGGCACGTGAAATATTAGATGCGGTTTTAGCGAAATAGAGATTAATTTAAAAGATTATGAGAACTGAATTGCTATACGAAAAAATGGAAACGCCATGAAATACGACTCGCATATATAAAAGTGTAATACGAATCGTGTCATTCCTCAAAATACTTAATGCAGTGATAAAAAAGCAGGTAGTCCATTTTTTCTTCCAATTAATAATATTATTGCTAGTTTATTCTCTTAGCAGTTATTTTTACAATCAGCCATATTTTTATGAACATTGCAGATTATTATTACCACATAATAATTACGCGAAATCTAATCGGAGTTAATTAATTTAACAAAATCAAATTTAAAAAATTCTCAATAAAGTGAAAATATGCCTTGAACTTTAATTGACTATCCGACAAAACTCAATGAGCCCAATCGCAACTATTACGAGGAACAGAGTTGTAAATGCCGAATATTTTTAGAAATAAAGATTATGATGTAATAAGCTCTATAATTATGATTTCATAATAACAACATGTAGTGATTATAATACGATGACTAAACTTTTGAATGGTTGCAAGAATTATTATGTTTCAATAAAATTTCATGGTAATCTTTTTGAAAAAATGAACAAAACATAATTCCATTTTTTCCACTATTTCTTCCAATATTTAAGCGAAAATTAGTATTTTTTACAGCTATTCAAATATTTACACTCTATTTTATAATCACTACATATTATTATTATGAAATCATAATTACAAAACAAACTGTATTGTAAACTATATTTCATGAATTAAGGGGAGGGAGTCAGGTAAAAAAAATTGATTTTGAGAATTCAATATCATCCCACATGGAAATAAAAATATATGCACGATATATTCGACGTATAGAACTTTTTGGCGCTAAACGTATATGAAATATATTTTACATATATCCCATACATTTTGAATATATTTTTGCACACATATATGCAGAATATATGCAGCATATAGAACTTTTTGGCACCATATATTTAACATATACATTTTTCTATGTGGGATACAAATCTTTTTGCATATAAAAATACCCAACGCACTATATTGTTGGTGCTCGATGAAAGGATTTTTTACTGTCGTCTGACTTGTATATGCTTTTCAATATTATCTTAACCAAAGTTCTTAAGTTTTCCATTCTGCGCATGATTCAGATCAAACTACTAGGCAGATTAGAATAGTTGATGTCTCATTTTCTTCTTCATGAAAAGATACACCGTCTAAATGGAGCAAACTATTTTTTTTTCATTCTGAAAGCAAAGTTAATCACTGATTTAGAAAATAGCATAAAATTTATTTATTAATAATTATGTCACTTAAAAAATATTAAATTTTATTAACATTTGCTCCATTTAGCCAGTGTATCTTTTCATGAAGAAGGAAATGAGACGTCAACCATTCCAATCTGCCTAGTAGTTTGATCTGAATCATGCGCAGAATGAAAAACCTAAGAACTTCGCTTAAGATAATATTGAAAAGCATATGCAAGTCAGACGACAGTAAAAAATCCTTTCATCGAGTACCAACAATATAGTGCGTTGGGCATTTTTATATGCAATAGGATTTCGATGATATTGAATTTCCAAAATCATTTTTCTTTACCTGACTCCCTCCCCTTAATGGGGATTTACAACTCTGACAAGAATCCAAAATTTCCTTATACTCTAAAAGGCAATAAAAAATGTATTGTCGACAAAATAATTTTAAAAAAATTAAAAACGGGAAGTAAACGCGATTGATCGTCGTCAGTCACTCACATATTGGTAAAGTTGTGATCGCGCTACGTGAGAGTCTATCGACGAGTTATCAAAACGTGACATAGCGATCACCAATGTTACGTACAGTTCTCGTCTTACGAAATGCGTGCCTTATTATCCATATACATACCTGCGATATAACGCTATATGTCATACTGTATATACCTACCTAACGCATACGAACTTGGTTCACCGTGACACGCGCACGAGTCACGAGTAAAGAGAGAGAGAGAAATAATAAAAATGTGAGAGAAATAAAAAAAAGAAAAAGAGAGAGAGGGAAAAACGTTCAGGGTACAACTACGCACGAGCCACGTCGACGTCGTTGATAATTACGCTCACGCAACCTCCGGCTCATTGACATTTTTTTTCCTTCCCTGTGCCATCGAGCAGCGCGTTCACGACGGTCCATTCACCAAGTCAGCGATGGAAAGGAACGCGTCGGTTTGTCGTGGCCGTCAGTGTCTATTTGTGCATTCTCTGCTGCTGTGTCGCTGCTGCTGCTGCTGCTGCTGCTTCTGCTGTAGTAGTTTGTTGATGAAAGAAGGGGCAAGGGGAGTGTCACACATACACATATGCACGTACAGATAAGGATAGCGAGAAGCCATAAGGAAAAAGACATGTGTGTGACGAGAGAGAGAAAAGGGCTCACAAACTCGAGACGAAATGATTCTTATAGCTGCCGGAATAAAATACACGCGCGCGGACATTAGGAAAAGAAAAAAAACAACGTTAGTAGTAGCAGAGAAGACGCGCAGGCGTCACTGAGCGAAATGGAACGAGAGAAAGAGAGAAGAATTAGAGAGAAGGAATTTCCTGTTGTGAACATCTCTTTGGATGCATCTGCGCTGCTTGGGAGAGACTCCAGCCCGTTACACACGCGCACGGTGGCCGGGCATAACGTGTAAATAACAATTACGGTAAACGAGTCACACGACTCTACGATACCAGTCACGTCGACTATATATGCGTTAACTTCTTTCCTTTTAACGTCCTCACACCGCGACGTTTAGATGGATTTCAAAGTCACACCGACTTACTTTGAAATTTCCGAGCACGGGCCGCTTTACTACTTCCGATGGATTCTCTTTCGGGTAATGAGATAGAGCAAGTCAGGTGATACACGATATTCAGGTCATCGTACTGTAAATTCTGTTTGTTTTTATGGTCACCAGACGTTATTGCACTTTTTTCTGGGTATTTTTTGGCGGCACTTTTTGGAACTTACATTTTTGCGGTTGGCGATTATGTTGATAAGATGAAAGATTAAATTATTTAAAAAATGTTATGGAGAAAAATAGACGGGGTGGAAAAATTTGTCTCTATTAATTCCGATAATTGCACTTTTTTCCTGGGTATTTTTTGGCGGCACTTTTTGGAACTTACATTTTTCCATTTGTCGATTATGTTGATAAGATGAAAGATTATATTATTCCAAAAAGTTTTCAAGAAAAATAGACGAGGTGGAAAAATTTGGCTCCATTAATTCCGATAATTGCACTTTTTCCTCGGTATTTTTTGGTGGCACTTTTTGGAACTTACATTTTTCCATTTGTCGATTATGTTGATAAGATGAAACATTATATTATTCTAAAAAGTTTTGAAGAAAAATGGACGGGGTGGAAAAATTTGTCTCTATTAATTCCGATAATTTCACTTTTTTCCTGGGTATTTTTTGGCGGCACTTTTTGGAACTTAAATTTTTCCATTTGTCGATTATGTTGATAAGATGAAAGATTATATTATTCTAAAAAGTTTCGGGGAAAAATAGACGGGGTGGAAAAATTTGTCTCTATTAATTCCGCTAATTGCACTTTTTCCTGGGTATTTTTTGGCGGCACTTTTTGGAACTTACATTTTTCCATTTGTCGATTATGTTGATAAGATGAAAGATTATATTATTCTAAAAAGTTTCGGGGAAAAATAGACGGGGTGGAAAAACTTGTCTCTATTAATTCCAATAATTGCACTTTTTTCCTGGGTATTTTTTGGCTGCACTTTTTGGAACTTACATTTTTCCATTTGTCGATTATGTTGATAAGATAAAAGATTATATTATTCTAAAAAGTTTCGGGGAAAAATAGAGGGGGTGGAAAAATTTGTCTCTATTAATTCCGATAATTTCAGTTTTTTCCTGGGTATTTTTTGGCGGCACTTTTTGGAACTAAAATTTTTCCATTTGTCGATTATTTTGATAAGATGAAAGATTATATTATTCTAAAAAGTTTCGGGGAAAAATAGACGGGGTGGAATAATTTGTCTCTATTAATTCCGATAATTGCACTTTTTTCCTGGGTATTTTTTGGCGGCACTTTGTGTAACTTGAATTTTTCCATTTGTCGACTATGTTGATAAGATGAAAGATTATATTATTCTAAAAAGTTTCGGGGAAAAATAGACGGGGTGGAAAAATTTGTCTCTATTAATTTCGATAATTGCACTTTTTTCCTGGGTATTTTTTGGCGGCACTTTTTGGAATTTAAATTTTTTCATTTGTCAATTATATTGATAAGATGAAAGATACTATTGTAAAGAGTTTCGGGGAGAAATAGACGGGGTGGAAAAATTTGTCTGTGTTAATTCCGATAATTGCACTTTTTTCTGAGTATTTTTTTTTTCATTTGACAATTATATTGATAAGATGAAACTTGTTATTATTGTAAAAAGTTTCGGAAAAAAATGGACTGGGTGGAAAAATTGGTCTCTTTTTATTTTCGATAATTTCACTTTTTTTCCTGGGTATTTTTCTCACATTTGTTTCATTTTTCAATTATTTTCATAAGATGAAATATTATTTTTAAATTCCTCGAAAAAAAAGACAGGGTGGAAAAATTGGCCTCTATATGCATTCCGAAGGATTCTGTTTGGGGCTAACGAGGTGATGCACGATATTCAGGTCATCGTACTGTATATTCAGTTTTTTTTATGAACCCTTTGATGGCCAGACGTATTGCACTTTTTTTTCTCAGGAATTTTTCTGGTGAACTTTTTTAAGACTCACATCTTGAAATTTTTTTTATTTTCAAGACGTCATATTATTTTTAACAAAAAAATTAAATAACTAAATTTTCATTCGTTCGAGAAATTTTTTTGTCAAATTACTTTCACACATTATGAAAGTAATTAATTCAAAAAAAAAGATAACAGTAAATTTTCTCCAATTTTTATATCCCTAGATCTCAAAATTTTCATTTCATTCCTCTTAATACAAAGTATTAAGCGTGCAAGTTATTACAAAATTTTCTTTTTTAGCTTTGAGGGATGAAATTTTTTTGAATTTCGTAATTATCAGTATAATAAAAAATGTATATTATTCTAAAAAGTGGCTCTAAAAAGATCCGGAAGAAAAAATAATAAAAATTCACAATCAAATTATATTAATATATATTTCAAATTTTTCCACACCCGAATTAATTTTTGTTATTATTTTAATTTTTTTTCGATTTCACAGTCTTAAGCGTATAAAAAATTTAAAACAATAAGAATAACAGTGGTTTTCAGTGTTTTTCCATTTGAATACAATTTCGCGCAAAATGTGGAAGACTTTGTAATATAATCGCTTTCGTAATTTGCATACGCATGGTTAAACGTAATGTGGTTTTTCCATTATGAAAGTAATTAATTTAAAAACAGATGACAGTAAATTTTCCCCAATTTTTATATCCCTAAATCTCAAAATTTTTATTTCATTCCTCTTAATACAAAGTATTAAGCGTGCAAGTTATTACAGAATTTTCTTTTTTAGCTTTGAGGGATGAAATTTTTTTGAATTTCTTAATTATCAGTGTAATAAAAAATGTATATATTATTCTAAAAAGTGGCTCTAAAAATATCCGGAAGAAAAAATAATAAAAATTCACAATCAAATTATATTAATATATATTTCAAATTTTTCCACACCCGAATTAATTTCTGTTATTATTTGAATTTTTTTCGATTTCACAGACTTAAGCTTATAAAAAATTTAAAACAATAAGAATAACAGTGGTTTTCAGTGTTTTTCCATTTGAATACAATTTCGCGCAAACTGTGGAAGACTTTGTAATATAATCGCTTTCGTAATTTGCATACGCATGGTTAAACGTAATGTGGTTTTTAGTCAGCGACAAGTTGTAAGCTTTTCGCGCCGTAGACTCTGACTTCCTACTTGAACCATGTCGCTTTGCGCGCATTCCATTGCGAGTCGCACAGTTTCTGTCTCTCTCACTTGTAGTGGGATAGGTGCGCCTCGACATTGGCGTATCAACGAGACGACGTCGTCGTCTTGGAGCATCACGGTGGCACCGCAAAGTCGGGGAACTTCACGATCGATTAGATAACCTGCTCGATCGTTGAATGTAATCGAGCACGAAAATCACGAGAAAAAGCGAGAAGACGAGAGTTTTGTCGTCGCTACCACTAATAGTGTTCACAATCTCGTACGTTTTCTTACCACAAAGTGGAATCGTCACCGCAGTAATGTGGAATCACGATTACATTACGGTATTCCGACTATAATAATCAAAACTCAAATATTATTTATTGGAGCATGAAAAATAACAGGATTCTAGCCTGTAAATGGCGAGCACTCAATTATATTTCAATTTGTACTTCGCCCTGTATTCTAATGACATTTTCGGTTCCAAAAAAAAATATAAGGATTTTTACAACAATTTTTTGGCTGATATCATTTAATTACTGGTGTATACACCATTTTTAAAAATATTTATTGAATGGGTCGTTGAGAAAAATACAAATCTAGAATTTCATTTAACGTCGCCATGAGTAAAATAAAAAAAAAATTTGTAAGTCGCAGGTGCATATTATTTTCAATTATATTTCAATTTGTACTTCGCCCTGTATTCTAATGACATTTTCGTTTCCAAAAAAAAATATAAGGATTTTTACAAAAAATTTTTTTGCTGATATCATTTAATTACTGGTGTATACACAATTTTTAAAAATATTTATTGAATGGGTCGTTGAGAAAAATACAAATCTAGAATTTCATTTAACGTCGCCATGAGTAAAATAAAAAATAATTTTTGTAAGTCGCAGGTGCATATTATTTTCAATTGTATTGAAGGACAAAGGATTACATTTTGTTATTTTTTTCTTTGCTTCGAAATGGTTTATACAATTTTTTAAAATTGCACTTTAGTACATACGCTTTTCAAAATATCGTAACTACTAAATAAAAACATGTCAGATAATAATGTATTTTTTTTTTAATTTGTTAAAAAAAAATTTCACTTCCGTAATTTTATAGGTAATCACTCTAAATATTCCTAACTGTAAAAAAAAATCAAAAATGCTATTTTATATTTGTAAAAAAAACGTATTAAATTTTCTATTCTTTCGAACTTGACTAAAAAAACTTTAGATAATTATTTTCAAAATGTAAGAATTCATTTTCTGTCGCGTTCATTTCAACACAGGAACAAAAAAAATTAACTTTCCTGATTCCACAAACACTCAAAAAAAAAATGCCTAAATGTTTAAAAAATCCAGGAAGCTTCATTTTTATTTGTGAAAAAAAGTGGGGAACTTTCCCTTCGACTGAATTTGACTAAAAAACATTAGACAATTATTTTCAAAATGTAACAATTTTCTTTTCTGCTGCGACCATTCCAACACAACGCCAAAAAAATAACTAATCACCCGGAAAAAAAAATGCCTAGATGTAAAAAGAATCTAAGAAACATTTTTTTTTATTTGTGAAAAAAAGTGGTAAATTTTCCTTTCGTCCGAACTTGGCTAAAAAAGCTTTAGACAATTATTTTCAAAATGTAACAATTTTCTTTTCTGCTGCGACCATTTCATCTCAACGCCAAAAAAATAAGTAATCACCCAGAAAAAAATGCCTAAATGTAAAAATAATCTAAGAAACTTTTTTTTAAATTTGTGAAAAAAAAGTGGTAAATTTTCCTTTCGTCCGAACTTGACTAAAAGAACTTTAGATAATTATTTTCAAAATGTAACAATTTTCTTTTCTGCTGCGACCATTTCATCTCAACGCCAAAAAAATAAGTAATCACCCGGAAAAAAATGCCTAAATGTAAAAAGAATCTAAGAAACTTTTTTTTTTTTATTTGTGAAAAAAAGTGGAAAATTTTCCTTTTAGCAGTACTTGACTAAAAAACATCAAACAATTATTTTCAAAATGAAACAATTTTCTTTTCTGCTGCGACCATTTCATCTCAACGCCAAAAAAATAACTAATCACCCGGAAAAAAAATGCCTAAATGTAAAAAAGAATCTAAGAAACTTTTTTTTTATTTGTGAAAAAAAGTGGTAAATTTTCCTTTCGGCCAAACTTGACTAAAAAAACTTTAGACAATTATTTTCAAAATGTAACAATTTTCTTTTCTGCTGCGACCATTCCAACACAACGCCAAAAAAATAACTAATCACCCGGAAAAAAAATGCCTAAATGTAAAAAAGAATCTAAGAAACTTTTTTTTTATTTGTGAAAAAAAGTGGTAAATTTTCCTTTCGGCCAAACTTGACTAAAAAAACTTTAGACAATTATTTTCAAAATGTAACAATTTTATTTTCTGCTGCGACCATTTCATCTCAATGCCAAAAAAATAAGTAATCACCCGGAAAAAAATGCCTAAATGTAAAAAGAATCTAAGAAACATTTTTTTTTTAATTTGTGAAAAAAAAAAGTGGTAAATTTTCCTTTCGGCCGAACTTGACTAAAAAACATTAGACAATTATTTTCAAAATGTAATAATTTTCTTTTCTGCTGCGACCGTTTCATCTCAACGCCAAAAAAATAACTAATCACCTGGAAAAAATGCCTAAATGTAAAAAGAATCTAAGAAACATTTTTTTTTAATTTGTGAAAAAAAAAGTGGTAAATTTTCCTTTCGGCCGAACTTGAATTCGGGGTGGAAGGAGAAGTTGGTGGTCTTTCTCGGTGGTCTCTATTCGTCGTGTTGGTCGTTGGCGTCGTGCACTACGCCACTGACCTTAATAACGCCCGGTACGTTCCTTGCGTGGCTCGCGGATGACGATAGACAAGGTCTGCTCGTCTGCCAGCCACCGAGCATATCAAGCGAGCGTCTCTCGTTCTCTGTCATTCTTCGCCATCATCGTCTTGGTCGTTACCACTGCAGTAGTATGTCTATCTTGCCCATTGGACTCTTCCGTCAGTCCGGGTACTACTCCCGGTGCCTCGCGCCATTGGAGATGAACCTTTTCGTCCTCCACCTCCTTGTGTGTGCAACTATATACAACTTACGGTTGTTTCACACGCGAGAACGATGGAATGCGCGCTCTCGTCTCTGGCTATGAAGTGTGGTATGCTACGTACACTCCTACGGCACATACGTTATTCGTTTGTGTCGAGTAACCGTTAATGAATCTTGCAGTTCCTCGCAGACGGATACCTTCTGTACAGAGTGTCACACACTCGTACATCGTAGCCATCAGAGAGTAAAGCTGAAAGAAAAAAAGGGAATTTATCTGTCTCCTCACTAAATTGTTGCAACATTTCCAGCCGAAATGCGATTGAGTGTCAATTTTTTAATTTATTTTACGTTCTTTTACATTGCAAATTGTTATATCGATTGTTAACGTCACTTCAAAAAAAGGGCATTATCTGTCTCACTAAATTGTTGGAACATTTCCAGCCGAAATGCGATTGTGTCAATTTTTTTAATTTTACGTTCTTTTACATTGCAAATTGTTATATCGATTTTTTATGTCACTTCACGAAAATGTTGCGGCATTTTCAGTCAGAGTGCTATTGAATGGAAATTGAGTTTGTATCGTTACAAGTATTAAGTGTAAAAACACCCTGAAATACAATTTATACAGCATCGAATTAAATAATTTAAATCTGAAATAAAATTAGTGATTTCATTAATTGTACAAACGATAATTTTGCCTTAAAATACACAATAAAAAATAGCTATTTTTTTAGTACCCCAAAATAAATTCAAGAAATTTTCCAAATGAAAAGGGACATTATCTGTCTCCTCACTAAATTTTTTTAACGATTCCAGTCGAATTGCCATTGAATGTAAATTTTGAAAATTTTACGTCCTTTTACATTTCAAATTGTTTTATCGATTTTTAAAAAAATGCCTGATTTTGGTTCCTCATAGAGAAAGATTTGTTATCACGAAAAGAAAATTCGTGGTTTTTTTTATATATGAAGATAAATGTCTTACGAAAAGGAACATTCTCTGTCACTTCACGAAAATACTGCAGCATTTTTAGTTAAAATGCTATTGAATGGAAAGTGAGTCGCAATCATTACAAGTATTGTATGTAAAAACACCCTGAAATAAAGTTTAAACTGCATCGAATTTTTAAATTAAAATCTTCAAAAAATTGTACAAACGATTTAAAATGCACAATAAACAATAGCAGTTTTTTTTTTGGTATGTTAAAAGAAATAATAGAAGTTTTTCAAATGAAAAGGGACATTATCTGTCTCCACGAAATAGTAGCAGCATTTCCAGTGGAAATGTTATTGAACGTTTAGTCGGAATCGTTGAAAGCGTTAAGTGAAAAACCACCCAAGGAGAGATCTCCATTTTCATTTTGTTCTTTTTTTTCGACTTTTTTTTTTGTAAGATCTAAGGCATTATGGTCACTAGCATTTCGCGGAAAAACACCCTTCTCAAGTGCCCGCAGCCCTTCTTTCATCCGCCCGTATTTTTTCTTAGCTTTTCTTCGTGGAATCCTACGAAAGGACCAAGCTAATGACCTAGTGTATCGTTAAAAACCTTACACTTCTCAGAGCCATCCGCATCTTTTTAATAAAAAAAATATTTGAATACTTCTATTCCCACAGTAATATTATCTATTCAATTTTTCTTAATGCTGGTATCATACATAGAAAAAAAAGACAACCAATAATCTACAATTAAAAATAACAATTCAAAATTCATTCTGATTGTCCCAATTTCCAAAAAAATTTAATACATAATAATTCATAATTCATATAACAGCTATAAATCAATTAATTTAAAAAAAAAGAAATAAGAAAACCAATAATCTACGTTTAACAATAACAATTTAGAAACAATTCAGATTGTCCCAATTTCCAAAAAAATTTAATACATAATAATAATAATTAATAATTCATATAACAGCTGTAAATTAAGTAATGAAAAAAGCAATGAAAACCAATAATCTACGTTTAACAATAACAATTCAGAATTAATTTTGATTAACCCAAATTTAAAAAAAAATGAATACATTATAATTAATAATTCATATAATAGCTATAAATTAATTAAAAAAAAAAAGAACAAAAATATATATTTAAAAAATTCGTTATTCCCATCTCAGAAGTATCAACGTTTACAAGCTTCTTCTCTTCTCGAGCCCACGAAGAGTTCATTCTCGACTTCAGTCGGTGATACTGTTGGCCCCCTGAAATTTTCGGGGTCCCGGTGTCTCGTCGTCGTCGCCGTCGTCGTTGACGTAGTATATGCGCGTATAGCACCAACACATTCCAGGGCAATAACGCGTCACTCATACAATCAAACGAAGCGACTCGTACGCAAACACACATACGTAAACAGAGGGCCAAGGAGTGCAGACCAAAAGAGAAAGAGAAAGAGAGAAAGACTGAGAGAGAGAGAGAGAGTGAGACACAAACACACACCGAGAGACTCGGGTGTAGTTGCAGGTCTGTTTGGCGGCGACCGCCGGCCCGTTTCTGAGAAGTAACGGGTCTGTTTTATCCCCCGTAAACCCGCGCCCGCCTCAACCACGTTCCCTAGCTCTTGCGTTGCTGTTGCTGCTGCTGTTGCTGCTGCTGTGCGTGAGTGCGTGCGAGGACCTCTTTCCTCGTGTTCTATACTCGTATCGTCGCGAGTTCTCGCCGTCGCGTCGGATCTCATTTTGCCGCCATCGCGCAAGCGCACTAAATTTTCTTTTCTCTGGTAAAATGCATACTTGTATATGTATGCAATCAAACAAACACATAATAATACTGAGTTGTGCGGTGAGCGCAAGAAGGGAATACAAGCAAATCCGATACACCGAGAGAAAAAGTTTCATTGATTCACGGAAATCTTTGCCAATGAAATGAAATACTTGAATTTCAATACTGTATTTTCTTTGAATGATCTCAAGCTCAATGAAAAGTAGTGACATTGATTCGAAGAAACATTTCTTTAAACCAATGAACCTTTTTCATTGATTTCAAAGATATCGTCGCTGATTCAATGAAACTTTCTTCTTACCACCTCAAAATTTCGAAACCTATTCTTTCCTGAAGTACGCGGCAGATAAAGCTCAAATTTTGTGAGTATGTAAGGAAGTACGGCAGAAATAGGCTAAGCTTCTGGCTCCTCGAAATTCGATGCCATTCGTTCGGGAGAACCGGAAAACAAAAAAAGTGAGGTTAGGTGCGAGAGAGAGATCAATGAAAACGTTTCTTTGAACCAATGAAAACGTCTCTTTAAAACAATGAAACTGTTTCTTTATTATATGCTCACTAAGTAAATCTTTATGTACAGGCAATGAAATGTTCTCTTTGAAATTCAAATGCACTGTTTTCATTGAAATCAAAGAAATATTTCGTTGAAATCGATGAAAAAATAATCAATCCAACCATTTCTTTGGCGTCAATGAAATCTTTTCTCTCGGTGTATACATCAAATGGAGGTATATTGATGCACCGTTGTGTATATATATAATAGGATGTATACGCGAAAACAGTAGAAATCACGATCATTGGTAATTTTCATACCAGTCTTTCCATCGAAGCTTTGAACATTTTTGAAGATTTTGTTTAAATGTATTTATAAAAAAAAAATCATAAAATTAAAAAAAAATGAAGATAATGTTTTCTCCACTTTGGCTTGTGGACCAAAAAATCTGTAGTGCATCAGCAGTATATCTATAATTAAAAAACGACGTTAAAGAAAAATATGAAAAAAATGTCTACGTGCATTTTTTATGTGGAAGAATAACATAAAAAAAATTGCGAAACATATTTGGGAAGTTTAGGGCCGGTCGTTGATCGAGTTGGTATGGAATGCCCCATACACACACGTATAATACGTTGTGCGTGAGCTCAAGAAGCAAATACAACCTCACACAGAATGCCACATACATAAAATGCGTATATTCATATTTGTGCGTAAAAACGTATACATACATACGTTGTGCGTGAGCTCAAGAAGCAAATACAACCTCACACAAAATGCCACACACATAAAATGCGTATATTGATATTTGTGCGTAGAAACGTATTATACATACGTTGTGCGTGAGCTCAAGAAGCAAATACAACCTCATACAAAATGCCACATACATAAAATGCGTATATTCATATTTGTGCGTAAAAACGTATACATACATACGTTGTGCGTGAGCTCAAGAAGCAAATACAACCTCACACAAAATGCCACACACATAAAATGCGTATATTGATATTTGTGCGTAGAAACGTATTATACATACGTTGTGCGTGAGCTCAAGAAGCAAATACAACCTCATACAAAATGCCACACACATAAAATGCGTATATTGATATTTGTGCGTAGAAACGTATATACATACGTTGTGCGTGAGCTCAAGAAACAAATACAACCTCATACAAAATGCCACACACATGAAATGCGTATATTGATATTTGTGCGTAGAAACGTATTATACATACGTTGTGCGTGAGCTCAAAAAGCAAATACAACCTCATACAAAAAGCCACACACATAAAATGCGTATATTGATATTTGTGCGTAGAAATGTATTATACATACGTTGTGCGTGAGCTCAAAAAGCAAATACAACCTCACACAAAATGCGACACACATAAAATGCGTATATTGATATTTGTGCGTAGAAACGTATTATACATACGTTGTGCGTGAGCTCAAGAACCAAATACAACCTCATACAAAATGCCACACACATAAAATGCGTATATTGATATTTGTGCGTAGAAACGTATATACATACGTTGTGCGTGAGCTCATGAAGCAAATACAACCTCATACAAAATGCGTATATTGATATTAGTGCGTAGAAACGTATTATACATACGTTGTGCGTGAGCTCAAGAAGCAAATACAACCTCGTACAAAATGCCACACACATAAAACGCGTATATTGATATTTGTGCGTAGAAATGTATTATACATCCGTTGTGCGTGAGCTCAAAAAGCAAATACAACCTCACACAAAATGCGACACACATAAAATGCGTATATTGATATTTGTGCGTAGAAACGTATTATACATACGTTGTGCGTGAGCTCAAGAAGCAAATACAACCTCATACAAAATGCCACACACATAAAATGCGTATATGGATATTTGTGCGTAGAAACGTTATATACATACGTTGTGCGTGAGCTCATGAAGCAAATACAACCTCATACAAAATGCGTATATTGATATTAGTGCGTAAAAACGTATTATACATAGGTTGTGCGTGAGCTCAAGAAGCAAATACAACCTCATACAAAATGCCACATACATAAAATGCGTATATTGATATTAGTGCGTAGAAACGTATTATACATACGTTGTGCGTGAGCTCAAGAAGCAAATACAACCTCGTACAAAATGCCACACACATAAAATGCGTATATTGATATTAGTGCGTAGAAACGTATTATACATACGTTGTGCGTGAGCTCAAGAAGCAAATACAACCTCGTACAAAATGCCACATACATAAAATGCGTATATTGATATTAGTGCGTAGAAACGTACGAGCCAAAGCCTCACGCTCACACGAATAGATGATTCGGCTTCACACGACGCTTCAGGAGAAAGAGAGAGGGAGCGCGCGGCGCGCGATAGCGTTCACGAAGGCGTGTGCGAAGCGACGTATAGTATACTAGCGTTGTGTGTGCTGCGCCGCGTTTACTGGTGGCCTGCCTGAGCGTCGCGCCGACCGAGCGATCTCTCTCAGTGTGGGACGGGCCGCGGCACCGTGCGGTTGTATTCTCTCTTCCCCACCCCGTGTCAAAACCGTTTTTTTCCTCATACATATAAAACCCGCAACAAAATTCTCTATCTCGTTTATTAATATTTCCGCCCTGTTTACAAACTCTACGTCGAAATAACCTCAAACAAGTGAAAGTTACACACAATAAACCAAAATAAAAAAAAAAAATCGTGATTTACTTGTGAATGAACGTGGCATTTTTTTACGGCTTCGCTTCGACTGCCATAAAGGATATTTTTTAAAGCTTTAACCTTTTTTTTTTTTTTATTCTTCTGCACCTGGATGTGAGATTTAAAGCTTGTGAAATAAATTTAAAACAAAAAACACGTGCTTACGACGGATATTCGTGATTATATATTTTCTTTTTCGTATAGTGCTTTCCTTTGTTTCGAATTGAGAATAAATTCGCGCTTAGAGACTCCGAGTGAGCGGAGAATTATTCCGAGATACGATGGAGACGCAAATTTCTAAGCTTTACACGAAGAGAAGCTGCTGCTGCTCCTACTGCGGTGCGTCCGAGGGCACACGTGGGTCGATGACGCCGCAACGCGACCGGAAGTGCCGCGGCGCGACCCCCGTACCCGGCAGACGACGCCGCCGGTACGACCCTACCCTACGCGGGATCAATGAATACTATAATACTACTACTACTACTACTACTATGCGAGCCAAAGCGCTCTCTCTCAATGCGTCGTGTCTCAGTCACGACGTTTCGTGACGATAATCTTCAATAGGCGATGATAGCCATCGCGACCAAGTGAATATAATCTCGTTGGAATTTTCGTTGCGAAAGCTTTTTTTATTTTTTTTTTAAACGCCATAGGGACCACCCGAAACGCCAAGCGGTTGCGTAAGAATTAAGTGTCCGTGTGTGTGCCCCGAGACAATATATTACAGTCGCTCGAGTTTTATATACCAAGAGAGAGAGAGAGAGAGAGAAGGAGAGAAGAATGCGTGGAAACGCCTGCGCGACGCGCCCGCACCGCTCTCTCAATTTATTGCCCGCGCGAATTTCAACGGATGTGATTTACAGTCTCTCCTTTGATCTCGGCAAATAGCGGGAGAGAGAAACTACGACATAGGAAGATATAAGCCTCTGTGTGCGTACATAACCACGACACTACTACTATCCATATATATATATCCATATATATATATATATATATGCTTAAGAGCCTCGGAAACTGATAGACACACGACAGTCAATGCTGATTAGATATTTCGTCATATCGCCGGCTTTGCGTTATTATGCTGCAAGGAATCAAAATTCTGTCGAATTTTACAAAAATAATCTATCAAAACGCAAGAATTTTTTTGGTAAATCTCTTGTGGCTTGGAAAATAACACGCAAAAGTTATAAAAAAAGAAGCTAATCTACCGAGCGGTAATTGGACCATTTCTTATTAGATACTTCGTCATATCGTCGGCTTTGCGGTATTATTCTACAAGGAATCAAAATTCTGTCGAATTAAAGTAAAAAAATCTATTTGTCAAAACGCAAGAATTTTTTGGCAAATCTCTTGTGGCTTGGAAAATAAAACACAAAAGTTGTAAAAGACGAAGCAAATCTACCGACCGATAATTGGACCATTTCTTATTAGACACTTCATCATATCGCCGGCTTTGCGGTATTCTACAAGGAATTAAAATTCTGTCGAATTAAAAAAAAATAATCTATCAAAACGCAAGAATTTTTTGGCAAATCTCTTGTGGCTTGGAAAATAAAACACAAAAGTTGTAAAAGAAGAAGCTAATCTACCCTCCGGTAATTGGACCATTTCTTATTACATATTTCGACATGTCGCCGGCTTTGCGTTATTATGCTGCAAGGAAGCAAAATTCTGTCGAATTAAAAAAAAATAATCTATTTATCAAAACGCAAGAATTTTTTGGCAAATCTCTTGCGGCTTGGAAAATAAAACACAAAAGTTGTAAAAGAAGAAGCAAATCTACCGACCGATAATTGGACCATTTCTTATTAGACACTTCATCATATGGCCGGTTTTGCGGTATTCTACAAGGAATCAAAATTCTGGCGAATTAAAAAAAATAATCTATTTGTCAAAATGCAAGAATTTTTTGGCAAATCTCTTGTGGCTTGGAAAATAAAACACAAAAGTTGTAAAAGAAGAAGCAAATCTACCGACCGATAATTGGACCATTTCTTATTAGACACTTCATCATATCGCCGGCTTTACGGTATTCTACAAGGAATCAAAATTCTGTCGAATTAAAAAAAAATAATCTATTTATCAAAACGCAACAATTTTTTGGGAAATCTCTTGTGGCTTGGAAAATAAAACACAAAAATTGTAAAAGAAGAAGCAAATCTACCGACCGATAATTGGACCATTTCTTATTAGACACTTGATCATATCGCCGACTTTGCGGTATTCTACAATGAATCAAAATTCTGTCGAATTACGAAAAAATAATCTATCAAAACGCAAGAATTTTTTGGTAAATCTCTTGTGGCTTGGAAAATAAAACACAAAAGTTGTAAAAGAAGAAGCTACTCTACCCACCGGTAATTGGACCATTTCTTATGCCATTGAGGTAGTAATGGCCCTTGTAGCGTGGTCACGCTACACTACGGTGCGCGATAGTACTATAGAGACTTCCGGTCCGACGCAGGAAGTGAGACACACGTGTCCGGGACCGTATGTGTTCCCATACCATCGGAGCCACCGCGGGACTGCTGCTGCTGCTGCTGCCTTCTTGGTTCTCTCTCTCACTCGCTCGCAATGGGATATATATATTGCGTAGCCTCGCAGCGCGCAGTGCGCTTCAACTTCAACCGAGCGAGGACCCCGACCCCGACCGCGCCAACGTGCTCACATGAAATCAACGAGCGGTGCGACGGCTCCACATTTTTTTCTTCTTCATATGTGTATATATATATATATACATATGATGCATATCTCTTCAACCGAAGCCCTCCGTACTTCTACACAGTGAAAATGTATTCTGTTGCTTTATAATAATTCACGGTTCGGAGGAGAATCGTAAGAAAAGTAGTATGCACGACGCAACCCGCAGCACACGAATGGATACGCGACCCGGAAGAGTACGTACCTGCCTTTTTTTATTACGCAATTATTAGCTTTAAATACAAGCAATTTTCGATAATATTCTATTAAATTGGTATAGGGGCGTTTTTGTTTTTTCGATTATGAAAATTTCAACTAATTTTTGGATTTATTTTGGAGGGATAAGAATTCTTTTTTTATCGAGAAATTAAAAAAAAGTTTCAGCGGTTTTTGAAAATGTTATATGAGTTCGAATATGTATGGGACATTTTGGTTCTGTTGCGAGAATTTCGGTTAGCAGTTTTTGAAAATGTTTTCAGAGAAATATTAATTTAACTGAATATTTACCAACCATTTTCTCGAAGTAAGAGATTTACAATTTGAAAGCAATATTTTTTATATTTCAAATTTTTTTTCCCTTGCAAATACGGAAAAATATTGTAGGGATAATATTCAAACTTCAAAATAATTGCAAAAAAAGTAAAATATTTGTACAATTTTATGAAAATTTTATTCTTGTAGCAATTATTTTAAAAATAGTAATCCTCCCCTAATAAGTTCATGAGTAACGAGTTCATCATTTTATTCGTGCTCCGATTGGTCGGTTGATGTATTGAAATTTTTTGTTCATGCCAAATATCAAAATTGATATAAAACGTTCACCATATTTATAATAAACGCTGCAGATACCATATAATTATTATTAATATCGATGGAACTTTGGCGACGTTCGTACTTTTTAAAATAATATTGTTCTTCTTATACGTTGAACGAAGAAAATTTAGATAATAAACAATTTCTAAAGAAACTCCGACCCTGCAAAAAGAAGAATATTATTTCAAAAATATTAAAAATTGTGATCACAGCCCCAAAATATAATAATTATTAAAACAATTGTATGTTTCGTTTGCAGAATAATTAACGCTCGTATCACGTGCATTGAATTAAAAAACGTGAAGTATTAATAAAATACTCAGCATCCTCAGCAATAATTTCGCATAAACTGTGTGTCACAGTGCAAATAATACTTTTGAGAACTCGTACGTAAAAGATATAGTAAGTAGGTGCGCAATACAGAGCTTAACATCCGATGAAGGAAGTTGTTTTCTGTTTTTTTTTTTTTTCGTTCCCCGAAGTCGTTGTATACGCGCAGCGATGACGCAGGGACTCAACAATGCTTGTAGACGTTACGTACGTAAAACGTAGAGAGACTGGAGAAGCTAACACCCTTGCCAGTTGAATACCGTACAGTTATAACTACGTGCCTCGTGCGTATGTGCAAATGTCTCCATTTCTTTTTTTGGCGTAACAAGAGATGTTTCGCGAGTATATATAAGCGCAACGGTATTGGTGCAAGCAATACGAGCCTTCGTTACCGTACATGTGTATCGCACATTTGCACCCAGTATTCCGTACATCATTATGAATGAATTTTTCGACGCTCCTCGCATTCATATTTCTCTCCACGTTGTACTCACGAGTTTGCAGTGACTCTCAATTCGACAACGTCAACACTAATCTCCACAAAAAATTATAAACAACTTGGGAACAAAAATGTAAATGCACATTAATATTTTTATTATAATTTAAAAAATAAATATTAGAGGCAATATGAATATTGGAATATTCATTAATCTATGTTATTATAATTTAAAAAATAAATATTAGAGGCAACATCAATATTGGAATTTTCATTAATTTATGTTATATATAATAAATAATAATATCCTGTGTGGAGTTAAAATAGTAGCCTAAGATAAGTAAAATTTGCGAATATTAAGCTTTTCAAAATTTTATTCCATTTTTTTTGTAAATTATTTTTTTATTATTAAAAAATAAAATAATTACAGCTTGAGCTTGAATAAAATATTTCTCTCGGATTTATTTTATTTTGATTTTTTGAATATTAAGCTTTTCAAAATTCTACCGAATTTTTTGTAAATTATTTTTTCGTTATTAAAAAATAAAATAATTACAGCTTGAGCTTAAATAAAATATTTCCCTCAGATTTATTTTATTTAGATTTTTTTAATATTAAGCTTTTCAAAATTCTACCGAATTTTTTTGTAAATTATTTTTTTGTTATTAAAAAATAAAGTAATTATTACAGCTTGAGCTTCAATTAAATATTTCCCTCAGATTTATTTTATTTAGATTTTTTGAATATTAAGCTTTTCAAAATTCTACCGAATTTTTTTGTCAATTATTTTGTTTATTATTAAAAAATCAAATAATTACAGCTTGAGCTTGAATAAAATATTTTATTTAGATTTTTTTCGAACCGCTCGGCAAATATAATAATATAAATTTTCTAAAATAACAAATTTTAACGTACAATTAATTTAGCGGTTATTAATTGGAAATTTCTCGGAAGGCGATTTACTTTTTGGGTGTGGTCAGTTTAATTATCGTGCGGTGTGGCCGCGAGTCTCGACAAAATCATGCTAATTAACGGGCTTCAAGGACGCGAGAGGTTGAGAACCCGATAAGTACGTCTCGAGACTCGTTCGACGACGGTTATAGTGTATTATGGTTTGGTTGGCCGATTATTGCCAGAACGGACAGCGTGCGAGATAGTCAGGAACGTGAACTGTTGGATGTGAAGAGGAGGAAGGGGGTAGAGGCAGAAGCGGAGGCTGTGCGAACGCGGGCGCGCGCGAGAGAGAGTTAAGGACAGGTACCAGTGGAATGCCGTCTTCGGGGGCTCTCCGGACGCGCGAGCGCTTCGCGTCGAGAGCGAGCGACCTCCGTGTTCCTTGTTTCCTCGCCGCCGACCCGTAGCTTCTCCCCCTCGCCCCCCCTCAACGATATATACCAACCGCACACACGAGAGCGTGCGAGCGATGCAGTATGTGATCTCTCGGCCCTATATACTCCTTGGAACTTCATCCTCTTCCTCCCTAAAAGTATCTATAATCCCCTGTTCATTGCCTTTTGGTATGCTATAGTTATCACAAAAATTGCCAAAAATGCATAAGCAAAAAATAAGTGATTGTGCTCATTCATCTAATGCAATATATAATAGTGTGCAGAGTTGTAAACCCCCATTAATTCACGAGATATATTTTAATTATTTTATAATTTAATTATGATTTCATAATAATAATATGTAGTGATTATAAAATAGAGTGTAAACATTTGAATAGCTGGAAAAATACTAATTTTCACTTTAATATTGCAAGAAATAGTGGAAAAAATGGAAGAAATAAATAATGCATTACTTATTTTTTTCCATTTTTTTCAAAAGGATCACCGTGTATTTTTATTGAAAAATAATATTTTTTGCAGCCATTCCAACATACTCCTTGGAACTTCATCCTCTTCCTCCCTTAAAGTATCTATAATCCCCTGTTCATTGCCTTTTGGTATGTTATAGTTATCACAAAAATTGCCAAAAATGCATAGGCAAAAAATAAGTGATTGTGCTCATTCATCTAATGCAATATATAATAGTGTGCAGAGTTGTAAACCCCCATTAATTCACGAGATATATAGCTTACAGTACAATTTATTTTGTAATTATGATTTCATAATAATAATATGTAGTGATTATAAAATAGAGTGTAAACATTTGAATAGCTGAAAAAAATATTAATTTTCGCTTTAATATTGCAAGAAATAGTGGAAAAATGGAAGAAATAAGTAATGCATTACTTTTTTTCCATTTTTTTTTCAAAAGGATTACCGTGAATTTTTATTGAAAAATAATAATTTTCGCAGCTATTCCAAAGTTTAATCATCGTATTACAATCGCTGCATGCTATTATTATAAAATCATAATTATAGAGCGGATCGTATCATCATCATTATTTCTATAAGTATTAGGCATTTAAAAGTTTGCTGAAATCAACAACAAATTTTTAATTTTTTAAATGTATTTCTTTGCGATAATTAACTTTAGTAAAATAAGTTGGTCATTTTAGGATTCAACAGTGAATTTACCATAATTTTACTAGATTTTATTGTCATACCTAAGGAATTTGTTATGAAAAACAATTCAGCTGTCTAGTATTTTTTTTTTTAAATCCGCGTTGACAAATCTAAATTATTCTAATTTTTGTCGGATACAAAAATCTTTTTTTGACTATTTTCACGGCAATGTGATTTTTGAATTACTAAAACAATGTTGTTTTAAATTTTTTAAATCAACACAACGTTGTTAAAAATACTTTTTAAGTGCTGAATGAATGAGTTCTTTTTACTGCGTCTATAAATATATGTAAAAGCGTGGAATTTGCCTTCAACACCGGAAACGATATGGTACAGTGATGCGAAAGAGAATTCTTGAGAATGAACACTGCGAGAAGTATTGCTCTATAGTATAGTATATGTTTAGGACTGGTGCACACATCGTTGTGGGTCTCCTGGAAGAGAGGCTATAGAATCTCGACGTCGCAGAAGTAGCCAGTTGATGCTGGCGGAGAGTGCATTGCTGCTGCTGCCGCTGCAGCAATGCACTCTCAAGTTCATCGCTCCCGCGCATGTGCAAACACACGGAGCGAGCATAACACACGCGGCACACGAGGAGCGCATTCATGCTACGCTCTCTCTTTCTCTTCGTGTTATTGTTGTCGGTCGCGCATTAGCGGACCCTTTTCGCGTCGTCCTCGCGCGCAGTATGCACTCGTTGCACCGAGCCCTGTTGCACTTTCAGTACGAAAGAGTGACAGAGACCGAAAAATTTATTCTCTCGATGCGCGGGAAGTCGCCATCCACTCGAACTGCATTCCCATCTCATCTCCAACTGCCAACCAACTCTTCCGCGTTTTTACCCCAACGAAATATTTACAACACGCTTTCAAAAAATCGTCAATTTTTTTCATTAACAATTTATTTTTCCTATAAAATCGAATTGCATTGCCATCTCATCTCCGACTGCCGAGTTTTTAGCCCAACGAAATATTTACAATACTCTTTTTAAAAATCATAAATTTTATTTTTATGCAGCCAATATCTTCCTTTTAATGAATTTATTTTGACTGTTATTAAGCGATGAAATCGATCGGAAATCTCCGACTGTCAAACAACTTTTCGGCGTTTTTAGCTTAATGAAATATTTACAACACGCTTTTTAAAAAATCATAAATTTTATTTTTATGCGTCGGATGTCTTTTTTTTAAGAATTTATTTTCCTATTATTAAGGGATAATACTTATCTCAAAAATGGTTAAAATATAAGGAACAAAAAAAAAAGTGGTAGACACAGATTTTTAAAAAATTCTATGTCGCCATGAAAATAATAACAACAAGCGCTGATTTCTGAGATTAGATTTACTGTTTAATAAACTGCTAAATTTAATTAACAAATTTCCTGACCGTTTTCACCATTAAATCCTTCACATATTCAATTCCTTAAGGCCGCAATCGTTAAGGCTAATGGCAATTAACCCTTTAACTACCAATCCACAAATAAACCGTTTGCCTTTCGTCCAATCATAACCAATATATCCAAAAGTCATAAAAGCAGCTTAAAAAAACAGAAAAAAAAAATTACCAAAACAATTATATCCATCAGTATAATACCTTAGTAATTGCGTGTCGAGCCCTTTGTAAGTCGTCTAATTACAAAGTGTAACATAACCGGTGTCTGAATGTTCGAAAGATATCCGTATAGAAATGCAATCGCGTTGCGTGTCTGTTTTTTTTTTTTTTCAAATTTAAAATATTCAAGACTCATTTCTGAGAGTATGTGGATCGAAAAAAATCGGTATAGTTTTCGTGGGCTGTTGTCCTCCCTATACCAGAAGCGAAAGAGCGCGCCGGGGACTCGGCGTGGTGGCTTGTTTACGTCGCGACTTGGGCCGGCGTGGCGGCGGGTCGAGGCAAAACCGTGCGCGCGGCTATATACAAGAAAAGAAGGGGCAAGGGGGGGGGGAGAGAAAGAAGTGAGGAAAAGGGACGGGGGTCGACTGGCCCGGCGGGCTCATGGGTCGTTGGGGTGGGGTCCAAGCGGGCCCTCTGAGCAGCGTGAGAGCGGCCGTGCGCCGAGCATTTAGTGCAGTGGGCGCTCGGTACCTCTTCTATCTCTCTTCTTCTTCTTCTTCTTCGCTTATTTTCTTTCTTTTTTTTTTCTTTCCTTCTCACTCTTTTATTCCCCTTCTCTATTTCTTGTCGGTCGATGCTTTCTCCGCTTCTTACTTGGCAGACAGCGGCGGCGTCTTTCTCTCTCCCTTTCTTTTTCTTTCTTTTCTTTTTTTTTTTTTTTTGTTTATTCTCTCTTTCTTTTTTTCTTTCTCTCTTCCCCGCAATCGCCGGGGCTTCGGAGACCCCGAACGACCGGCAAAAGAAGAAGAGGAGGAGAAAGATGCGAGGGCAGAGAAAAGAGAGAGAGAGAGATGGATAGAAAGCGCAGCAGCAGCAGCAACAGCCACGAGTGTGGTGTGGCGTGTTGTGTGCGCCTCGGCGCGTCTGTGTCGGGACGCCATGACAGAGCGGAATGCATGAGAACGGCGAACGTACGTTCGGTGCTACTGACCCTCTCGATTCCCTCGCGAGTCCACTAACGCTTTTTCACCAATCCCCCCGAGAATAAGAGACACGACTAAAGAGCTCACGAGCAGCGCCTCGTCCACTCTTCTTTTTCAACTATTTCATTAATATACAGATAAGAGAATGAACTTTTTTTTCTAAGGGCTATATTTCGAATTGAAGAATCTACCGCACACTGCTGTGTTAATCCAGACGATGGACAAAGCACACAGAGTCAATTGTAGTCGAAGTTTATTATTAAATTATTGTTATGGTCGAGTCCTGAATTTTTTAAAATATTTTTTCATTGTAGAAAAATTTTCTGATTCCGAATAGTGGAAAAAATGCATTTTTTTTTAAATAAAAAAGTTGATTCGTTTCATAATAAAATAGCATTGTTAAAATTGCCCAAAATTTTTGGATGACAACTAACTAATATAATGTAGCTAATATACTACTTTCTTCCCTCTTAACATTACAACAAATTATCATGAAATTTCTTCACGCTAATTAATTCAGAAAAATGTCATCATCTGCGCCGTATGGGAACTGCAAGAAAAGTAAAATGTGTTACAAAAAAGTAGTAGTAAAACAAAATATATTTTTCAGAACAATCTATTTATCTAACGCAGCAAATATGTTACCATTTTGTATAATTAAATAATTTTTAATGTTCCAATATCATGAACGATAAGCGCCTTAATTATTTTCATACAAACTCTTCACGCCCATTAGTGCCAAAAAAAATGTCATCACTCTACAAATATACAAAGAAAAAGTATTATGAAACAGGAATAGAAGGGAACCCCATTAATGTGCCAATTACCGGTATCTTTATTCTTATCGATGTTTCATTCGCCATAATGGGCTTCTCTTTCGTGGAAGTACATTGACCGTACTTCACCCGACCAACTGCTCCGCGTATTTATCGTGAAGTCGGTTGCGAATCTTTTTTTCGCATCTGGACTTTTGGTTGTGGGATAGTTCGGTGTGGGATAGCGTGCGGTAGGTTCGTCGGGGTCAGAGACCCCGAGTTCGCTTTCTTATTACACTTCACGAGGGGTTGTTGGATTTGTATTATTCCTTCGTCGGCTATACTTCAGGACGTGAATATATATATATGCATATGTATGCATATGTATATATATATGTATATATGAGCACGGTGGTAGGTCAGGCTTTTTCGGGGTTGAGAGACTGGCCATTCTTTTCAAGCAGTCTCGCTCAGAGGCACACACAGGTGCACCCGCAGGGTGAGAGAGAAAACCAGAGGGAACAAGCCTCCTTGTAGAGTCGTGTGCCAATCGGTCACGTAACGGTCGCACGCTCGTAACGCGAACGACGCGACGAGGGACCAAGACACGAAAACCAGGACGCCGCAAAGTTGGCAAATGGTGACGTCAACGAGACGTCGCGAGGCTCCTTCCCCCCTCCTGAGCATGGCACACAGATCAACGAACAGTCATTCATACCGAATTTCACTGGCTATAAAGACGATGAAGACTGTGGACAACGTAGCGTCAGGAAAAATACTGGATGTCTATCGTCAAGAGAAAAAAGATTTCATTGATTCCAAAGAAATTAGTGGATTCCAGTTGTTTTTTTTTCATTGATTTCAAGGAAACATTGCATTGAATCAAAGAAACTGTTTCCTTGATTCAAAGAAATTGTTTCCTTGATTTCACAGAAACTGTTTCCTTGATTCGAAGAAACTGTTTCCTTGATTCAAATAAACTGATTCATTGACTCAAATAAACTGATTCCCTGATTCAAAGAAACTGTTTCCTTGATTTTAAAGAAACTGTTTCCTTGATTCAAAGAAATTGTTTCCTTGATTCACAGAAATTATTTCGTTAATTCAAATAAACTGTTTCCTTGATTTCAAAGAAATTGTTTCCTCGATTCAAAGAAACTGTTTCCTTGATTCAAAAAAATTGTTTCCTTGATTCAAAGGAATTGTTTCCTTGATTTCACAGAAACTGTTTCCTTGATTCAAAGAAATTATTTCCTTGATTCGAAGAAACTGTTTCCTTGATTCAAATAAAATGATTCCTTGACTCAAATAAACTGATTCCTTGATTCAAAGAAACTGTTTCCTTGATTCAAAGAAATTATTTTCTTGATACAAAGATATTATTTCCTTGATTCAATGAAATAATTTCCTTGATTCAAAGAAATTATTTCCTTGATTCAAAGAAATTGTTTCCTTGATTCAAAGAAATTGTTTTCTTGATTCAAAGAAATTGTTTTCTTGATTCAAAGAAATTATTTCCTTGATTCAAAGAAATTTTTTCCTTGATTCAAAGAAACGAAGATGATTTCTTTGAAATCAATGAAAAGCCGTTTATTGGTTTAAAAATTTTTTTTCCTTAATTCAATATCACTACGTTTCAGTGAGTTTGAGATCATTCAAAGGAATTATAATATTAACTTAAATATAATATGTCATTGACGACAATGAAATGTTTCATAGGCCGAGGATTCAAAGATATTTCTTTAAATCAAGGAAACTTTTTTTCTCTCGGTGTACACAACCGGACGTCTCTTGTCTCTCGTCTAGCCTTTAGCACATTTCAAAAGATCTAGCAAAACTCTCCATCGATATCACTCTCTTCGTATTCCACTCGCGAATATCCCGGTAACCACTACCACGAAGACACAACTTTCCAATGACTATATTTAGAATGTATGGCAGCGGGCTCGTCCTCGTCTAATATTAGCATTTTCACGGATTACTTTTGGTTGCAAATTCTTCTTTTTTCTACACTATTTTAACCATTCCATGTTATTCATTGCTTATGTTAAGTGCATAACAGCAGTTACAAACTTATTCCTCTGGGAAATAAAAATTCATGGCATTTTTAAAATTCTTTCCATCATAGATCAATCATTTTTCGAAAATTATTTGCATAAATTCTAATTTGTTAAGTAACTTGAAAAAAATATGTTTAATCGTAATAAAAGAAAAAAAGAAAAGAAAAGAGAGTACAATTATAGGAAATTTGAAAATTTGTTGAGATATTTAGTGAGCTTCTAATTGAGCCAACAAAATTTCTTTCTAAATTCATAAAAATCCTATTTTATAAAAAACTTTCTTTCCTAATTTCGTTTTTGTTTTTTTTTCTCGTGGCTCTGTTGTTGGTCCTGAATATGGTGGATAAAGCAGGTAGTAATGTCGCTGCCCTTTGCGTCTAAAAATTTCAAGGTCTTGTGATCAGTCTCAGTGTGCACATCACATGTATTACATACTTAGAATATAGTATGGCGCTCGGAGGGATTCGCGAGCGAGTCTTTACGAAGCATCGCATAAGGGACCTCTTCTCTCTTCTCCTTCTGCGTGTATACTTCCCTCGGTCTTCTTCATTGGGTCGTTGACTCTGTCTTCCTTCGCGTGTTTCTTCTTTCTTCGAATCCTTAGGGCCCGAGAGTCCTCCTCGTGTTTCTTTCTCACTCCCTTTGCTTATTCGTTTTATCCTCGTCTTCTCTTCTTCTTCTTCTTCCATGCCACGGCTGCCAGACAGTAAACAACACGCCAACCACTACCATCGTCGTTCCAATGATGCACCCAATCCCACAGCCTCTCAGGATCTTTCTCATTCATATAAAAATACTCGAGTCAAGAAACAAGTTCTGAATTATGCGACTATTAATTGAAGCATATAAGACAAATTTTAAGGTGGTCACCATAAATTGTTTACAAATCGCGCACTTCAATTTAATTAATATACAAATTATTCGAAATTCTTAAATGTCGAAAAATTTTACAAAATT
This sequence comes from Ephialtes manifestator, assembly GCA_963970395.1. NCBI lineage: Eukaryota > Metazoa > Arthropoda > Insecta > Hymenoptera > Ichneumonidae > Ephialtes > Ephialtes manifestator. The sequence goes on along the minus strand of OZ019977.1, from coordinate 17,866,755 downwards.
AATAAGAAATTATTGTAACATAGTTTTTGAAATTCAAAGGCAAATCTGAGATTGTTATGAAAAACAATTTACGTGATTTGTTATCAATCTTCAAATAATAAATTTGTATTGACAAAAATATTATGAATTCATATAAAAATACTCGAGTCAAGAAACAAGTTCTGAATTATGCGACTATTAATTGAAGCATATAAGACAAATTTAAAGGTGGTCACCATAAATTGTTTACAAATCGCGCACTTCAATTTAATTAATATACAAATTATTCGAAATTCTTAAATGTCGAAAAATTTTACAAAATTAATAAGAAATTATTGTAACATAGTTTTTGAAATTCGAAGTCAAATCTGAGATTGTTATGAAAAACAATTAACGTGATTTGTTATCAATCTTCAAATAATAAATTTGTACTCACAAAAATATTATGAATTGTGGATAAATTCATTTTTTAATTGTTTTCAGATTATCAAAAATAATTTTCGAATGTGGAACGAAAACATAATTTATTGTCAATCTTTAAGTAATAAATGATATTGAGGAAGAAATTAAGAATTGTGAACACAGAATATTTTTTTGAATTATTTTGAGGTTATCAAAAATAATTTTCGAATGAAGAACGTAAATTAAATTTATTGTCAATCTTTGAATAACGAAAAATTTTGATAAAAATGAAGACAATTGAGTATAAAATATTTTTTGAATTATTTTGAGGTTATCAAAAATAATTTTTGAATGAAGAACGTAAATTTAATTTATTGTCATTCTTTGAATAACGCAAAATTTTGATAAAAATTAAGACAATTGAGTATAAAATATTTTTTGAATTATTTTGAAGATATCAAAAATAGTTTTCGAATGAAGAACGTAAATTTAATTTATTGTCAATCTTTGAATAATAAAAAATGTTGATAAAAATGAAGAGAATGTAATATAAAATATTTTTTGAATTATTTTGCGGTTATCAAAAATAGTTTTCGAATGAAGAACGGAAATTAAATTTATTGTCAATCTTTGAATAATAAAAAATATTGATAAAAATGAAGAGAATTGAGTACAAAATATTTTTTGAATTATTTTGAGGTTATCAAAAATAATTTTCGAATGAAGAATGTAAACTTAATTTATTGATGGGCGATAATGAAAAATGTTGATAAAAAATATGAAGGATTGGGGGTAAAAAATATTTTTTGAATTATTTTGATACTATGAAATTTGCACGAAGGCCAGTGTGAATGAGACTATTATGAGGCTAAGTCTAGTTAGAACGTGTGCAGCAGTGAGGAATAAAAGGGCTTAAGGGGGCAGCGACCTATCTGTCTGCGCTTTTGCGCAGTCCCGAATCAGGCCAGCGCCCCTGTCTCCCTCTTTCGCGTTCTTTCTCTCCCATCCTCTTCGTTCCGAGTTCCGTGTGCATATATGCACGACTACAATGCACGGAATCTCGTCCATTGTACTCGTTTTACCCCTCACCCATCGTCAGCCCCCTACCCTCTGGCAAAAGAGAGAGAGTGAGAGAGAGAGAGAAAGAGCTCACTCTCGTTTATTCCCGTCTGGTCTCAACTCAAGTCTCTACATACGAGCTCGTAATATAACGCTCTCGAATTCTTCTATACCAATTTTTGACAGAAACATATCTTAATTAATTAAACGTATTTTTCAAATACTTAACAATCTACAGCATTGAATCATAAATTCCAAGTAAATAACATTTTTTTCATCAATGTCAGAAAATTAACAAGAATTCCAAATGTCTTTAATGTCCAACACTTTTGCTATTCAAAACAGTAAAAAGATATCACTAGCAAATTTATTTTTCTTTTATTCAATTCAATTTTAGGAGACATTCCTAATACAATTCAACAGCTTGTCAATTATTTCCAAAATATTTTGGACAAAAACTAAAACATTCTGATAAATAGCAATTTCTCGACATTATAGAATTAATAGAATTTTTAATTGTGTCAAATTTTATACTATTACTCATTTTAATAAAACCGAAATTTTATTTTATTAAAAAAAAATGTAAAATAAAAAATCCTTTATATTTCATTTTGGTGTTTCTTCATGGCAAGTCCAAGTTAAAGGGTTAACCACAGTAAATAATTGATTTTTATCCCATTATACGTTCATCTCAACATTAAAAAAAAGAAGTTTAACCCTATTTCATTTGAATATAAAAAATACTTTGAAAAATGACAAAAAATCCTCCATATTCTATTTAATCGTCGCCACTGTTTGAATTATGGCGTCGCCATAATTCAAATTAATATAATTTTTATTTGTGTTTAATTTTATACCAGTAATTATTTTAATAAAACCGAAATTTTATTTTATTCTCACAAAAATTATTTTAAAAAATCCTTTATATTTTATTTTAGTGTTTTTTCATGGCCATTTCGAGTTAAAGGGTTAACCACAGTAATTAATTAATTTTTATCCCATTATACGTTCATCTCAACAATAAAAAAAGAAGTATAATCCTATTTCATTTGAGTATAAAAAATACTTTGAAAAATGACAAAAAATCCTCCATATTTTATTTAATCGTCGCCACTGTTTGAATTATGGCGTCGCCATAATTCACTTTAATAAAACCGAAATTTTATTTTATTCTCATAAAAATTGTAAAAAAAAAATCCTTTATATTTCATTTTGGTGTTTTTTCATGGCCATTTCGAGTTAAAGGGTTAACCACAGTAAGTAATGAATTTTTATCCCATTATACGTTCATCTCAACTGGCTAAAAAAAAAAAGAAGTTTAATCCGATTTCATTTGAATATAAAAAATACTTTGAAAAATGACAAAAAATCCTGCATATTTTATTTAATCGTCGCCACTGTTTGAATTATGGCGTCGCCATAATTCACTTTAATAAAACCGAAATTTTATTTTATTCTCACAAAAATTGTAAAAAAAAAATCCTTTATATTTCATTTTGGTGTTTTTTCATGGCCATTTCCAGTTAAAGGGTTAACCACAGTAAATAATTAATTTTTATCCCATTATACGTTCATCTCACTAATTAAAAAAAGAATAAAAGCTTAATCCTATTTCATTTGAATATAAAAAATACTTTGAAAAATGAGAAAAAAATCCTCCATATTTTATTTAATAGTCGCCACTGTTTGAATTATGGCGTCGCAATTCAACAGGTACAAATGCACGTGAATTTCCAACGTGACTTGGCGCTCATACACACAGAGAATCATCCTACCTATGCCTTCTATTCAGCGAAGGAGTCGCGCTAGACACTCGGTTAGTTAAAGCTCAGGCGCTTTGCCATTCGCCGACCAAAGGAAAACCGAAGCGTTGCGGAACGTCGTAGTGCACAGCGGGGCTCCTCTCTTTCTCTATATCCACACATATATATATATCTATATGCTTACGTGTGCGACGTTAGGAGTCTCTTCTCTCGCTAGCTAGCGATGGAACGACCGAGAGATGCTAATTGGAGCGGCCGAAGGAGCAGAAGGCCTCTTTTCTCGTGTTAGCACCGCACCTAGGCACGTCGTAGACGCGATGTATATATTACGTATATATACATATACGTAGTATGGAACGTCGTAGTAGCGCTTCCGGCGAGAAAGAGCCGCGCGAATGTCTTCAACCAGCTTCGCTACACATTCTTATAAAACATACTCGTGACGGTGAAAGGGTTGACGGAAAAGTACGAGGCTTCGGGTCTCGAGAAATATAAAGACGAAAAGAGAAAGTGTGTGCGTCCGTGAAAGATGAGACTTGAAGGGGTGAGACGAAAACATCGTTCTAAGGAACTATGAATGATTCTCACCACCCACCAAGTTTTTTTTTTTTTTTTTTTTTTTTTTTTTTTAATGGACGTGGTGTGTATGTGTGTGTGTGTTTTTTTAACCCAAGACCCGTTAGCCACTCGTGGACGTTCGACAAATATTTGCTCGGTTTTTCGTCCTCCGTACCGAACTCAAATACCTCGTAAATTGAGAAAAGAAACGAGAAATTCTACGCTCTTTTGCGACACCATGAAAACACACACCGGCATGTGAATAGTGGAAAAATTATTGGTCCTGAGCTGTTTAGATTATTCGTTTAGAGTGGAATTGTCATTGGAGAGTAGAACTTTGGTATTTCGTTTTGTGAATATTGATTTAATTTATAATGATTGGTGTTTATCATGCACTATCAGTTATTCACGGATTTTTAATGAAAGACGTTGACATTTTTTAGTAAACTATAGAATAAATAATTGATTTTATGGGAATTTTAAAGGGCCTTTTCTTTGTAGTTATATAGTTTTTATGAACATTTATAGGTTTTTGTTATGGAACATTATTTATTAAATTAATTGTACCATGATTTATTATTTCATAAACTTTTTTTTATCTCGGATTAAGAAAGTGTTAGGATCAGTATTTTTTTTAGTGAGACAATTTAAATAAAATTATGTCGGGATGATTGAATAATTTTTTTCCTACATTTATATAATGAATTATTATCCTGATATAATTTTTCTTTTAACAGTCGTTCGAAAGAAAGTGCTGATCTAAATGTCTTGATAATCCGAGGTAAAAAAAAATAAAAAATAAAAGGTAATCTAAAAAATTATTGTTTTAAACAATGTAAAATGTCAAGTGTAAGATGTTCGTGCCATTCTTCGGGGTCGTCCAACGATTTGCAAAAACGCAGAGGATCAAATCGAAATCAGATTTTTTAAATAATAAAATGACCCTAAACTGTTAGTTACCCAAAAAATTTGTCGAATAGTCACAGCCTAAATAAAACGTAACCTAAAAAAATAATTATTGTTAAAAAGCGCAAAATATCAAGTGTAAGATTTTCGTGTCGTCCATCAATTTGCGAAAACGCAGAGGATCAAATCGAGATGAGATTTTTTAGCACGCTTTCATAATTTGAAACTAAAAAAAAATCAAATGGCCCTAAACTAATAGTTATCCAAGAATTTCTACAAATAGTCACAACCCAAATAAAACGTAACCTACAAAAAAAAATTATTATTAAAAAACGCAAAATGTCAAGTGCAAGATTCTCGTGCCATTCTTCAGGGTCGTCCATCAATTTGCGAAAACGCAGAGGATCAAATCGAGATGAGTTTTTTTAGCGCGTTTTCATAATTTAAAATTTAAAAAAATCACATGGCCCTGAGGGTCAAATCGAGATGAGATTTTTTAGCACGCTTTCATAATTTGAAACTAAAAAAAATCAAATGGCCCTAAACTAATATTTATCCAAATATTTCGACAAATAGTCACAACCCAAATAAACCGAAACCTACAAAAAAAATTATTATTAAAAAACGCAAAATGTCAAGTGCAAGATTCTCGTGCCATTCTTCGGGGTCGTCCACCGATTTGCGAAAACGTTTAGAGAGCGCGCGCGTGACCAAAACGAGATGAGGTTCGTTGGAACGCGGTTCCGACCGGGGGGTGTGTTCTCTCACTCGGTTGCAATAGGATGAAGTGGAAGAACAAAGAAAAAAAAAATCTCCCATGCGTTAGTGGGGGTAAGCGAAGTGGCGATACGACGTAGGATACGCGCGAAACGAACAAGAGAACCAAAAAGAAGTAGTAAAACGTGAAGAGCCCAGAAGAAGAAGAAGAACAAGAGAGACAGAGAGAGAGAGAGAGAAAGAGACAGAAAAGTGTGTACGTTGATGCTATAGTGCTATACGGGGTTTCACGAGCGGCTACATTACGGGATGATGCTGCTTCTCCCACTTGGTAGTGGAAGCCCCCACGCCCCCCTCCCCCTCCTCATCGTCTCGTTCCATCTCTGCGTCTCTTTTCCCTGTCTCTTGCTAGGTGGAAGTGGCGGCGAGGATGCGATGAGTGGCGAAGGGAACGGAGGAGCTTCCAAGGCAGCATGAGGAGGGGGTGGGAGGGGGAGGGGAAGGGGGGGGGGCAGTGGCGATGTCCTAGCGAAGGTCACGGCCGGGAATGCGGTTTGCGTCCGTCGGTCCAAAGTGGCGTGCCGCGTTGCTGGAGCTTCTCTCCTCTCTCTCTCTCTCTCTCTCTGCTTCATCTTTACTTCTCTCTCTCTCTCTGTCTTTCTCCTTCTCTTTTTCAATCGGTTATCCCTTTCCCTCGGTCATTCGCAGTATCCATTTCTCTCTCTCTCTTTCTCTCTCATTTGGTAAGTCTTGCAGCAACAGCAGCCGCGCAGACTGCAGGAATGCACCAAATGTATACCGCGCGCGCACTGACTAGCGAACGGGCAGTCGGCCGCGCGCGAGAGCTCGTCGCGTCTCTCCCGTCCTACCTCATCCACTTGTTTACTTCGCTCCAGCATCCCTCCCTCTTCTCCTCTTCCTTCTCCTCCTCCTCCTCCTCCTCCTCCTCCTCCTCTTCTTCTTCTTCTTCTTCTTCCTTCCTTTTCTCCTATCGGCAGCAACTAGCATCCTTCTTTTACTCTTTCTTGACCACTTCACTCTTCGTTCGGTCACTTTTTGTATACCACTTCTTCGCTCGTGATATGTTGCTGCTCCCTAGTTTCTTTTTTTTTCTTTTTTTTTCTTGCTGTTCTTTGGATGAGGGCGGCCTTCAGGCTGGACTAAAGCGTGCGCCTCCATTTCGACGGGATAACACGGCTGGTATTACTATGGTTACTAAACAGGAGGCTGAGAAACGCTCGCGAGATGTTCCACGCCCTCGCAGACCGCATGCATGCCTCTCGAGATTGTATCGATGCACCCTGCGATCACACTTCACGTGGGTTCAAGATTTTATGATGCACAAATTAGCAAATCACTGGAGGCAACATTCGCGTTTTCTTTTTTTTTAACAGCGGTGGCTTTTAAAATTTTATTTTCTTTTTCGACTGGGTTCATAAATTTTGTTAGGGCTTTTTCGGCGGAATTTTAATTAACGATTTACTGTTCGATAATATGTTTTTGGAAAATCAAAATATGAGTTAAATGTTTCAATATAATTTATCATATAAAATTGTGATGACATCATATAGATTCAGGAAAATTTTTGCGAAAATAAAACATCGCGTGGAAAATTATAATCAGAAAAGTCGTGAAAATTTTGGTAACTATAATTTTACAACTAATCATTATTAATACATACGAATTTTTTTATATAATTATGGTAACTATAAAGTCGTCGACACTATATTTTTCAATTATATAACTATTCAGAGTTGTAAATGCCTAATACTTATAAAAATAATGATGATGATACGATCAGCTCTATAATTATGATTTTATAATAATAATATGTAACGATTGTAATACGATGATTAAACTTTGGAATGGCTGCAAAAATTATTATTTTTCAATAAAAATTCACGGTAATCTTTTTGAAAAAATGGAAAAAAATAAGTAATGCATTATTTATTTATTCCATTTTTTCCAGTATTTTTTGCAATATTAAAGCGAAAATTAGTATTTTTTTCAGTTATTCAAATGTTTACACTCCATTTTATAATCACCACATATTATTATTATGGAATCATAATTACAAAACAAATTGTACCGTAAACTATATCCCATGAATTAATGGGGATTTACAACTCTGTAACTATTATATAGTTATCGTGACTATAAAAAAAATATAATAAAATATATATATAAAATAGTTGAAAAGCACATTTTTTAAATCCACAACTATAACCATTACCGCGACTACAAAATAAAACAGTTTCATGGATTCAGGATTAACATACCATTTATACATATCTATGTGTTAAATTTATACCATTACTCACTTTCACAAAAACGAAAATTTATTTTATTTTCACAAAAAAAATGTGAAAAAAAAACCTTCATATTTAATTGTGATGTTTCTTCGTCACCAGTCCGAGTTAAAGGGTTAACATAACCACAGTAATTAATTGATTTCTATCACATTATACGGCAATTCATCTGAAAAAAAAAAAAAAACCCTCCAAAATTTTTCCCTGAATGTCAGAACATCAATTTTCAGCAAACTATAAAAATTCATCAGCGATTGTCACCAGAAATTTCGAAAAAAAAAATCTCATCCATATACATATCTATATAAAACGATACCATTCTTTTGGCAATGCATGTATGCATCCATCGCATGGAGACCACGCAGCGAGAGAAAAAGTTTCATTGATTCACGAAAATCTTAGCCAATGAAATGAAATACTTGAATTTCAATACTATCTTTTCTTTGAATCATCGTAAACTCAATGAAAAGTAGTGACATTGATTCGAAGAAACATTTCTTTAAACCAATGAACCGTTTTTCATTGATTTCAAAGATATCGTCTCTGATTCAATGAAACCTTCTTCTTACCACCTCAAAATTTCGAAACCTATTTTTTTCTGAAGTACGCGGCAGATAAAGCTCAAGTTTTGTGAGTATGTAAGGAAATACGGCAGAAATAGGCTAAGCTACTGGCTCATCGAAACTCGAAGCCGTTCGTTCGGGAGAATCGGAAAACTAAAAAGTGAGGTTAGGTGCGAGAGAGAGATCAATGAAAACGTTTCTTTGAACCAATGAAAACGTCTCATTAAAACAATGAAACTGTTTCTTTATTATATGCTCACTAAATCTTTATTTACAGGCAATGAAATGTTCTCTTTGAAATTCAAATGCACTATTTCATTGAAATCAAAGAAATATTTCGTTGAAATCAATGAAAAAAAACCAATCCACCATTTCTTTGGCGACAATGAAATCTTTTCTCTCGGTGCACGAGAGTAGAACGGTTTGACGAACTCTGTTTAGCGTTCCACAACCACCACCACGAGGTTTGCGGTCCTCGTGTTCCCATTTTCGTTGTCTTCATCGCACACATACGGCAAATCGTTATATATTTACTCACATCTGTATATATATACGTATATATATACCCATATATCTATATCTAGTTTACTCGGCTCTCGGTGACTCGTCGCCGTTTCCGAGGGCGCGCGTTACCCTGGCCCTGACCCACCCAAAGGATGCACCCCGTGAGCATTTGTGCATCAGGGGGATGAACGACGACAACGACGACGACTACGACGCGTCGAGCCAGCAGAAAACCACCCCTCGCTCTTCTGGCTAACCGGTGGTGGACGAGAGAATCGCGACAGAGAATAATATACCCGACTTTGACAAGGGGGCGAAAGCGAGACGATACAAGAGTAAGCAAAAAGGGGGGAGAATGAGAGAGGGGGGAAATGGGGGGGGGGGGGGGTTGAACGTAAGGGCGGACACCGGTTGTGTGTATGTCGAGGGGTCGTGGACCGCGCGCTCCTCGTCGCGATGCTACTGAGCCGGGACGAGGGGTATATGGGTCATTCCATACCAAATGGACCACCTAAATTTAGCATCGCCGCAAAAATGGTTCATCATTTTTTTCAAAGTTGTTTAGAGTATCACGAACATCCATGAATTATTTCAGAATTTTAGCACCCAGGCTTGAATCAAAATTCAATAACCATTTTATTTTCAATTCGGTGTACATTCAAAATTACCGATCGTACAAAAAATATGGTCCTGTATCAAATTTAAGTCTTTGAATGTTATTTTTAATTAAAAAATTTCTTATCATAGTCTATATCATATTATACATATATATATTTTTTCTTATCATACTCTAATTATATAAAATCGCCCATGGATTATTATAATACTGGCTGAAGGACCTCGTTTGATGGCCAATTGGGAAAGTATAAAATGTAAGCCAATAGGAATTATAATTATAATTTCCAATATTTGGACCAAAATAATTATGTATATATTGTCAATAAATCACGACTACTACTACTACTAAAAAAATTTCGGCCATTTTTTGACAAAATAAAGTAATTTTTTTTCCCCTTGAGACAGAGAATTCCAATTTTTCTCAATATTTTACGGAATTTCCATTATTATTCTTACAAATTACTGAAAAAATGGCCTGCTTGGTATGGAATGACCCATATATATATGTGTGTATGTGTAGTATATATATTTATATAATATATATATATATATATATGTAGTAAATATATAGGAGTGGTTATGTGTGCATTCGCTCCACAAATCAATACCTACCTAGTCCGCTTTTCTCTCAACTCTCGGCAACACTACTCCCGCCATTCCCCCAATAATGCCGGGAGCCAGTCGTGCTGCACCACACGAAACGTGTCACCCACCGACCCAAACCCAATAGCGATAGCAGCTGCACGCGACTTTGTACCATATACACACACACCATGACATGTTACGATTTGTTGCTGTCTCGTTGGAATAAAATATAAGTCGATTAAAGCGCATTGGAAAAGGACTGGATTTGGAGCAATTATTCAGAGGTACTTAAACTGACTGACTAAACCGGGTTTAGGAAGATTTTTTTTATTGATTGATTCATAAATAATTTATTTGATAAAGGGCTTTTCGCGCATTTTATTTTTATTTTTTAAACAATTATTATTAACTACGTTTTCAACTCTGGATTGAATTCGTACGCTGAATAATTCATCATTTGATTTAGTTGTATTTAATTTTAAAAACGTTAAATGTCTAATTTATATATAATATAATGAAACCCATAAAACATTATAGGCCTTCATACATTTTTCAAATACGAAATTATGGTAAAACGATTTTTTTATATCACGTCATTATAATTATTATTCAACTGCAAGAAAAAATTCATTTTCACTAAAATATCACAAACAATTGTGAGAAAATATAATGCAACTCTTTATTCAAGTTTTCAATGAAACATTCCCAAAACTATACTAAATTTCCTCTCTCAGCGCATATAAAAAAAATCAACCCCTTTTATCCGCAAAAAAAACTAAATGATATTACAATCCCAAAAGTTATCCATCTCTTCTATTTGACACCTCTCGAATTAATTATTTATCAATCTCATTGGCCTCATTGGTTTTATTTAAATCAAATATGGGATCTATTTGAAATAAATTAAATTTTATTTGTGTCGAATAAATTTTATTAAAAATGAATACGATTTATTTGCACGCAATAAATTCTATTTGATCGAAATAAAATCCTATTAGGCAAGTCACTAAATAAATTTCTTATTGAAATGCTAGCATAATAGAATTGTATTATGATTCAAATAAATCGTATTGATTTCAAGTAACTTTTATTTGATCGAAATAAAATGGTATTAATTAGTAATTCATCCCGTATTTAATACAAATAAACCCATCAAACCGATTTCTCTGGGCGTACGCAGAATTTTTTTTTTTAAATTGATATACCGATTATAAAACTCAGATGTATATACCATATATTAATTTTCAGATGCATTCGCCATTGACAAATACAATGTTGTATTGTATTTTATTAAAATGAAGATTACAATACTAACATCCACTCTTCAAATACCAGTATCGTAGAATTCTTATACTATATTTAAATTTACGATAAAAATATATTAATATGGAATATCCAATTCGTAAATCTCATATTGTTTAGTGCACTCTAAAAAAAATCTACTTAAAATTTAGTGTACTGGAAGTTTGTATTCATAAACTAGTATATTAAATTTACTATACAAGTGTAATGTAAAATTAATGTATGCTACATCACATTCAATAATATACTTTAATTTTCCAGTAAAAGTACTTGAATTTTAATAAATTGCTTTAATTTTACTGGAAAAAGTGCATGAATTAAACCACAATTGTATATTAAATTTCGATTACGATTATGAATAAAAACTTCCAAACTTTTCCAACAGTGTATATTAAAAATTTACTTGCATTTTTAACAGTGTAAAAAACCCATAGTGAAAATATTATATGAAGATTATATATAAATATTTATATAGAAGCTATATGCGAAAATGGACATATAGAATATTGATATATTTTGTATAGTCCATATGAATTTAAAGAATTAATTTTTAAACAACTTCTTTAAAGATTAATTACACAAGTTTTCATGGACTGTTAGAAATTTTTGTATGAAAATTAATATAAAGCTTTGGAAGTTTTTTTGCGCTTACGCGTATATTAAATTGAATATACAAATATTAATTAATATACAAAAAATTGTTGTAAAATTAATATACAGTATACTAAACACTTTGTAAAAATTGTGTTTATATAATATAGTTATTGTAATTTCACAACATGTTTGTATATTAAATGAAATTTAATACACCGTATCTGCAAAAGAACTTCCAATACATATATTAATTTTCAAAATATTTTTAACAGTGTATACAAAATATGTGAATATTCTATATGTCCATTTTGCCATATAACTTCTATATAAATATTTATATATAATCTTCATATAATATTTTCACTTGGGACTCGTACACCACTAAAATCTCTTTACCTCGTGCTTCGCGTGCATTCGGAAATAGGAATTGCGTCGCAGCTCAAAGTCCTCGTGTTTTTCTGCATATACACACACACAGTCACACAATATACATATATATATATATATATATATACACATATATACATAACGTGCAGTGGTGCATCGTCGTGTGTACGTAAAAGCAGTGCATTCACTGCACCGCTTGCATTGGAGCATCATTGGCTGGCCGCATCGTGTAGCATAGCCGAAGCGCTCTCTCGTCTGGCTTCGCGGCGAGGGTCGCGCGTATATTCCACTATGTGTTGCTGCCACTCGCCGCCACTACATCGAGAGGTCGTAGTGGGGGATTTCATTCAGTGCCGCTACGTTCATGTTACTGCGCATGCTCGTGTCCCTCCACTCACTACTTCTCCAAGCGAAACCGCGCGTACGATGCTTCTACGCTTTACCCGAGAGCATCGTACACACGCTACTCACGCTATCCTCCCCCCTCGATATTCCCCTTCCCCCCGGTCCCCTCCTCCTTCCTCTCGTCTCGTTCCCCACTTCATCGCCACACACCACGAGGATTGCCCCCGCTTTACTAGCACATACTCGAGTCACTCGACGCGACGAACGAGGTGGCGGCAAAGTAAGAGAGAATACGAGGCAAAGAGAGAGAGAGACTGGGATGCACAGTACGTGGGCTACTCCACTGCGAGTCTCTCACAATTTTTTTTTCTTTTTCTTTTTCGTCTCTTTCTCTTCTTTTTTTTTCCCTCTTTGCTCTCTTGTTTTCGCTTGTAGTATACAAGCAGGATGCTTGCACTCTCTGCATTTATACGTATGCATCGATACATTCGACTCACGTTACTGTATTTTCTGGGTGTGAGTGTGTTTGTGGTTTTTTTTTTATTTTTATATTTTTTCTTTTTATTATCCTTTTTTTTATTTTTCTTGCATGTGTCGGTGCGTCTTTTATGGCTGCCTGCACAGACACAAATTTGTGTATCGCTGCATTTCTTTGCACGTGGAGATGCACTATATAGAGACTACACTTGGTGTGATATATAGGGAAATATTGGGCGGTGGGGATAATATCCACGCAGTGGGAATGGACGAGTGACTGAACTGGAAGCAGCCACCAAGACCACGAGGCGGCGCGTGGTCGATGGGAATATATATATATATATATATATATTTTGTACGAACAGCGAGCAATTTCCGAGGCGCAGTAGCTTACAGCAACCAATACTATACACTCGCTGTGAGAGATCGAGGCTCCACTGATGCTTCTTATTTTTCTTCTTCGGATGCAGGATTGGCGATGGTGCGCATATCCTTCGGACAGTTGTTGTTTCTTCTGCTCTCCATACTGTTATCGTTTCTTCGTACTCTTTCGCTTATATACCGCGTCTATGATTCCTGTGATTTATTATTATTGAGCTGACGAAAAACGTGACCTCGTTTTTCCTAGAAAAAGAAAATTTTTTAATTTTACAAGCTAGTGTAAGAATTTGTGAAAAATTATTTTTGCAATCCAACAATTTGTTATAAAAGTTTTATTCTTTATCGAAAAATTATTTTCAATTACGTGAGGATTTAAGCACATAATATAAAAAGAAATTTACTTGACGTTTTGACGGATACAAAAAAAAAAATCAACAATATTGTGTAAGACTGATATTTGTATGAGAAATTGTTTTTCTAATCCAACAATTTGTTATAAAAGTTTTATTCTTTATCGAAAAATTATTTTCAATTACGTGAGTATTTTAACACATAATATAAAAAGAAATTTACTTGACGTTTTGACTGATACAAATAAAATTCAACAGTATTGTTTAAGACTGATATTCGTATGAGAAATTATTTTTCTAATTCAACAATTTGTTATAAAAGTTTAATTCTTGACAGAAAAATTATTAATAATAACGTGAATATTTAATATACATTTAATATAAATATATTACATACACTGTTAAAAATATTTTGAAAATTAATATATGTATTGGAAGTTCTTTTTCAGATACAGTATATTAAATGAAATTAATATACAGATTTAATCTGTATATTAAATTTCATTTATGATTATATTAAATGAAATTAATATACAGATTTAATCTGTATATTAAATTTCATTTATGATTATATTAAATGAAATTAATATACAGATTTAATCTGTATATTAAATTTTATTTAATATACAGATATGTCGTAAAATTCCAATAATTATATTATAAACACAAGTTTTATGAAGTATTTAGTATACTGTATATTAATTTTACAACAATTTTTTTGTATATTAATCAACATTTGTGTATTAAATTTAATATACGCGTATCCGCAAAAAAACTTCCAATACTTTATATTGATTTTCATACAAAAATTTCTAACAGTGTATTAATAAACATTTAATATAAAAAAATGTAGGCACTAAAATGTATATTTTATTTACATTTACTCAGAGAAACTGTGATATTAGAAGCTGACACATAGTTTGACTAATAATAACTTTATTGCTGATCAATATTTTTCAATTTTCAAAAACTCAAACTTCTTTGTATTAATTGTGTGGAAAATCACTTAATAGTAGAAAACTCGGCAAAATTAATTTGAATTAAAAAATAAAAAATATTATAAAACCTATTAGGTTGGCCATTTAAATAAATCTGTTTATTTAAATGTTTAAATATGTTTATGTAAATGTTTATTAAATAAATATGTTTATTTAAATGTGATATACAATTTTATTTGAAGAAAATATGATTTATTTTATTCGTTCTATAATATTTGTATTTATTTTATCGTGTGTATGAAAAATAAAGATAACGACCAAATGTATATACAGGACACATCTATTGTTTTTTTACCGCGAGGAAAAAACCAATACGTCAGCGCATAACGAAAGAAAATGCAAAACAATATGTTTGTCGAAGATAAAACGCCAATATAACGACAACTGCACTATCGGACTGTTGACACTACGAGATGTTGATGTGTCTGTGTTGCACGTGTTTTCATACAAAATTTCCGCGTGTGAGTATATGTAGCACAAACTACAGCTTACATTCCTGGAAGACGAGAATAAGATTGACGATCAACCGGTAGAATTTACGATGGGCGTTCATCATCCGGTGTAGTTCCCATCACTAACTTTTTTTATACCCCAAGCTTCCTGTTTGCAACCTCAGCCGCAGGGTTGCAAACCATTATTATTTTATTTCATAAACTCTATTGTATAATTGACTCAATTATTATTCTTTACAACAAATCACAGTATTTATAAAAATATGTCAACATTTTTTAAATATGGACGTAAAATAAATTAAATACATTTTTTAAGGCATTGGAAAATAAATGCAGGATTATAAATCATCACGTTTTTTTTTTTTTTTTGTCATTTTCATTAATAATGATACTTTTTTGCTTGAAAGTTCAAACCAATTTTATAAGCACTGTTAGTTATTATGAAAGTAATTTTGCCGTTTACTTTTATTTTCAAATTTAAGAACATTATCGTACAATTGATTTAGTGATTCTACTATTCACCCAAAGATATTATTGTAAAAAATCAAATTTAAAAAAAACGTGACTATCAAATAAAAAATTCATAAAATTTGACTAGATTTTGTAATTTTTTTTTTTACAAATTTCATTAAAATTCAATATCAACATATCGTCATTTCTTTCCCTTTATAACGTCTGCAGATTATTATTTAAAAAATAATTAAACCACAATTTTTAATTACCAAACGTAACTTACTGTTTCAAAACTCTCGTTGATTTTATTATTTACCCAAAGATATTATTGTAAAAAATCAAATGAAAAAAAAAAAACATGACTATCAAATAAAAAATTCATAAAATTTGACTAGATTTTGTAAATTTTTTTGTTACAAATTTCATTAAAATTAAATATCAACTTATTGTCATTTCTTTCCCTTTATAATGTCTGCAGATTATTATTTGAAAAATAATTAAACCACAATTTTTAATTTCCAAACGTAACTTACTGTTTCGAAACTCTCGTTGATTTTATTATCGTCTATTTCTCGATACATTTATTTTACTCGTCATTAAGATTTGCCTCGATATGCACCATGCGCGATTATAATATATAATAATCCATATCTATATATATATATATATATCTATTCACTTGATGTCGTAATTACTGAAAGAGCTTGAGGCTTATTAGCAATCGATCATCATGATGACTTTCCCTCCTATGGGATAACGGAGCGAGAAATCCAATGAAGTGGGGGAGGAAAGGAAGAAGAGGAGGAAGAGGAAGGAGAAGAAGAAGGAGAGAAGAACACAACGAAGGTGGCATACGGGACGTGAACGCGATCCGAGCGAACTCGTTCGCGACGACCACCCCGAACCTCCGGGCAGCTCCTTTATCGTTCGGGCGAACTCTGCTGCGCATTAGAGCTCGTAGCGGTGGCGAGGTGGAGGGCATTTCTGAGTTCTCCTCGCGTCCCTCGAGTCCCCCTACTCGCGGTATTTGCCACGAGGCACAAACAGCGCCAGGCGAGTTCGCAATGCATTATAGCTTCTGAGAAGCGATAGTGCAGCTAACCGCGCGAGTTGCGCATAGAGAGAGGACCGCCTACCAGGTTTATATTGCTTTCTCTGTCGCTTATCCACAGACCCAGAAAAAAGATTTGTCAATATTAACTAAAATGATCTATTCAACATCAAATTATTTCAATCAACGAAAATTAACTTTCCCTCCAACAAATTATGTATTTCATTCAATTTTTCAGTTTTTTTTTTTAATTTCCAACATATTTATTTATTTTAATCAACTTTCACTGTGCAGCGAATAATAAAAAAATATTTTATTTATTGCTAGTAAATACTTTCTTAATCGGGAACAAAAAATCTAGTTAAGGGGAGGGAGTCAGGTAAAAAAAATTGTTTTTGGAAATTCAATATCATCCAAATCCTATTGCATATAAAAATGCCCAATGCACTATATTGTTGGTGCTCGATGAAAGGATTTTTTACTGTCGCCTGACTTGCATATGCTCCTCGATATTATTTTAAGCAAAGTTCTTAGGTTTTCCATTCTGCGCATGATTCAGATCAAACTACTAGGCAGATTGGAATGGTTGACATCTCATTTTCTTCTTCACGAAAAGATACACCGGCTGAATGGAGCAAACTATTTTTTTTCATTCTGAAAGCAAAATTAATCACTGATTTAGAAAATAGCATAAAATTTATTTATTAATAATTGTGTCACTTAAAAAATATTACCTTTTATTAACATTTGCTCCATTTAGCAATTTAAAAAAAATTATTATTTGTGGATGACAGGATTTGGTACATTTTTAAATACACTTCAGGAAAAATTTAAATGCAGTGTCAGCAATTTATTTGCAGTAGCAGCTAACATTTCTTTGCAAGAAAAAATTTGTTTGTTCAGCAGAAAATTTGCGAACATTTCGCGAATATTTCTCGCCCTGAAGTCTTCACAAAATGAACTACTAAACTAAGTTTTCGTTCAATTAACCACACTTCTTGCTACCTCAGCTTTCGTTGGTTTCAATTTTTTCAATAATTCCACAATTAAACATTTTAAAATAATTTTTGGTTCTTTCGATTATCAATTCTTAACGTTTATCGATTGGAAACAAAAAGTCAACTAATTAACCATAAATTTCGCTACTTACCGAAAATTTAATAAAGTTCTCTACATTTTCCAATAATTCCACACGTATAATATCCAGAACAGTATCATAAAAAGTAAACAAACAATTAAACGTTTGAAAGTTTAATAATTTCCATGTCCCCAAAGTAAAATGATGTCAACATTTTTTATTTCTTCTGCGAAAGCTGCCAATCACTTTATGCACTGGCACCATATACAAGCTTCATAGTATACAGTGAGACCCACATAATAATTAAACATTACTACGGTAAAGCCCACTTTACATTTCATTCTATCACTAATAAAATTTATCAATTTTTTTCAAATCTTCACATTTTCCAATAATTTCAAAACAATATTTTCACCCCTCAAATATTGCTAAACAAAATAACTTTTTCTTCCATTATCATAAAAAGTAAACAAACAATTAAACGTTCGAAAATTTAATAATTTCCGAGTCCCCAAAGTAAAATGATGCCACCATTTTTAATTTCTTCTGTGAAAGCTGCCAATCACTTTATGCACTGGCACCATATACAAGCTTTATAGCATACAGTGAGACCCACATAATAGTTATACAGTACTACAGTAGAATCCACTTTGTATTTCATTCCATCGCTAACAAAATTCATCAATTCTTCACATTTTCCAATAAGTTCAAAACAATATTTTCACCTCTCAAATATTGCTCAACAAAATAATTTTTTGTTCCATTACCATAAAAAGTAAACAAACAATTAATTGCTCAAAAATAGAATAATTTCCGCGTCCCCAAAGTAAAATGATGCCAACATTTTTGTTCTTCAACGAAAGCTGCCAGTCACTTTATGCACTGGCACCATATACAAGCTTCATAGTATACAGTGAGACCCCCATAATAGTTAAACATTACTATGGTAGAACCCACTTTATATTTCATTCTATCACTAAAAAAATTCATCAATTTTTTCAATTCTTCACATTTTCCAATAATTTCGAAACAATATTTTCACCCTTAAAATATTGCTAAACAAAATAATTTTTTCTTCCATTATCATAAAAAGTAAACAAACAATTAAACGTTCGAAAATTGAATAATTTCCGAGTCCCCAAAGTAAAATGATTTCAACTTTTTTATTTCTTCTGTGAAAGCTGCCAATCACTTTATGCACTGGCACCATATACAAGCTTAATAGTATACAGTGAGACCCACATAATAGTTAAACATTACTACGGTAGAACCCACTTTATATTTCATTCTATCACTAACAAAATTCATCAATTTTTTCAATTCTTCACATTTTCCAACAATTTCAAACAATATTTTCACCCCTCAAATATTGCTGAAGAAAATAATTTTTCATTTCTGTATCATAAAAAGTAAACAAACAATTAAACGTTCGAAAATTGAATAATTTCCGTGTCCCCAAAGTAAAATGATGCCAACATTTTTGTTCTTCTTCAACGAAAGCTGCCAATCACTTTATGCACTGGCACCATATACAATCTTCATAGTATACAGTGAGTGAGACCCACATAATAGTTGTACAGTACTACGGTAGAATGCACTTTGACGTGGCCCTGTGTATTGGCGAACGCGGCCGAGTAGTGAGCGAGGCTTTTGCACCACAGAGCCAGCATTGCATTCCCCTGCGGTGCATTGACTCTTCGGCCCCTCCTCGCGTCCCGCTCGTGCTTCCACCTTCCTCTTCTCCTTATCCTCCTTTAATATCCTCATCTCGCTCTTACCTCAAGCTTTGCTTTTCATTCCTTCTTTATTTGTTGGCTCCTCGCACTCTCACCCGTTGCACCGGTGCATCCGCCTCCCGGCACAACACAACATTCCTTCTCCGCCTCTTTCCTCGTCTCGTACATTTTTTTTCTTTCACTCACACTTTTCTCTATTTTTTCTTTTTTTCTTTCTCTTTTCTTTCCTCTTCGCGTCTCGTCCTTTTTCGCTACTAGCAAGCAGACGATCCCGAGCTACTCGCATCGTCGTTCGTCTTTTCGCGTCTCCTATGAAGAGTAGTAACCGATACACCAACAGCAGAAGCAGCAAAACAGCCCGCGGCGCAGTTTCTCGATCCGGGAATTGCGCGGCAAAATGGTAGTAGCTACGGCGAGCATGAACGGCGAGTCATCATCATAATCGTCGTCAACGTTGGCTATATAAAACTCTCACTCTTCGGCGTCTGCTCCAACGAGCATCGAGAACAGGATTGAGATTAATGCTCGATCAATTTGTCGAGATAATACAGCTAATATTAATTTTCCACATTGGAAGACTTCGAGAATGGGCAGCAATATTCGCTTTGATGGAAAACATTGCACCGAAAAGAAAAAAAAAAACAAATGTGATAACTTGATAAATATAGAGAGTTCTACTGTAAAATTAATCGTTCCGTAATTTAGTTGCTGGATACATTATTTATTGCTACAGCAATAAATTTATAAAATAATTTATTGCATTATAAATTATAAAATATATTATTCTTTTATAATAAATAATATATTATTAAATAATTTATTGCTACATCAATAAATAATAATTTTTTTCTAACGATTATTTTACTTTTTTGTAATAATTATCATACATTATAATTTTGTTATTAGATCACCTTTTGGTAAGACAATAAATTTAAATTTTATTGAATACAAGTAAACAATCTTTTGCAGATGGATATTTATTTTAAAATGCGATTAAAATAATGGCACTGACTAATGCGAAAAATTGCTTTGTATTTCTTGAATTTTTCATCTTGATTATGATGGAAAAAGATCTGTAATAAAAGGCTAATTTGTTTACTAATATTGTTGGGTAAAAAAAATTGTTTGCAAATTATTTATGGAATTAACGAAGAAATAGGATAAGTTTAAAATTAATGGGATGGTTATTCCATGTCTTCCGTGCAAATGGTCACTTTTGAAGATACGGTCGTCGCTACGCCTCATAAATTTTGTGGAGCAAAGCTTGCGGCTTAATTTCGCATTCGTGGACTTCAAATAGACATTTCGTATTAAATCCTTTATACTTTGTATGCTGTATGTCGGAGCGGCTTACATTTTGCCCTCAAATACTACACAAGAAGATCATAATTTTAATAGGAATAAAATATTGTGACGGCGTTAGGGATTGTATTTAATTCTTATTACACGTTATTTAGAAAACAGTTTTACGTCGTTATGACACTGGTCGGATTATTTAATTATTATAATGAAGTTGTGATGACATAGCAATTACAATAATTTTGTTAGGACATTTTCATTATGGACAAGAAGAAAAAGAGTCATCAAAACATTTTTATTAATTTAAATAATTAGTAGTGTTTAAATTAAAGTGTCATTTCACTTTATAGTTGACGATTCGTGTCTTTATATAAATGAATAAACAATTGGTGTGTAGTTTATTGCCATTTGCGAAATAATTTATTGTTATGTATAATAAATTATACATAATTTCATACTATGTATGATTTTTTTGTAATTCACACTTAATTGATCTATAATCTGTAAATATTATGTGCATAATTTTACAGGATGTAATTTTCTATTAAGCAAAAAGAAAAAAAAATCGTTCATTTTATCTACATGAAAACAAATGAAGTTTGTGACCTGGAAGTTCTTTTTATAATGTCCGTTTTAAACAATTAACCGAAACTCTTTATCTAATTATTAAACAAACAAAATATTTTATGCACTATTAAAAATGTTTGCACATTTTATAAACCGACACTGGATTTTTTTTCTCAATAACTTGGCATATTGAATTAACATAAAACTATGAACCAAAATTACTAAATATGTAATTAATAAATTAAAAAAGATTTTCATTTAAATACCTTAATTTCACATACCACTTAAATTTTTATTTGATATGTCATTTCATAAATGACAAAAAAAATAAAAACAAGTGGCGTCTTTTTTTAATTGAACCGTTTTCAAATTACACCGAGCTTTACACCAAGTGTACCTTAATCTGTCTGGAAAGCCTACAGGCTTAACAAATCAATCACAATCCAAACAAGAAGGCTTCACTAATCGATACAATCCCTAAATACAATACAATTAGCAGTAATGTTTCGGTATTGACCGATTCTCTCTGCAAAGCTGTCGCTTCGTTATGTACTTACAATATCTTAAGTAGATGTACAGGTTTTTGTACGGCAGATCCTGAAGGTTTTCTCGCCCGAAAATTCTCCGCAAGGTGCACAAGGATTCACTGACCAAGAGACCTTGAAGATCCAGGGAAAGCCAGAGAAAGAAAGAGAGAAGCGAAACTCTTAAGATAAACAATGCGAACGGTGGTCGTAATTCAAAAAAGGGAGAGAGTGAGAAACCTTAACAGGGTAGAAAAAGATGACAACTCGAAAGCGCCACTGCAGCCACTTTATGCGTTAGAATAGCGAAGGAGGAGAAGGAAACGAGGATTTTCGAAATCGGATTAACATCCCTTAAGGTCGTGGACGTTAAACAAAACGCGCAACGAGAGGGACAACTAACACCGGGTGCAATAGCATTCACTCCCTACCTTAAATACAAAACGGACCCTTTTTCCAACCTCGAGATTTAGCCAGACTAAATGCGGCCTGAGAGTCGTCGTTTGAACACCCCGCGCGTCTCTACTGCCATTTTGGGATTAGCGAATTGGTTTATGGTCTTGGTGTAGTTGAAAGTACTACAGCCAAAGCCGCCACCGACGCTTTCTCGAGGGGTGACCCGCTCTCTTTCTCGCTTTGTGTACGCGACAGTGCACAATGACCACTGGCCGAAAAACGTGCGAGAACGTCCCGCAAATATGTTTTTTTCCTCTCTTTCTATTTCTCTTTTACTTCTTCTATTTTCTCTCTTCTCAGTTTATTTTCGGTGTGCAACTGTGTACGATTGTCGTGCGGCTCTCATTGTCTCTGGACTTTTCTTCTATTCTGCTCACCGGTCAAGTACACTCGTCATAATTTTACCCTCGACTCTTAAGACCATCTACGCAGCATTTCATTCTCTGCTAACGGGAACAAAACTATTATTCACTGACGCCAAAGTGCTCGAGGTGCGCTGGATTTTTCAGATCCTGTGATGCGCCAAGATGGACTTAAGATATGGCGTAGGATTTTGTTAGAATTTTTTTTTTTTTTTTTTTTTTTTCATATTTCTTTTTTTTTACAAAAGTTTTGTTGGATGTTTGGGGCATAAATATTAGCAGGTACTGAGATTCAAAATGGTTAATTAAAATTGACATTATTGATTTTGGAGAATAATTATCAACATCAATTAGTTTGTAGTTATAATCTTTAGCAATTTTGAACACATTTCTTGAATTATTTAATGAGTAAATGATTTTGAATAAAATTGTTGAATTTTGTAAAGTGCGGAAAATTATTAATTACAACATACTTTTGACTTTTACTGATGAAAATCTTCAATTTTTTTCATTCAACGGTGAGATATGTTTACAATTTAATTTTTGATGACATCTTTTTATACGATTAACTTATTGGTATTGCAATCGACATATTGCTTGAGTTGAGAGCTACGAATGTGTCGTAGAAATTTGTTATTTAATTTTTCATTGTTTAAATATTTATGGCATGTTTGCTAATAAAAAATGTATATTATTTTTAATAATTCATAATTACCTATAACTTTAATTGTTTTTGAATAAATATATATTATAAAAACCGGTTAATTATTTACAATCGACAATAATTATTGCAGCTTAAATTTGGTCGCCATTAAATGTCATAATTACCGTTTATACATACCGAGCCAAGTTCCTCTTTAGTGCTTACAACTTTGATGTTATTTCAACCATTATTTACCTCATAATTCATATTACGGTCCAACAAATTTACAGCATTTATAGTCTAAAAGACAGTCAAGATGTAAAAACAAAAAAATTCCTGGAAATATAAAAATTTCAAGGCCTGATAGAGCAAATTTTAGCGAAGAAACTACAAAGTGCGACATGAGTTTTCCAGGTTAGGTATATAAATATTTTGGTGCGCCATGGACATTTTCACATGGACATTTCAAATAAATATGTATTCTAAAAACCGGTTAAACATTTACAATCAACAATAATTATTGCAGCTTAAATTTGGTCGCCATTAAATGTCATAATTACCATTTATACATACCGAGCCAAGTTCCTCTTTAGTGCTTACAATTTTGCTGTTATTTCAACCATTATTTACCTCATAATTCACATTAAGGTCCAACAAATTTACAGCATTTATAGTCTAAAAGACAGTCAAGATGTAAAAACAAAAAAATTCCTGGAAATAATAAAATTTCAAGGCCTGATAGAGCAAATTTTAGCGAAGAAACTACAAAGTGCGACATGAGTTTTCCAGGTTAGGTATACAAATATTTTGGTGCGCCAAGGACATTTTCACGTGGACATTTCAAATAAATATATATTCTAAAAACCGGTTAATTATTTACAATCAATAATAATTATTGCAGCTTAAATTTGGTCGCCATTAAATGTCATAATTACCGTTTATACATACCGAGCCAAGTTCCGCTTTAGTGCTTACAATTTTGCTGTTATTTCAACCATTATTTACCTCATAATTCACATTACGGTCCAACAAATTTACAGCATTTATAGTCTAAAAGACAGTCAAGATGTAAAAACAAAAAAATTCCTGGAAATAATAAAATTTCAAGGCCTGATAGAGCAAATTTTAGCGAAGAAACTACAAAGTGCGACATGAGTTTTCCAGGTTAGGTATACAAATATTTTGGTGCGCCAAGGACATTTTCACATGGACATTTCAAATAAATATATATTCTAAAAACCGGTTAATTATTTACAATCAACAATAATTATTGCAGCTTCAATTTGGTCGCCATTAAATGTCATAATTACCGTTTATACATACCGAGCCAAGTTCCTCTTTAGTCCTTACAATTTTGCTGTTATTTCAACCATTATTTACCTCATAATTCACATTACGGTTCAACAAATTTACAGCATTTATAGGCTAAAAGACAGTCAAGATGTAAAAACAAAAAAATTCCTGGAAATAATACAATTTCAAGGCCTGATAGAGCAAATTTTCCATTCCAATTTTCCAGGAGTTTTCCAGGTTAGGTATACAAATATTTTGGTGCGCCATGGACATTTTCACATGGACATTTCAAATAAATATATATTCTAAAACCGGTTAATTATTTACAGTCAACAATAATTATTGCAGCTTCAATTTGGTCGCCATTAAATGTCATAATTACCGTTTATACATACCGAGCCAAGTTCCTCTTTAGTGCTTACAATTTTGCTGTTATTTCAACCATTATTTACCTCATAATTCACATTACGGTCCAATAAATTTCCAGCATTTATAGTCTAAAAGACAGTCAAGATGTAAAAACAAAAAAATTCCTGGAAATAATAAAATTTCAAGGCCTGATAGAGCAAATTTTAGCGAAGAAACTACAAAGTGCGACATGAGTTTTCCAGGTTAGGTATACAAATATTTTGGTGCGCCAAGGACATTTTCACATGGACATTTCAAATAAATATATATTCTAAAAACCGGTTAATTATTTACAGTCAACAATAATTATTGCAGCTTAAATTTGGTCGCCATTAAATGTCATAATTACCGTTTATACATACCGAGCCAAGTTCCTCTTTAGTGCTTACAATTTTGCTGTTATTTCAACCATTATTTACCTCATAATTCACATTACGGTCCAACAAATTTACAGCATTTATAGGCTAAAAGACAGTCAAGATGTAAAAACAAAAAAATTCTTGGAAATAATAAAATTTCGAGGCCTGATAGAGCAAATTTTAGCGAAGAAACTACAAAGTGCGACATGAGGTTTTCCAGGTTAGGTATACAAATATTTTGGTGCGCCATGGGCATTTTCACCCTACTGAGTACCGCCCCAGACTCGTCGTTTATTATCGGCTTAAAATGACAAATTTTTGGCAACACAACTAAAATTTTATGTACGTATAAATATACACATACACACATATAGAATTTCGTTAGGGGTACTGGGATTTTCCCAAGTTGAACAGTTAGTCATCGCCTAACAGTTCCGGGTAGAAGAGGAGAAACAGAGACAGAGGAAATCTTTTAGTCTCAACCCTCGCACCTGTCTCGGCAGCAGCCGAGCTTTTCTCGCGTCCGGCATTCTCAAGCTTTTCCTTCTTTCTTGCTTCCTCGCACTTTACCACCGCAGAAATGTCGTCACGCCATCGTGAAACGTCGTCGACGACGCTCCAAGCGCTTTCATCCCGCACAGCCGGGCTGCCACCCACCCCCGCGGGGGTCATATTGATTTATAGTTTCGGGACGGTCGAGTCGTTTCTTCCCTCAGCTTCCTCCTTCGGTGTTCACCGTTGTATATGAGTGTACAGACGCAAAAGTTTTGCCGTACACCCTTCTTCACCCCCGCGGTATGGCCAAATCCTCCACTTACTACTCGCTCCAAACTCCTGCGGTGTATTCGCACTCTCGAACAAACGCTTTGCGTTCTCAAATGTCTTCAGACAAGATTCGCAAGGTCTTATACAAGAAAACTGCCAAGTTTTGTTATTTGAAATTAACGTTTCGAATATAAGTTCGTATATTAATAAGAATCATAATTTTTATCTTATTCTTTCATATTAATTTTTTAAAATTATTTTTCCATAAATTATCGCAACGTATTTTTTTGTTTTGCAATTGTAGTAATTATTATTTTTGTAATAAATAATTATTATTATGAATAACGCAAGGGACTCTCAAGTTTTGTCATTTGAAATTAACGTTTGGATTATAAGATTGTATATTAATAAGAATAAGAATTTTTATCTTATTCTTTCATATTAATCTTTTAAATTTATTTTTCCATAAATTATCGCAACGTATTTTTTTTGTTGCGAATGTAGTAATTATTATTTTTGTACTAAATAATTATTATTATGAATAACGCACGAGACTCTCAAGTTTTTTCGTTTGAAATTACCGTTTGAAATATAAGTTTGTATATTAATAGGAATAAAAATTTTTATCTTATTCTTTCATATTAATTTAAAAAAATTATTTTTCCATAAATTATCGCAAAGTTTTTTTTGCAAATGTAGTAATTATTATTTTTGTAATAAATAATTACTATTATGAATAACGCACGAGACTCTCAAGTTTTTTCGTTTGAAATTACCGTTTGGAATATAAGATTGAATATTAATAAGAATCATAATTTTTATCTTATTCTTTCATATTAATTTTTAAAAATTATTTTTCCATAAATTATCGCAAAGTATTTTTTTTTTTTTTTTTTGCAAATGTAGTAATTATTATTTTTGTAATATATAATTTCACGAAAAATTGTAACACAAAATGGACGATACGAATTCTCCATTTATTTTTTAATGCATCAAGTACTTGACCTTTTTTTTTAATATCCGTAATATTATATGATAATTTTCTTCACTCCGCAATTGTTTAAAAACTTAATATTATTTAATATTTCTTTATTAAATAAATTGACATTTGTTAAAGTGCAAAAAATGTTCGTTTAACATTTCACGAAATTTTTCCTTAATTCTGAAATTATTTAAAAAATTCAATATATCTCTATCTTTTCATAACCACCCGCATAAAATTATTACGAAATAATGAAGTCACGATAAATAACTCTACAACTATTTATCCACAAAACTTTGCGTAAAATTGTATTCATATTCGAATTGTAATCCGATGATGTTATAATGAACTCCAATTATTTTTAAAAAATACAATAGACCTTCGAAATAGATTTTGGGTAGAGAAATTAACAGCAGAGTGATTAATGTGTCGAAGTCTCGCGATTATTAACAGTATAATAAATCCATATGTGGTGGACCAAATACCGATTTTCGGTTTGGTTGATTTACAAATTCGCGGTGCACCAAAAAGCCTACGAGAATTAGTGCACGTGATTATATTTAATTCACGAAAAGCTTATCAACGTGTGTTGTAAAGGTGACGACGACATATTAACGTTTGGTAAAATCGCATTTATTTTCACAGTGTAATAATTCATTTGTTGCGAGAAGGATAATATTCTGTTTCCCGGGCATATTGTAATAAAATCGACACAGGGTAACGCCGCCCGTTAATGCTATTTCGGAGTTACATCATCCCTCAGGATAGCGGCGTGTATAACGCGTGCGTCGGCATTAAGGCAGATTAATGGATCCCCGTGCGTTAGCCTTCCTGGGTTTTATCCTGTGCGTGCGTAGCGACTGCATGACAGATGCGTAGACAAACGAAACGCGCCCGCGGTCCGATTTTCACTCCCTCTTTCTCTCGCTCCTTTTTCCACCGTTTGCAGAGCTATTTTTTTGCCCTTCAAACGCGGGCACCTGGCGGCTTTTTCAACTCACAGGCTGCGCACCCTTCGAAAATCAACCAAGTTTCAACCCTCGTTGGCAATCGTCAGAAACTCTGCCGATCGGTTGACGATTTTTCATTCGATTTTTCGAAGATTGTTGCGATTTTTTAATTCTACATTTTTCGAAATAATTATTCATAAAAACGAATTTATTAATTGACAATAAATATCGTGATCTATTAGTAAATAAGGTAATTGAAGATAAAAATATTTTTTGGGCTTTCAACACGTTGTAACGTTTATTTGCAATCAATTTTAGCGAGATTTGTAAATAAAAATTAATGTATCAAGTTGTACATTGGTTTTAAAAAAATATTGAATATTGAGTATTGATAGATCAAATTTATAAATTTTGTATTAAAAATAAAAATGTATGTTTTCCTGTTAAAATTCATAAAAATTCTTACTGTAATCAAAATAATGGACCATTTTCTTTTTTCTATTACATTTTTTCACCAATATGCTAAACATTCTAAAAACTTTGAACATCAGGTTATTTATTCCATAAATAAACGCATAAAGCACGTTCTAAAGTAATGAATGAAAATTGTAATCACTACCAACTTCAATTAAACACGTCAGCAATTAATTGACAAATTGCGGTCGTGATTGAATCAGCGCATGATGTGCAATTATTTTTCAATTATGACATTTTCAAGCGCATCTTTGTAGCTAATTTCAAATTTTTTATTTCACCTAAATATTTAAACAATTTCAAACGATTATTGCCGAATATTCTAAACAAAAAAACTAAATATCAAATTGATTCCATAAATAAACAAATAAACTCGGTTCCAATTTAGTAGCCACAAATCTGCTTTAATCTAAAAAAATGGCAGCCATTAATAACACCATGAGTAAAAGTATTAATGACTACGAACTTGAATAAGAAGCATCAGCAATTTAATTGCCATTATTTTCCTATTATCCATAATTTTTCAATTATGAAATTTTCCAACGCATCTTTGTAGCTAATGTCAAATTTTTTATTGTGACTAAATATTTAACCAATTTCAAACGATTATTGCCGAATATTCTAAACAAAAAAACTAAATATCAAATTGATTCCATAAATAAACAAATAAACTCGGTTCCAATTTAGTAGCCACAAATCTGCTTTAATCTAAAAAAATGGCAGCCATTAATAACACCATGAGTAAAAGTATTAATGACTACGAACTTGAATAAGAAGCATCAGCAATTTAATTGCCATTATTTTCCTATTATCCATAATTTTTCAATTATGAAATTTTCCAACGCATCTTTGTAGCTAATGTCAAATTTTTTATTGTGACTAAATATTTAACCAATTTCAAACTATTATTGCCGAATATTCTAAACAAAAAAACTACATATCAAATTAATTCCATAAATAAACAAATAAACCGGGTTCCAATTTAATAACTACAACTCTGCTTTAATCTGAAAAAAATGGCAGCCATTAATAAGATCGTAACTAAAAGTATACTAATGACTACGAACTTGAACAAGAAGCATCAGCAATTTAATTGCCATTATTTTCCCATTACCCATAATTTTTCAATTATGAAATTTTCCAACGCATCTTTGTAGCTAATGTCAAATTTTTTATTGCGACCAAATATTGAAACAATTTCAAACGATTATTGCCGAATATTCTAAACAAAAAAACTAAATATCATATTCATTCCATAAATAAACAAATAAACCGGGTTCCAATTTAATAACTACAACTCTGCTTTAATCTAAAAAAAATGGCAGCCATTAATAAGATCATGAGTAAAAGTATTAATGACTACGAACTTGAACAAGAAGCATCAGCAATTTAATTGCCATTATTTTCCTATTATCCATCATTTTTCAATTATGAAATTTTCAAGCGCATCTTTGTAGCTAATATCAAGATTTTTATTGTGACTAAATATTTAACCAATTTCAAACCATTATTGCCGAATATTTAAAAAAAAAAACCCAAACATTAAATTGATTCCATAAATAAACAAATAAACTGCGTTCCAATCTAATAATCAGAACTCTGCTTTAATCTAAAAAAAATGGCAGCCATTGACAAGACTATGAATAAAAGTATTAATGACTACGAACTTGAACAAGAAGCATCAGCAATTTAATTGCCATTATTTTCCTATTATCTATAATTTTCCAATTATAACATTTTCAAGCGCATTCCTTCTTTGTAGCTAGTTTCAAATTTTTTATTTCATCTAAATATTTAAAGAATTTCAAACTATTAATGCCGAAATTTTAAACAAAACCCTAAACATCAAATTGATTCCATAAATAATCAAATAAACGGCGTTCCAATCTGATAACCACAACTCTGCTTTAATCTAAAAAAAATGGCAGCCATTAACAAGACTATGAATAAAAGTATTAATGACTACGAACTTGACTAAGAAGCATCAGCAAATTCATTGACAAATTGCGGCCGTGATTGAACCCTTATCCGGGATGTTTGCATATAGAATCCGACGACGAGGATGCTTAGAATTTCCGAAGCAGTTGGTAATGCTCCGGTGCATCGTAGAGTGCATTCTGCCCCTGTATACCATCGAATGGAGCAAGAGAAGCGAGAATTCGGGTTCGATCGTGAATTTCCGAATAATCGATCGACATTCGAGAGCTTTTGGAACGCTGTAGCCGCCGTCGTCGACGTCGACGTCGTCGTCAGCGAGGGTGGATGTTGCTCTGATGCTACCAGCGGCTTCGAACCAGAACCATACGGCAAACCGCCTATATTTCGGATATTCAGCAACTCCATCGCGAGTCCAACATATACACACACACATTCATACACATATATATATATATAGGGGAAGTTGGGGCTAAGTGAAACAGTAATTTGTGACAAAAATATGGGGTAAATTGAAACACTCCGACATTTTATTAAGAACGCTTTTCAACAATACAATTCAGCAGTATTATTAAAAATACAATGTTCTTAAAACCATTTTGTCGCGTTGTTCAATCACAGTCAAATATTTCCGACTTTTTTTTTCCTGACGAAATTTTTTTTTACGAAACGTCAAAATTAATCGATAAACACAATTGATATTAAAATATCATCAATGCTGATGGCGTTCAGTGACACCCAGTTCAAAAAATCATACATAATTTGCACTGAGAAAAAAATATTATATTAAAATATCAAAAATATTAAATTAAATATTAAAATATTTAAATTAAATTTGAAATAACTAAATTAGCGTACAACCTCGTTTAAGATTCATTTGTCTAAAATTTATTTGCGGTATCCAAAATATTTGTTATACCAACAAAAAATTCATTTGAACGAGGGTGTACGCTAATTTAGTCCATTCAAACATTTTTTTTCTCAGTGTAGGGAAGTGTTCCACTTTGACCCACCAAATTTTTTTTTTCCCGATGCTCAAAATCGATTATTGCAATCGAATTTTTGAGTGAAAAGTAAAAATACACTTTGAGTTTTGTGATAAAGAAATTTTTTGCTTATCAGTTTCAATTTGCCTCACGTATTTGTTATACCAACAAAAAAATAATTTGAACGAGGGTGTACGCTAATTTAGTCCATTCAAACATTTTTTTTCTCAGTGTAGGGAAGTGTTCCACTTTGCCCCACCAATTTTTTTGTTTGCCGATGCTCAAAATCAATTATTGGAACCGAATTTTTTATTGATAAAAATACACTTTGAGTTTTGTGATGAAGAAATTTGTTGCTTATCAGTTTCAATTTGCCCCACCTTCCCTTATATTTATATGTATAGGTTGTGCACCTACGTGTGCATCGCAACGGCGGCTGCGACCACCGAAGGGGTTGATGCGCACGGAAACTCGATTAAACTCGAGTACACGGAGTTTCCTCGAGGACGCTCAACTCTATAGGGAGTGACGTTCGAGCGTGCAGTGTGTCTCGTATGGTTCTCCCTGGTTCCGATGTACCTGTACTCTCTGTGCATACATCCCAACACAGACTCGCTCTCTCCCAAAGCATTAACTCTCTGACAGAGTATAATACTCGATGTGCTGGGATACTTGTTGGGGTCGCACGCACCCACAAACATTTACCCCCGTCATCGACTTCGCAGTGTACACCGCGAATAAATCAGTTAAACGTTTGACGTCCAGGTATCAATTCCACGTGTCCATGTATGGACGCTTTTGACCACTTAGTTCATCATTTTTAGGAGAATAATATATTTTTTTTCCTCATAGAGGAAGCTTTGTTTTCATGAACAATAAAATTTCGAGATTTTTCTATCAGGACACTTGGAATTGTCTAAAACGTCCAGAAAAGCGATCTAGAAAAAATGTCCGTATGTTTGTGTGTATGCCTTTTTGTATATCGAGCTCAAATTTGGCACACAAGTGTAGCAGCAGACCAACTGTAGCAATTTTCGACAAAATCTGCGCGAAAATTTCGATTTTATGCCGTTTTGAATTTTTTGAAAAAAGGAGGTACTCGCTCTAACTTTCGTAAAATTTAGTCCATTTTGCTAAATAGTTGGTTATAAGAGGAGGTGCACTCAATATTATTTGGTATTGAATTTGGCTCGAATCGGTAAAGTGGTTAAGTTTTTATGGAATTTTGAATTTTTCAAAAAATTGACATCGCTCTATTGTAACTTTTGCAAAACTTGAGATAGCGACCGCAAATTTTGTATATAAATGAAACAATATTCAGCCATTATATATGTATAATTTAGTGACGAACGGTATGAAATTTTTGATTTTATGGAATGTTGAATTATTTTTTAAAATATACGTTGTCACATTTACTTTCGGAAACGCACTAATAATAACGAAATAACGGAATAATGAAATAGAAAAAACGAATTGACAACATATTTATTTATCTGATTAAAACAAGGATGCAAAGTAGAATCTTGCACATTGTTTCCTCATTGTTTTTCGCTTTGTAAAAAGCGAACAATAATGAAGAAGCAATGTGCAAGGTTCTACTTTTCATCCTTTTTTATTACACTAATACGGTAATAATCTAAATAGTATTATTGTTCAATGTTGTCTATTGATTTTGGAAAATTATTTTGGATTTTATTGATTAATATTTGATTTTCGATCGAACACAAATTTCGAACAATTAAATTCATTAAATTATTTAAATAATAATTCCCGCAACCTTAAATATTTATCCAAATAGTATTATTGTTCAATGTTGTCTATTGATTTTGGAAAATTATTTTGGATTTTATTGATTAATATTTGATTTTCGGTCGACACAAACAATTTTTTCGAACAATTAAATTTATTAAATTATTTCAATAATAATTCACGCACCCTTAAACATTTATCCCTGTTACGGATTTCGCAGTGTACACCGCAAATAAATCAATTAAATGTTTGACGTTTCGGTATCAATTCCAACAATTTCAAACAATATTTGAGCGCAACATTTAAATTTATTATTTAACATCAATATTAAATTATCAAAATGCAATTGTTTAACGTTACCTGTTTATTTGAACAATTATTTTGGCTTTCATTTACGAAAATCGTACTTGAAACTTGTCAATCAATCGTGAGTAACCGTAATTTCTAAATAATAATTTTTGAAAATCCATTTAATGTGAAACAGATTTCGAATGATTGCGAATAATTATTTTTTTTTCTTTTTTCCGAATAGTTCTTTATTTTTTCGCAGTCAATTATGCAATTGAACATAAATAGTCGTTGCACCCACTTAACAATATTTATTAATAGTTTTTACTCATTTTAAATGCATTTTTTGGGCGCAGTAAATTTTGGATTATTTAACTAATCGAATAAATTAGCGACGATAAAATTATTTCACGTTACTTGTTGATTGGAAACATTAATTTGGCTTTCATTGATGAAAGTCTTATTTTTTGTCACTCAATTGTGTTCAATGTTCAAAACTCAATGTTTGAGCATCAAACATTTTTTAATGATATATTTATTGCAATAAAAATGTTATATTCTCTATATAACTATTTTAAAAAGTTTGAAAGAACAGTATGAATCATTACTCACAAATAAGTGTAGAAACATCATATTTTCCTCAATAAAAATCGCAAAAATTACTCTAACTATTTTTTTAAACTATCATTTAAAATAATTATTCATTAAACAAAATATGATGTCTCACATCGCCTTAAAAATCAATAGAAATATGATTTCCATATTGTGTATTACTAAAAGGAAAATCCCAATATATTATCATCCAAAAACATAGCAACTACCCAAATTCTCACATAAAAAAATAAATCAAACTCAATATTACTAAATCATATCAACAATAACCCTTAAAAAAACATCATCAACAATCCCACCCAATTTGTTCCCTACACTATCCTCAATCATATAAAAATCATTTCCATAACCTTCCCACCTCATCTTCCTTCAAAATCTAATCCAAAAGCTTGAAAAAAAATCGCACTATCGTTAAAATTTCCAGCGAAAATCATTTCTCCGCAATCGTAAAACCGCCAGGGTTTAAAATGGCGGGAAAAATCGCTTCGCCCATTTCCCATCCTCCAGGCCAATGATATTTTAATTTCCAATCCTCTTCGTTTAACTCTCTGTAATACTAAAACCCTGTAATAGAAAAAAACCTTAAAGGGATCGTATTAAGTGAACGAAATTGCGGAAAAAAAGTAGGGAACGCCGTTCATATACTCGCGGACTTGTGTTTATTCGCGCTGAGGCATCGGCGATACGCCGAAACCTTCGGGTGGAAACGTCGCAAAGAGAAGAGGATCGAGAAGAAGAGACGAGATCGCTCGCGCGGCCATGTTTGCGCGGGTGGGCGTGGCGCACGGGCAAACTTCACTGGCCAATGATAGGAAAGCGCGGTACCCCCACCAGAAGCCCACTTATCTCCATGGTAGGGGTAGAGCCAATAGCTAAGCGCTACAGTCGCGTTTCCCCTGCGTACGCGGTGAAGTTTCATCATTCGACGTGACGCGACTTTGTGTGTGTGTGTCTTATACCGAACCTCCACCCGGATGCGCTCCCCCACGCGATCAAACGCTTAAGCATTATTGCCCCTCCATTTCTGTTGGTGCGGCGGGCGCGGCGTGGCCCAAAGTGGGGGGAGGCTGTTCCTCATCGTCGTCGTCGTCGTCTGCCTCTTCTCCAACATCTACTACGCATCTACTTCGAAGGCTCGGTACTCCCTCCACTTCGTTTTTTCTTTCTTTTTACTTTATTTTTCTTTTTCGTTCCTTTTTCTCCTCGCGAAGACAGCGAAATGGTGGGGAGGCTCTTTTCTTCTTCGCGTCTTCGCCGATGCCTTCACCATCTTAACTCGCTCGGTTTCTTATTCTTTATTTTTTTATTTTCTTATGTTTTATTTCTCTATCGGAACGCGCTGGACAACAGACGCGCATCTACCGACACTTTGTGGAAAATGGAGGAGCCAGCCTTCGCAAACGGAGAGCGAAATTGATGCATGGAAAATTATATGCTGATAAATGGCTTAGGGATATTTTTAAGAGGAATTGTAATGGTAATTGTTATACGGAAATTTAAAGAATAATGTGGAATGCAATTTTTTTCGAGTTTTATTCATTTTTTTATTCATCCATCTAGGGTGAGCGCCATTTAATGAAAAAGGATTTTTAGTATTGCAAAGGAATAATTTATGTGAATTATTCATAAATATTGCAGAAATTTTGACATTTTTATTTTTGGATAATAATTTGTCGGTGATTTATTTGAACAAGAATGTTTTAAATACTTTTCCGCTTGAATAGTGCAAATTTTTTAGCAAAAAATCACGAGCACTTGAATGTTTTACGGTTATTATGAACAAAAATTATAATATCAATTGTAATATGGAAATTAAAAGAACAATAATGACAAAAATCTAATAATGACTGCATATTTTGTTCAAGTTTTATTCATATTTTTATGAATTCAGTGATGTGCGCCATTTGATGAAAAAAGTATTTGAAATATTTTCGTGACTGAATAATTGTAGATTATTACTGCTATAAAGTATTAAAACTCATTGCAAAATAATAGTTCACGTAAATTATTCATAAATAATTATTAATTTTTATACTTGTGCTATAATTACAGAAGTATGGAAAATGCTGAACTTCAAGCTTATTTTTACCATCAAATATTATTACGATCGCCATTTTATCCCAATATACAATTGCCATTATTTAATAAAACAATAAAACTCCATAAAAAACTGTATAATATTTTATAAAACAATATATTATACATTCGTACATATTGTATAAAAAAATAAAAGTCGATGAAAAAAAAACACAATTTAATAAAACTTCATAAATAAAATTGATCAAAATAATAAAACTTCATAGAAAAATGCATAATATTAGATAAAACGAAATATTATACAATATATCAATATTAATAAAAAAAATTAAACTAAAAAAATGTAATAAAACAATAAAACTCCATAAAAAAACTGTATAATATTTTATAAAACAATATATTATACATTTGTACATATTGTATAAAAAAATAAAAGTCGATGAAAAAAAAAACACAATTTACCCCCAATTTAATTTCTCCCAATATAAAATTATCATTATCTAATAAAATTGATCAAAATAATAAAACTTCATAGAAAAATGCATAATATTAGATAAAACAAAATATTATACAATATACCAATATTAATAAAATAATTTTAATAAAAACACGAACAATTTCTTATGAAAGTATTTTTGTTACAGGCAACTGGTCGGGCGAATTCTCGTGGAGGTTTTCCGTGGAGCGGTGGAATCGGGAACGGAGTTGAATGTGGAGGAGGTGATGCAGCCGGTGCTGAAGTTGGTGAACGACACAGGTACGTGTCCGAATGTTGTTTATTAATTAAATTTTAATATTTTAATATTATCTCAGCGAATGATAAGACAGGTAGAGAATGAGGGCCAGTATTGTAAATATTTCTTCAGCGGATCTCGAGGAGATTATTGTAAGGTTTTAAAACGCAAAGGCAAGAGCTACGGGGGGAAAAAGCTTAAATCCCGTCGATGGCCAAGCAATATTTTCTACCGGATGTTGTTACAGCCACGTCGACGTGCGAGGTTGTAGTCGAAGGGTGGTTACGGCTATCGGAACGATACTAAAACGCGAGAGGATAAAACGAGAGCGCCTCGGGAAAGAGAAACGCCAAAGGGTGGGAAAAGGATATAAGCGCGATATCGAATAAAAACTTTTTTAATTACACTCTCCACCCACGGAGATTTATTCCGGGCCAGGAACTTGGCTGGATACATAGGTAACTGCATTTATATAGAGTTACACGTTCCTCGAGTTGCACTCTGGCGACTATATCCTCGAAGGGACGATGTCGATGCACACGCTCTTCTTCCATTGCACGCTTCTTATTTTCCTTCTCTCTCCCTTTCTCTTTTTCCTTCTCCCTTTTACTCTGCTTCCACTCCCTGCAGCGATTCTCCATTCTCGATCCTCCCTCTTTTTGCTAAATAATTGCAACGTAGGATGGCCAGGAAAATTCCAAGGAACTCTGAGGAAGAGAGTCATATGGCAATGGCTTCCTCGACGAGTCTCGTTCAGTCGAGAATCGTGTTTAAACGTACGTGTGGCAGTTTATTTGTGTGTGTGTATGTGTGTGTGTATTATACGCCCGCTAAACCTGCCCTCGCGAACTTCCATGTATTTTACCGTCAGCCTCTCCTTTTACCTTTCTTAGCACCGACGACAACAAGCAGCGCGCAACTTTGTACAGTTGATTGGAAAGTCAAATTGCGCCACTTTTTATATTGTTTTTAGAGATTTTTTTCCCTTTTTATTTTCTTTTTTTTTTGGTTGTACGCTGTATTATTTCGCTGTGCTCGTTAAAACTGTGTCCTCAGGATTGGAAATGCCTCAGACTGTGCCAAATCCTTGACACCATTTCGATGCGCATTTCGTGCGCATGTTGATAGCGTAATTTTCATTTTTACGCACTTTTGTATTTACGTGCATAGAATTTTAAGCTTGTGCACTCCATTGCATGATCACTTTTGCGCACAGAGAATAATTTCACGGGAATTACCTCAAGGAGAGAAAAAATTAGGGTATTTTTTTGTAGTCTTGGTAATTAAGTATAATTATTTTGTGGCAAATATTAATTTTTTCTTTGTGGAACTTTTGTTTTGGTTAATGTCAATACTTTCTCAGATTTCATAATGTAATTGGTTCACATTTATTACTCAAATATTAATTCCAAAAGATCATCAATGTTTTCCAATGTTAAATATTTTCGAAATATTTGATTAATATTTCCTTGCGTCCATTTTTACGCGCGTTGCTATTCAGTATTCAAATGCTTTTATGAAGATTTTGAAGATTTTGAAAAACATTTTATGTAGATTTTATATTAAAATCAGTTCATCAAATATAAATAAATGAAGAATAATTTGTTTGAATAATTTAGAAGAATTAAAAATTTTTTTGTGGTAATTCTTAAACTTATTGTCACCGTTTACGCACACATACACAGTAGAAACTAAATTGAAGATTTCTTTACTTTTAACAGAAATTTTCTGTCAATTTTACACAACAAAAAAAACTACAAAAATAATATGGTCAAATTTTGTATTTTCATTTACCGAAATATATTCTGCAATTTTTATTTTAAAAAAAAAGTGTTACTTTGCTTCAACACTATAATGTTTCTCATTGTTACAAAAAAAGACATGTAAATTTGTAAATACGCAAAATTTACAAATCTTTCTTCAATTTTAATTAAACATGAAATGCAAAAGTAAAAAAAACACACACACAAAAACGTTTCTCTACCACACGATAACGTTAACACAATAATTTTTTACTGTGTTACGTGATTTATACAATTTACGATTTCTATTTTTTTCTCGAGATCCCCCGCAAGCCTTTTCTCGACGTGCTCAAGAAAGAGATATAAAAATAGCAGTAGTGATGCATATAAAAGCGTGTGGCTCATCGACACAGCTTCTCCTGTCTTTCCTCACAGGACCGAGGCGTATTAGGAGACGCTGCATCTCGTCGTCTTCTCGTGGGGGCAAATAGGAAGGGCGTAGAAGGAACGATGAGAGGTGACGACAGATCGGCGGCCCGCTCACTTCCGGTAGGGCACGTGCTACACCGGAAGTCACCTCTACGGTCCCTAGACGCGCCATATACCGCGGAACCCGCACTTGTGTATTTATATATACATATACATATATATATATATAGGTATAGGCATATATACATAGAAGCAAGACCCCCATGGCGCGTGCCCGTTTGCCTCTTACTTTATTTTTCCCCTCGTCGTTGACTCTTCTTGCTTTCTTTTTATCCTCCCGCTATGTGCAGCTTTTCTTTTCTGCCATGCATCACTGCATCGATTCGAATTCTT
This sequence comes from Ephialtes manifestator, assembly GCA_963970395.1. Classification (NCBI taxonomy): domain Eukaryota; kingdom Metazoa; phylum Arthropoda; class Insecta; order Hymenoptera; family Ichneumonidae; genus Ephialtes; species Ephialtes manifestator. The sequence goes on along the minus strand of OZ019977.1, from coordinate 17,827,201 downwards.
CAAAATCCCTCACAATTTATCTAAATATTAAAAAGTCCATCTTACTAAAAAAGGATGCAAAATCGAACCTTGCACATTGCTTCCTCATTCTTTTTCGGTTTTTACAAAGCCGCCTCTATGAGGAAGTTTTCTTATTCTATTTTTGGCTTCCTCATACAGGAAGCTTTGCGAAAGATGAAAATTATTGACGCAGTTGATGATTTCTGACGTTTTACGAAATCCAGAGCGACACCAATAAATTTTTAAAAAATTCGATATCACGTAAAACCCGAACCGTTTTACCGATCATCACCAAATTTGGTACGTAGCAGGGCTGAATGTTATTTTTCCGGTGTAGAAAATTTTAGTCGATTCGTTGAAATTTTACCTGAATTAGAGCAAAACGAAAATTTTTCGAAAATTCAAAATCTAATAAAAACCGAACGGCTTTACCGATTTGGCCCAAATTCAATACCAAAGGTCGTATCACTTTGTTCAATTTTAATACGAAGTTTCAGACTGATAGTTTGCCTCTTACTATATTTTTCCCCTTGTCGTTGACTCTTCTTGCTTTCTTTTTATCCTCCCGCTATGTGCAGCTTTTCTTTTCTGCCATGCATCACTGCATCGACCCGAATTCTTCAAAATTTATCTAAATATTAAAAAATTCATCTTATTAAAAAAGGATGCTAAGTAGAACCTTGCACATTGCTTCCTCATACTTTTTCGCTTTTCACAAAACTACCTTTATGAGGAAGTTTCTTTATTTTATTTTTGGCTTCCTCATAGAGGAAGCTTTGCGAAGAATAAAAATTATTGACGAAGTTGATGATTTCTGATGTTTGACGAAATCCAGAACGACACCAATAAATTTGTAAAAAATTGAAAATCACGTAAAGACCGAACCGCTTTACCGATCATCACCAAATTTGGTACGTAGCAGGGCTGAATGTTATTTTTCCTGTGTAGAAAATTGTAGTCGATTCTTTGAAATTTTACCTGAATTAGAGTGAAACGAAATTTTTTCGAAAAATTCCAAATCACGTAAAAACCGAACCACTTTACCGATTTGGCCCAAATTCAATACCAAAGGTCGTATCACTTTTTTCAATTTTAATTCGAAGTTTCAGACCGATAGCTAAAAATTTGTTCGAGCTAGAGCATTTATGTACTTTTTTCAAAATTTCAAAATTCTTATACAGATGAAATGCGTTAAGCGACTTTTGTAAAATTTATACCAATTGAAGATTAGCCAGTACTGTACATGTTGTTTAAATTTTAGCTGATTCGGTCGAATACTTTATAAGTTACAGTTATATGAATGTTTGGCCTTTCATCACACACACACACACACACATACATACATCCATTCGGACAATTGTTCTAAACCACTTTTCTCAACATTTCAGACCAATTTAAACGTTTTGACATGAAAATCTCGAAAATAAAAATTTCATGAAAACAAAGCTTCTGTGAGTTCATGAGGAAGCAAAACCCTTATAAAAATTTGCAATACTTTATAATTCAAACCGGTTTTCATTGCCAATGTGTAATGATAATTAAATGTATTGCTTATGTTTATCGGGGAAAAAAGAAATAAAAGGAATCTAAATTTTTGTGAAAAAATATATTATATTTATTTGGCATAACAAAAATTCAATACATTTTTCAGAAATTTATTTGATATATACAATTTTTTTCTAAGCTTCTATAATAGCGAATAATTAATTTGGAAATAAATGAATTTTAATGAAATGCTAAAAACGTTGGAAACGAATTTGAGTATAAAAATTGATAGAAAAGACAAATGGCGTGTCAAACAAGTGTTGACTAAGTTGTAATTCAAATGGCTGCTTTTTGCTAATCCGGATGATAAATGGTCCAATGCCTGCAACACGATTTATAAATGTGTCGAAGACATGCAAAAAAAGTTCTACGAGCTTTTTCCAATTCTCGGTCGCCAGACACTCGCGCCCTCTTATCGCACTTTCTTCGCGGATCGCATGCCGTTGACCTATAGCAACCCTTGAGCTCAGTTTCCTCTCGAACCGTCCTCAGTCTCCTCCAGCGAAGTGCAGGAAAAGGGAACGTTGGAAAAAAAAACACTGCAGGAATTTCCGTCGACATTTTTTTTTTTCTCGTTTTCTTCGACCCTTATCGCAGTCACGCCTTACATTCTAGCTTACCGTACGAAGTAACACTTTGAGTTGCTTTTTCCCTTCTGCTGTACGCAAAAACAGAATTTCGAGACGTCCTCAAAAAAGGCTGAAAGTTTCAAGCGTGAAAAATCGTCGTTTCGTGAATTTAAACATCTATTGCTATTAAAAATGCGTAAAAAGTCATGAATTTTTTTAAACTTTCATTGATGGAAGTGAATAGCATAATTCAAATTATTTCTAGGAAAAATTATATGTTAGTGGCGCCAGATTAGCAAGTAAGTCATAATTTTTTAAAATTCTTCCTTAATGCAAGCGAAAAGAATAATTTAAGTTATATTTCTATAAAAAATTATAGATTAGTAGCATCAGATTAGCAATTAAGTTACAAATTTCCAAGAATTTTCATTAGAAAGCGAAAAGAATATGATGCGAATAATTTCTATGAAAAATAATAGATTAGGAGCATCAGATTAGCAAATACTAACTGATGCTACTAACTTAAATTTTATATAGAAATATCTATATAAAATTTAATCTAACTTAAATTTTATATAGAAATATCTATATAAAATTTAAGTTTTATATTATTTTTACATATTTTATATAGAAATATCTATATAAAATGTAGTTAGTAAATTTTATATAGAAAAATCTATATAAAATTTAAGTTAGTAGCATCAGATTAGCAAATAAGTCACAGATTTCGAAAAACCTTCATTAGAAAGCAAAAAAAATGATTCAACTTATTTCTATAAAAAATTATAGATTAGTACCATCAGATTACCAAATAAGACACAAATGTTCAAAAACTTTAATAAGACAGCGAAAAGAATGATCCCAATAATTTCCACAAAAGTAATAGATTATTATCATAAGCTTAACAAATAAGTTATAAACTTGAAAAATCCTAAAACCCAATTTTAAACAATCGGAAATTCTTCTGTCACACTCTGATTTAAGCCACACGATGAAACGATATTTCCTCGAGTCACTGAAGGCAAGAAGAAAAAAAAAGCGTGTAAAGATGACGCGAGTCCTTTTTAAGTGAAAAATTTTCCAGAAGGAGAGAAAAAAAAATAATCGTGAAAATGTGTTGAGCAGCTGAAAATATCGTTTTCCAGTATACGCAATGTGCCATAGGGACTAGCTTCCATTCATTCAATATTCGTGCAGCAGCTTTGACACACCGGTGCAACCTTCGACCTTCGAATATTGCAAGCGCGTTCTTTCAAAGCCCCGAAGCGAAAGGTTTTTCGGCGACAGTAATAGGCCAACGTTGGCATCCATGACACTCGATGAAAGGGACGAGCAGAAGGACTTGCGGCCACAAACGATCGAAACCATCGAAAAGATCTATTGATCCTTCGACGAAGAGAAAAAGATATACATAGTAGCGCGTGCAAGATTTTCTTAAGAAATTTCTTGGTTATCCGGGTGGAAGCAAAGGGCCCCCCTTAATAAATGCAGGATGCAAGGGCCCGGCTATTTTTAGGGGTCCATCCTCGAGAAAGCCTTCGAAGCATCTTGAATCTTGATCTCCTTTTTGAGACACGTGCCCGACTTCGAACTAAACAGAGAGAGAAAGAGAGAGAGAGAGAAATATGGTATATATACATAGGGCCGGACGTAATTATCAAGGGGAAAGAAAACGCAAGACGTGTGCCCAGGAATATATGGTTGAGGGGGGCTAGCGAAAGCTTTAGGCGCCCACGAAAAACGAGACGTCGGAAGTCGCCCCAGTTGTATGTAATACCTAACATCGGGTCTCATACGTATTTTTGGAACATGGATAGTCGCTCTTATTACGAGAACCCTCCAAGTTCTTGCTTCTGTATCCCAATCAGGGGGCCACCTTGTTCCCCTCATTTCTTCGTCCATTTTTGGAAGATGCTGCTAAAACTATACCTACCAAATCTACAGAGTTCGACGACCACGAGCTACCGAAATAGAAGAAGTGTTTCTTCAGATTTTCTAGAAAAAAAATTTCTTTATGGAAAATTGGAGACAGAAAAACGTCTTTGCTTTTAGCATTGTTTATTTTATTTTCGTTATTATTAATTCAGAATAATACATTCGTATTACAAAACAATGTTGACATTTTTTTTAGTAATGAAAATAATATTTGTTACCCAATTTTTCTCATGCGTCTTTCTGTAAAATTTTATGAAATTTTTTTATTTGTTAGTAATAAGCTAATAAATTAATTAAACACGGAGAAAAATCATTTGCTAGCATAGTGACAACAAACTTTATTTGTTGGCCTAGAAAATGTATTTGCTGGTCTAACAAATAATTTTGCTGGCCTAGCAAATAATTTTGCTGGCCTAACAAATAATTTTGTTGGCCTAGAAAATAATTTTGCTGGCCTAGCAAATAATTTTGCTGGTCTAGCAAATAATTTTTGTTAGGCTAAGAAATAAGGCTTTGCTGTCACTATATTAGCAACTGATTTGTTGATGCAACAAAAGTTTTCTCTCCGTGAATGAATTAAAATAATGATAAAATAGATAAAAATTAAATTATATTTTTTATTTTATTCTTTACTGATCATATTTTTCTATTATTTTGTTTTTCTCTATAACGAGTCTATTTTTTATTTATTTTGTCCTAACGTTCTAATAAACTGGTCTATCGATCTATCTCAATTTATTTTTCAAGCTACCAAATATATGCTCTCATTTTGTCACGAATGTTTTTATTTTTTTATTTTTACTATAAAAATGTTAGCTTCTTATGATAAAAGCTGCATTTAATTGTTGCGAAATATCTCTTTTAATTAAATCAGAACAATGTTTTAAGGGTGAAATTAATTTTATGCTGACAGCAGCAACTTCAGTTTCTAGTTTAATCAATCCATCGATCGTTCTACTCGAGAACTTGTTTGCTTTGAGCGAAGTCTCCGAATCTTTCCAATTTCCAGAGGCTATTAATTTACAAGATCACGATGCTTCGCGACGATCGATCTATTGGAGTCGTGAGACTCATATAAACCTCTGCAACGACTATAGTTCTCCACGTTTCTCAAGTTGTTTTTTTTTTCTACCAAATGTGTTATCCATGTCATACTAGCGACACCCCAATGTTTATTTCCGGATATTTTTTTCGACGAAGCTAACGAACTAATCGTTTTCGATTTATCGGAGTCAAAGACGATGATACCTTTTAAGTATTGTGCCGCAGGGCCCATGTAGTATTATATAAGAGCAGGGGAAAAAAGCTCGTGGATTATTTTAAGAAAAATATATAACACTATCTCCGAAGCCATGCAAAGAAAACGACAGTTTCCTGTTCCATTAGAAATGTCGAATTAACCAAAATCACTCACTAAGTAATTAAAAATATTTATCCACAAATATAAAAAATATTCCCCATCATCCAAAGTCTATACAAAATACGTGAATTTTCGTTAATAAAACAAAAATCGCCAGAATGAAATGAAAAAGGGATTAATATTTGGCTAATAATTTCTTAAGAAATATAAAATTGAATTTCTAAATTAATACTAAAAAAAAACTAGTACCAAATTTTTCAAGCAATAAAATCACCTTCATAATTTGTAAAGCTCGTGGATTATTTTAAGAAAAATATATAACACTATCTCCAAAGCCATGCAAAGAAAACGACATTTTCCTGTTTCATTAGAAATGTCGAATTAACCAAAAACACTCACTAAGTAATTAAAAATATTTATCCACAAATATAAAAAATATTCCCCATCATCCAAAGTCTATACAAAATACGTGAATTTTCGTTAATAAAACAAAAATCGCCAGAATGAAATGAAAAAGGGATTAATATTTGGCTAATAATTTCTTAAGAAATATAAAATTGAATTTCTAAATTAATACTAAAAAAAAACTAGTACCAAATTTTTCAAGCAATAAAATCACCTTCATAATTTTTAAAGCTCGTGGATTATTTTAAGAAAAATATATAACACTATCTCCGAAGCCATGCAAAGAAAACGACAGTTTCCTGTTTCATTAGAAATGTCGAATTAACCAAAAACACTCACTAAGTAATTAAAAATATTTATCCACAAATATAAAAAATATTCCCCATCATCCAAAGTCTATACAAAATACGTGAATTTTCGTTAATAAAACAAAAATCACCAGAACGAAATGAAAAAGGGATTAATATTTGGCTAATAATTTCTTAAGAAATATAAAATTGAATTTCTAAATTAATACTAAAAAAAAAACTAGTACCAAATTTTTCAAGCAATAAAATCACCTTCATAATTTGTAAAGCTCGTGGATTATTTTAAGAAAAATATATAACACTATCTCCGAAGCCATGCAAAGAAAACGACATTTTCCTGTTTCATTAGAAATGTCGAATTAACCAAAAACACTCACTAAGTAATTAAAAATATTTATCCACAAATATAAAAAATATTCCCCATCATCCAAAGTCTATACAAAATACGTGAATTTTCGTTAATAAAACAAAAATCACCAGAACGAAATGAAAAAGGGATTAATATTTGGCTAATAATTTCTTAAGGAATATAAAATTAAATTTCTAAATTAATACTAAAAAAAAAACTAGTACCAAATTTTTCAAGCAATAAAATCACCTTCATAATTTTTAAAGCTCGTGGATTATTTTAAGAAAAATATATAACACTATCTCCGAAGCCATGCAAAGAAAACGACAGTTTCCTGTTCCATTAGAAATGTCGAATTAACCAAAACACTCCCTAAGTAATTAAAAATATTTATCCACAAATATAAAAAATATTCCCCATCATCCAAAGTCTATACAAAATACGTGAATTTTCGTTAATAAAACAAAAATCACCAGAACGAAATGAAAAAGGGATTAATATTTGGCTAATAATTTCTTAAGGAATATAAAATTAAATTTCTAAATTAATACTAAAAAAAAAACTAGTACCAAATTTTTCAAGCACGTTCAAATAAAATCGCTGTCATAATTTTTCAAAAAGCTTCAGAATTAAGTGAGCTTCAAGTACAAAATACTCTTTGCTCATTTTTTAGTTTTTTTTTCTAATACCGAGGGGTTTTTTCGATTTCTACCAAATATGCGGCATGCGTTCCCGTTTCAATTTGTCCTTTCTCGAGTAATAAGCGTCACCAGGAAGCCATTCGGAAAAGCCTTAGAAACGACTGACACGAGTGCGTGCTCCACGCGTTAGATTATTTTTAGCGGGTCCTCGAGGTGCAGAAGGCGTGCATCGGAAGGAGTCCGTGACTCGTGCGCACGGATGTTTTCTCTCGTGAAAGCTCTGGGAGGGGAGAAGAGAAGGAGGAAGCGGAGAAAGGGCCGCACGAAGGGAAAGAGAGAGAAAGGGAGAGCTTCACCGCCCTAGAGGGAAAGCTGAGGAAGGAAGGAAGTGGAAGATAAGACGCGGTGATTGATGGCCGGAGGCTGCGTGCCACTGGAACTCTAGCTTACTACTATCCTCTCCAGCCCCCAAAGGAGCACCAGGCACGAGACTATGGGGACATACGTGAATCCCATTAGACACAGTCGCACCAAAACCCGATGTTAGATCTAGAGCAGCTACTGCCTCTCCTCTTAAACTCACACAAATTGTGCAACTTCTTAAGCTTTAAAAAAATGCAGTCTTTTGATACCCGATTTGTGAGATTTTTATTTAGGCTGAATAGAATTTCTTTAAACATTTTTTTAGGACATTCTCATTAATATTTTTGGAATAAGACATAAATTTCGGAAATAGGAAATGAGAACAAGAATTGTAGATTATTTAGGCGCGCAACTTAAAATTATTTATCCTCTTAAACTCACACAAATTGCGCTAAGTTTTAAAAAAAATGCGATTTTTTGAAGCCGAGAATCTTAATCTGTGAGATTTTTATTTGGGCTGAAATGAATTAGTTTAATCATTTTTTAGGACTTCTCATTAATATTTTTGGATTAAGATATAAATTTGGGGAGTAAGAAATGAGAACAAGAATTGTAGATTATTTAGGCGCGCAACTTAAAATTATTTATCCTCTTAAACTCACGCAAATTGCGCTAAGCCTTAAAAAAATGCGGTCTTTTCACGCCGAGAATCTTAATCTTTGAGATTTTTATTTCGGCTCAAAAGAATTTATTTAATAATTTTGTAGGACATTTTCATTAATATTTTTGGATTAAGACTGAAATTTCGTGGTAAGAAATGAGAACAAAAACATAGATTATTTGGGCGCGCATCTTAAATTATTTACCCTGAGAAAATAGATTTCATTACAATATTCAATTTTTAGTTATATTTTCTTGTAATCCAAAACTTTCTAAAAAAATTAATTCAGACTCAAAAAATTCCTTTAATCAACCTTTTTCAAATGCCTTGTTAATGCCGTTTTTCGAACACAAATTCTTATTCTCAATTAATTTTGAAACATAAATAATTCTCAATTACCGGATCCCCACATTTCTGAAAAAAAAAACAAATTCCAAGACGTTAATTTTTACAAGCGCATTCAAAATTATTTAGCTCACAAGAAAACCCTCCAATCGCGATAATTTTCAAAATTACAAGTCGAATTTGCGTCAATTTATTAATATTTCAAAATCCCCAACCAAAAAAATACATCCATTAATATTTTCAAAATTTTAAACGTACTACAATAAACGTGTAGTAAAATATCATATTAAAAAAAACCCCATAAGTCTGAAGCGTCTTTACAAGATTACGCTCATCACCATCTTGTTTCGAAAAGGGGGGAGGGGGTTGGTGGAGGGGTACAGCAGAAGTGAAGTCAACACGCCCTCGCGCGTGCTTCGTGTCGTGAAGGGAAAGGGAGAGACCATCTTTCGCGGGAAACTACATAGAAAAGGGAGAAAAAAAAAGAAAAACTTAAGCGGGAAAGAAACACGCGGCACGTGTGCCTTCCGGGTTGACAAGTCGTGTGCGTGCCCCACGAATTTTCTTCGCCTCCCGAGGGACAAGGAAGTAAGAAGAAGCGGGAAGAAAACGAAAAAAAAGAGAAAAATGGGGGGAGGGGAACGACAGTGTGGTGAACGCAGCTTTACATAGGGCACCCCGCGTCAGGACGGCTGCAGCAAGCAGTGAATGCGCTTAAGTGGTGGGGGGGACACACGGCGGGCCCTCCCCCCACTTCTCGGGGGCACCTTTCCGATGCAAGCTACGAGTGCCCCGAGTCAGCCCCGTCGCTTGGGACCCTTCTTCAGTCGCACCCACGCGTCCGTCCAGCGAGCACACGGTTCACGCATTTTTCCAACAATCAAAGTTCTTTCATTTCCTAAATTAATCCAAGTGTAGACTAGTATAGTGTAAGTGAGAAGAAAATGAAAGTGAATATAGAAGGATTCATCGCGGCGCTTTCTATCGTGAAGCTTCATTCAGCCTTAAGGAATTGCATCGGAATCGGATAGCGACTTTGAGTATCGATATCATCAACTTCTTATTTACGGGGGAATAATTGGTAAGATATTATACAGCGGAAATAACTGCGTATAAATTTTAATAAACGATACGCAAAAATAGTCACAATCATTTTGGGTACTCGAGCCTCGATGTGTGCTTGGGAAATAAATTAGTGAGATTTGTTTTAAAAAAATATGAGGTTTGTATTGACTTTCAGCATCCTATCATCAACTTTTTATTTACGGGGGAATAATTGGTAAGATATTATCAGCGGAAATAACTGCGTATAAATTTTAATAAACGATACGCAAAAATAGTCACAATTATTTTGGGTACTCGAACCTCGAAGTGTGCTTGGAAAATAAATTCTTGCGATTTGTTTTTAAAAATATGAGGTTTGTACTGTAAGCCATTTTAATATCGAAGTAAGAGTGAAGATCGGATAGCGACTTTGAGCATCGTCTCATCAACTTTTTATTTACGGGGAAATAATTAGTAAGATATTATACAGCGAAAATAACTGCGTATAAATTTTAATAAACGATACGCAAAAATAGTCACAATTATTTTGGGTACTCGAGCCTCGATGTGTGCTTGGGAAATAAATTAGTGAGATTTGTTTTAAAAAAATATGAGATTTGTATTGACTTTCAGCATCGTATCATTAACTTTTTATTTACGGGGAAATAATTGGTAAGATATTATACAGCGGAAATAACTGCGTATAAATTTTAATAAACGGTACGCCAAAATAGTCACAATTATTTTGGGTACTCGAACTTCAATGTGTGCTTGGAAAATAAATTCTTGCGATTTGTTTTAAAAAATATGAGGTTTGTGTTGTAAGCCATTTTAATATCGAAGTAAGAGTGAAGATCGGATAGCGACTTTGAGCATCGTATCATCAACTTTTTATTTACGGGGGAATAATTGGTAAGATATTATACACCAGAAATAACTGCATATAATTTTTAATAAACGGTACGCCAAAATAGTCATAATTATTTTGGGTACTCGAACTTCAATGTGTGCTTGGAAAATAAATTCTTGCGATTTGTTTTAAAAAATATGAGGTTTGTGTTGTAAGCCATTTTAATATCGAAGTAAGAGTGAAGATCGGATAGCGACTTTGAGCATCGTATCATCAACTTTTTATTTACGGGGGAATAATTGGTAAGATATTATACACTAGAAATAACTGCATATAAATTTTAATAAACGGTACGCCAAAATAGTCACAATTATTTTGGGTACTCGAACCTTGATATGTGCTTGGAAAATAAATTCGTGAGATTTATTTTAAAAAATATGAGGTTTGTATTGTAAGCCATTTTAATATCGAAGTAAGAGTGAAGATCGGATAGCGACTTTGAGCATCGTATCATCAACTTTTTATTTACGGGGGAATAATTGGTAAGATATTATACACCAGAAATAACTGCGTATAAATTTTAATAAACTGTACGCAAAAATAGTCACAATTATTTTGGGTACTCGAACTTCGAAATGTGCTTGGAAAATAAATTCTTGCGATTTCTTTTTAAAAAAATATGAGGTTTGTATTGTAAGCCATTTTAATATCGAAGTAAGAGTGAAGAAACGGCGTTAAATTGGTCGTGAGGAAATCGGGAAATGAAGCGTTATAGGTCTTGATTCAATCACTGGATAAAATACGGGCACTCTGAACAAGCGTTGTAGAGGTCTACGATCAAGTGCCGAATTACGGCTAATCGAGCGTCTATTGGATTCTTGAGGTAATCGGACACAAACGTTTTCCCGCCAATTTGCCTCGACGCGCTTTTCGTCGTTTCTTAATAAAACCTTCTTGGCCTCGTGCATGTCGCAGCATCGAAAAAATTCTGTACCTTTCCCATCATCTTTACACGTTTCGAGCGGCTAACTACAGAGGCACAGTTTTCTGCACTTTTATCATAATCTTTGCACTCTCCGAGTAGCTAATAATTTTAACAACAACAGCGGCACACCTTTTTGCATTTTGCACCCAGAAAAATCGGTCTCATGGGTTTATTGAAATCAAATATAGTATCTAAGTCAAATAAATGAAATTTGATTCGAATCAAATGAATTTTCTTAAAAATTAATACGATTTAATTTATGCATTAAATTCTATTTGATTGAAATAAAATCCTATTAGGCCATCCATTAAATAAATTTCTTCTTCAAATGCTAGCATGATAGGATTTTATTTTGATATAAAATAGAATTCATTTCATTGAAATATTGAAGTTGCATTTTATGGAAATAAAATTTTATTAATTTGAAATAGATTCCGTATTTGATCAACCGAATTCTCTGGGTGTGACCATCATTTTTGCACTCTCCGAGCTGCTAGCAGCTTGAACATAGTTCGCAAGCTTCACTAATCGCTCGAGGCACCCTTTCATCCAGGTACATTCGACCTCTCGACAAAATGTATCTCTGCTACGTATGTTACATTCATCAAAAGGCTTGGGTTAGAACTACCAAAAAATTGGTTAAAAAAAATAATGAAAATTATAAAAAATCCCGACCTCAAAAATTAATGTAATTAATAATCATATTATAGTCAAGAGATTAATTCGCGAAAGGTGTGGTAATCTCCCGACAATAATATGCGAATGATTCTTATTTAACCACTTTTCATTAACCCAATTTGTTTATTAATTACACTAATTTTCGTCAATCGGGAGTTTCCCCATTTTTATAAAATTATTTTTAACCAATTTTTAAACTAATTCTAATATTTCACCATAAGCGCTGTGAAGTGATTTACAGAATACACAATACTGGCAGTCGGGACTAAAAAACATATCCAAGTATTTGTTAAAACAACCAAGTATTTATTCTAACCAATAAACTTGGTTGGGCCTAGGAAATTTTTCTTCATCGATGTTTTTAACCACGAATTTCGAACCTCGAAGACGCTGAAGAAGAGACACGCGGTGCTTTTCTTGATGCAAAAATGGTCAATCCAAAAAGCCAATCGCCGTTTCGATTAACTCGGCTCTTGATCGTGGTCAAGAGTTACGGCTGATTGTCGGTCCTATTCGATTTTCCCGCCAATTTTCCTTGACGCGCTTATTGCGTTTTCTCAATGGAACCTTTTTGGTCTTATGCGATCGCAGCAGCAGCATTTCTGCATCTTTACCATCACCTTTGCACTCACCAAGCAGCAAGAAGCAGCAGCGGGAAGTTAGAAGCTTAACTAGTCGCTCGAGGCGCCTTTTCATTCAGGTACATTCGACCTCTTCTCGACAAAACGTACCTTTGCTACCTAAGCTACTAGCTAAAAGCAACAGCAGGTCACGAAGATCTGGAAGAAGAGACCCAAAGTGGCTTCCTTCATGGAGAAATGGTCACCCGGCCTCTCGCCATTTTTCCCTATTGCTTTTTGTGCCTCACTCGCCCTTTACAACTCATCCCTCACGTTCGGTACGCCAGGAAAACTATGCGGAAAGCCATTCAAGGCCAGCGAGGTTTTCCAAACATTTTTGCGAGGGAAAAAGCTTTTCCTATACTTTGCGCTACTGAACATCGTGTAAAACACATTTCCCCTGACACTCTTCAAGATCCAATTGGAAATTTGAAATTGTATTGGGCCACTTTTGTAAACTGCAAAGCAACTTGAGAATTTTATAATTCCAAATTGCGTTTATTAATATTTTTTAATAGTTTGTAAAAAATATAGATAAATTTCCCTAGCAGAGTTTTCAATTCCTAATTCTTTGGGAAATAAAGTTGATGGCTTTGTGATTATAAAAATATTCATTTTCAATACATATCTATGGTAATTTAAAAAAAAATACTGGAAGAATGCAAGTTTAAAAAAAGCAATGGAAACTAATGCTCTTTCATTTTCCAAAGTTCACACATAATTTTGAAATAGCCACGGGTTATTACTACGAAATAATGACTTAAATTTGAACTGTACTGTAAATTTTATAACTTAAGAATGTCTTGATGTTGAATTGTATTTGCAAATCTTTTTTGTATAGTTTGTAAACAAATTTATAATTACCGAGTAAAACACATTGCCTTAGATACTCTTCGAGATCCAATTAGGATTTTAAAATAGAACTTTTAACTTTTGTACTGGTACTTCATGAACTGTAGAGTAACTTGAGAATTTCTTGATATTAAATCATCTTTAAAAAAAAAATGTTTTCTCATTTTGTTTTTTCAATTGTTTGTTTACAGATCCCGCTGTGAGACTAGATCTAGTTGAACAACTACCCCATGTGGCAATGATATGCCAAGAAGCACCAGATCGACTCGGTGACGTTTTACCGCGTCACTTGATACAAATTATCGTACGATTTCTTCGCGACATAGATCAACAGGTAAAACACTGATTTCGCAAAATTTGATATTTTTATTTATTTCTATTTTATTATGCATATAAAGTTCATATCAATATATAATATAAAATTTTTAAATTTCTTCATATATTTCGTGTTCTATTAAGGGTATCAACATCCAAGATGACATTTTTTAAAATGTTATTAATCTATTTGTATTTATTATAATCATTTGTTGTTATTGAAATTTAAAAAAAAAGTATTTCGTTGCAAACTTTATCATCATATTTTGTTGTTGATATTTGAAAAGCTATTTGCAATCTTACAGTAATATTAAGCTGAAGGATTTTTCCGAAAAATTATCAAAATAATTGTGCTCGAGGATGAAGTTTTTTAAAATTTCACTAATCGATGTTGCCACTACTTGTATTTTTTTGTAATTATTTGTTGTAGTTAATATTTTAAACGCCATTTGCAATCTTACAGTAATATTAAGCTGAAGGATTTGTCCGAAAACTTATTAAAATAATTGTGCCCCAAGATGACATTTTTTAAAATGTTACTAATCGATGTATTTTTTTATAATCATTTGTTGTTATTGAAATTTAAAAAAAAAGTATTTCGATGCAAACTTTAACATCATGTTTTGTTGTTGATATTTGAAAAGCCATTTGCAATCTTACAGTCATATTAAGCTGAAGGATTTTTCTGAAAACTTATTAAAATAATTGTGCTCCAGGATGAAGTTTTTGAAAATTTCACTAATCGATGTTGCTACTATTTGTATTTTTTTATAATCATTTTTTGTTGTTAATATTTGAAAAGCCATTTGCAATCTTACAGTAATGTTAAGCTGAAGGATTTTTCCGAAAACTTATTAAAATAATTGTGCTCCAAGATGACATTTAAAAAAATGTTACTAATCGATGTTGTCACTATTTCTATTTTTTTAATAATCATTTGTTGTTATTGAAATTAAAAAAAAAAAAGTATTTCGATGCATACTTTAATATCATGTTTTGTTGTTGATATTTGAAAAGCCATTTGCAATCTTACAGTAATATTAAGCTGAAGGATTTTTCCGAAAAATTATTAAAATGTGCTCCAGGATGAAGTTTTTGAAAATTTCACTAATCGATGTTGCCACTACTTGTATTTTTTTATAATCATTTGTTGTTGTTAATATTTGAAACGCCATTTGCAATCTTACAGTAATATTAAGCGGAAGGATTTTTCCGAAAACTTACTAAAATAATTGTGCTCCAGGATGAAATTTTTGAAAATTTTACTAATCAATGTTGCCACTATTTGTATTTTTTTATAATCATTTGTTGTTATGTAAAAAGTATTTCGTTGCAAACTTTAACATCATGTTTTGTTGTTGATATTTGAAAAGCCATTTGCAATCTTACAGTAATATTAAGCTGAAGGATTTTTCTGAAAACTTATTAAAATAATTGTGCTCTCTGCTTCTTCAAGGTGAGGCAATCGACCCATGCAGCTCTGCTGGCTCTCATAGACCGAGGCCTTCTGGACAAGGATTCGGCCGAGTACGTCGTAGCGCCTACTCTTCTAAGGATGAGCCAGCAACTCGAGAGACTCGAGCTCTTCACCCTCGCAATTGACGTAAGTTTCCGCAATGCACTGACCCGAATATACGCGACAATTCTACCGCATAAAATCTCCCGTGCTTATCCTCTCGACAAAAAGGAGCAAACAAGCAAATTTTTATGACTTCATCTTGCGAAATGCCAGAGAATTTTCGCTAAGAAACTGGCGCATCTGGGACAGGAAGAAGATGAGCGGATTCCGCGTGAAAGACATGGGTAGTGAGATGGTCCTAGCGCAACTTGCGTCTCACTACCTTGTCTTTCATGTGGCGTTCGTTGAAAAACTACGTAAATAAATTCGTCAATTCTGTCATCATGTTCTTTAAGGTCTTCAAGAAGTCTGAATAAGTTTGAAGCGAAAAAAAAGCAGATTGGTTTTCAATATTTTTTTCTGCTAAAAGTATTGAGGATGTCGATGTCGAGTTTTTACACAAATTAACGCATAGTCTTGCTAAGCTTACGTTTTATTTTCAATGGAAAATATTGATAAATAATGTAGTAATTATTATTTGATTAAAGTGCCGACGAATAATTAATTTCTTCGTTTCAAATGATTTTAAAAATATGTTTATCCATTTGATCATAACAAATGACTGATTTTTTTTGTCGCAAATCTAACTTTTTTAAATACTCTTAGTGAAAAAGTATATTTAAAAACGAACTGTTTTTTGAGTACCAAATTTAAGCAGACGCTTGTAAAAAATATTGAAGCTTTTTGGATGTTTCCTTGAAGCAATCAAGAGTTTTGTGACTCTGTGCATGTCTTCACAGAGAAAAATGGACGTGGAAAATACGAAAATGGAGTAACAGGACATGCTTTTACCATCAAAGTTGGTTTGTCATAGAGATTGGCTATCACAGCCAGCTTTGATGAGCAAAATTGTGTCCGATATCGACCAGGGTGTTCGCGGAAACGTGGATGGAAAAAGATGGAACGCCGCAGCTTATAATTGCAGCTGCCACTAAGACGCTTTGCGTGGATTCGGCGTACACAACTTTTTGCGGTCCGATACATCAAATTGGTTGTGGAATGTTTCGTATCATATCACAGCCACTTTGATGAGCTCGGCCCGTAGAATCGATCTTCGTTGCAGCCGACATGGATAAATTCTTCGTTATACATTCGTTGTACATTCTTGCTTGTTTTGTTTATTTTCATCCATCAACAGGTTGGGCATTTTTCATTCGACGTCGTCGCAGATTCATGGAGAAGCGAAACGCGATCCAATCGTCAAATTGGTTGTGACGTGTTGCTTTATGATTTCATATCACAGCCATTTTTGACAAGTTGGATCGCCGTTTTTGGCATCGGATTCACCGAAGATACAACGATCGGAGAAATCGAGTGGAGGGAAAAGAATATGGTGACTGCCTCTCTCACAGAGTGGCTGTCATATGCAGATTTTATTGTTCATATCACAGCCAGCTTTGATGAGCGCCGCGGCATCAAATAAACGAAATTCATCGAATTCCAATCCGTCGACCACTACATATTGCAACCAAGAGGATCTACTGCGGTACTTTCCGATCATATATTGAAAACGACGATCTCTGCACTTAGACCTAAGTTTAGAATAATCTTTTTGCTCTCTTCTTTTGGTTTCCGGGACACCCTGGCCCTGTTAAAACTCCAATAAGTCAAATTAATTTCCCATCTTATTGTACGATTTTATCCAGAGTTGTAAATGCCTAATATTTATAGAATTAAAGATGATACAATGTGCTCTATAAATATGATTTCACAATAATAACATACAGTGATTATAATACGATGACTAAATTTTTTTATAGCTGCAAGAATTATTATTTTTCAATAAAATTTCATAGTAACCTTTTTGAAAAAATGAAGAAATATAATTAATGCATTAAAAAAGTAATGCATTGATTATCTCTTCCATTTTTTCCACTATTTCTTCCAACATTTAAGCGAAAATTAGTATTTTTTGCAGCTGTTCAAATATTTACACTCTATTTTATAATCACTACATATTACTGTTATGAAATCATAATTACAAAACAAACTGTATTGTGAACTATATTTCATGAATTAATGGGGATTTACTCTGGTTTTATCCAAGTAAAATAATTATTTAAATAAATGAAAAAGAAATAAGTGTTATGACTCGACGGTTAAAAATAAAGTAACATTCAGGATTGTTTAAAGCGTTATAATATTACTTTCTTATCTTTACATCGGGACGCTGTTCTTACATGAGCAAAATTTCAGCATTATGCCTTTCGTTCGTTTTCCATAATTCCTGTTTTTTTGCAGACAGAATTTGCAACAAAATGAAAAAAAGGGAAAAAATCGGCTGTACCTCCCGTCAGAGTGGTTGTGATGTGGTTTTACTTTTACGCATATCACAGCCAGCTTTGATGAGCGGTACGGACCGGTAATACCACCATAGTTCGGACGATATACAAACAATTTACAACAAACTTATTGTGTAAAATTTGTAATGTGTAAAATTAATTCGTACAAACGACGATAGCATTAAAAGAAATTGCGGCAATATCTATATTCTCCATTTCTCGAATCGCTTCGCAGGGCATGAGCAAAGTTGCGAGGATCCTCGACGAGGCCACAGCGGAGAGACTCTTTCTCAACAGATATTTGGCACTCTGCAAGGACAACAATTTCTTTATTCGAAAATTGTGCGCCATAAGATTCGGCGAATTTAGCGCGGCAATGGGAAAGGATGCCGTCTATGACAAATTGGTGAGTCTGCTTAACAAATATTAACGAAGAATATAAATAAATATTCCTACCAATTAAAATTGTAATTACAAAGTCTACCACAAATTTTGAAACTTTACTCCTCAAAAAATCCCTCTGTATCAGAGATACATTCAATAAAAATGTATTTGAAATATTTTCATAACTGAATTATTGTAGATTATTAAATATAAGAATTAATTGCAAATATAAAATTCATCTAAATCATCCCTAAATATTGCATAAATGAAAACATCATAACTTTTGCATAAGTTTTAAATCATAGATATTTTTTTAAAGAACTTATATGCATTTTTATTCAATTAAAGTGTGAGTTTCGTTGGAAATACTGTCTCATTTATCGAACTAATTTAAAGCGATTTTCTTGTATATATCTTGCTCATCGTTGATGTAATAATTCGTTGCAGCTGCCGATG
Organism: Ephialtes manifestator; assembly: GCA_963970395.1. Lineage (NCBI taxonomy): Eukaryota > Metazoa > Arthropoda > Insecta > Hymenoptera > Ichneumonidae > Ephialtes > Ephialtes manifestator. Next base: position 17,808,636 of record OZ019977.1, on the reverse strand, counting down.
TACGTCACAATGTGTAACGATCCCGTGTGGAGCGTAAGAAAATCATGCGCTGACGTGATAGTGTCATTCGCGTGTTGCGTATCGCTGCATCATCGTCGGGCGACACTGTCAGAAATATTAGCGAACTTTTTGACCGACGATTCCAAATGGGTCAAGGTATCAGCCTTCCAGATTCTTGGGCCCTTCATATCAACATTTGCCAAGCAATTCACGGGCTTTTCGTACAATCAATATGGCGAACTTGTGCTCACAGATCAGCATGGTACCGAGCTCAGGTATAACGTGTATGTATGCGCATGAATTTTTCATTTAACGTTTTCTTTCCGCACCCGTTCGCTCTAACGTTACTGCAGCGATACAAAAGCTCCACCGTCGCCGACAACAGCTCGGGCCTCTCTCAAGCCTTCTTGCCGCTTCACTTTGTCTTTGTCCGCGTGAGCCGCGAGGAATTATTTTTCTCCGCTCTTCTCTCAGGCCGGACGTCCACAAAGCTCTTTGATACTCTGTGCCCACTTATTTCTAACATCTGTTTACGGTACGGCACAAGCAGAAGCAAAAAATTCAACTGGTTTATGCCGATTTTCCGTTCGCATTTTGTAAGTGACTTTGCTTTGTAGGAGTCGGCCTTTTTAAGGTGACTTGTCGAGCTGAGACTCCTGAAACCGGCAAAAAAAGATCAGCCTTATACATTTATAAGGAATTCCATATCATTTTTTCACAATTTCTTCCAATATTTAAGGGGACCAAGTCATCGAATACAAGTCATAAGAAAAAAAATTCTGTAAATGATACCCATATTTTACGAAATCTTTCATTTAAACATCATTAGGTATATAACAGACATTATAATTCTGCAATTTTGTAAAGACATTCAGTGCACAAGAATGGTGAAAGATAAAAAGTAAAAATGTTCACTTGTCGTAGCTTTCAGACCAAACCGCTGAACCAATTTTAGTGTTTGATGTCTTATTTTATATGTCGAAGAGTGCATTCTAAATTGAGTATAGCAATTTTAGATGCAGTGAAAATTAGATTTACTGTAACCAATTATTTAGTGAGGTTTTAATAGAGAGAGGATTATTTACACATTTAAAATCATAACTTTGTCATAAAGACCTGAAATAAAAATTCCTATAGTCAATCCAGAATGCACTCTTCGACAGATAAAATAAGACATAGAACACTACAATTTTTTCACTGGTTTGGTCAGAAACCTACAACAAGTGAAAAATTGTATTTTTCACCTCACACCATTTTGGTGCACTGTATGTCTTTATAAAATTGCAGAATTATAATGCTCATTATGTATTTAATGAGGTTTTAATGTAAGATTTTTTAAACGAAGTGTATTATTTACACCATTTTTTTGCGACTTTTTTTAAGCGACTATAGGTCCCCTTAATTGAAAATGAGTTTTTTTTTGTCACAGCTATTCAAAAGATCATAGATTATTTTAAAATAGCTGCAGGTTATAATTACGTAATTGCCGTTACTACAAAATGCGTTCTCTAAAATTGACTTTATAGTGAGGATTTACACTGTTAAAAATGTTTGCAAATTTGCCCAAAATTTACTACGCGCGAGTAGTAAAATTACAAATTTTTATATTAAATTTCCTAATTTTCATAGGATTTAGTAGAGAGTATTGTAATTTTACGTTTCACTTGTGCATCAAATTTAATATGCTAGTTTCTGTAAAAGATCTTCCTATACCCGTAATGGAAATTTACACTAAGTATTTTTAACAGTAACACAAGACTATTTTTAATATCAAAAGCTCGGCGATTAACCTTGAAAAAAAAAAATCAGTATCGAAAGAACGCGGTGCGTATACGGCCGGTAATTTAACCCCGCGTCAATTTACTTATATTTTCCATTAATATCCACAGACTATCATTCGCTGGTTCAACAGAACCACCACCCTGTAAATCGGCGATAACGAGCGGAGGTCAGATCCTGCAGTTCTACGAAGAAGATGTTAATTCAACTCCAAAATCGAACAACGTGGACTCAATGGGAAATGCAACCGACACGGGAAAGGAAAACGTGCCGTTGAACGATCGCACGAAGATTCAGTGGAACAGTTCGTCGGCGTTGAACGACGATTCGTCGGAGAACGACGCGACGGTATCCCACGATTATGATCAATTCAATCCCTTCCGGTATTACTACATTCCGCCGGATTTGCCGTTGGACTCTGAACTCGTGCAGGCCGCGATAGTCGAGTCGTCGGCGTCGTCGTCGTCGTCGTCGTCGTCCTCATCATCATCATCATCGTCATTGTCTTCGGCCTCAGCGGCCGTCGAGCCTCGAGAGGAGACGCAAGCAAACGTAGAACAGCAGCAGAGCGGTAATCCAGTTGAGTTGCAAGGGTGGTCGGCCGAATCAGGCTTTTTGGTGAAGAAGAACTTTACCATATCCAAAATCGTGAGAAAAAGATCATCCTTCAAGTCACGCTCGCAATCGCCACCAGATGCATCGGAAGAACCTTCGCACAAACTCAAGGCATTGCTCGACGAATTCGGCGCGGAATGGTCAAACAGCAAAAAAAATAAAAACACGACTCAGGAAAGTAACGATGAGGCGAACGATAGTCACGGCGACACGAGTCTCCCCAATATGTCAAATACTTCGGAACTTCTCAACGATACCGTAGATATCGACAATATTTCCGTCGACAGAAGCGGATTGAGTACTACAGCCGCGAATATCGTCAATGAGTCTATCGAAGGCGGCCAAACGATCGTCCCTCATGTTCTCGTTAATTTCTTCGTATCTATGGCCGATCCTGGCGCCGTTAGCATTGGAATTGAAATACCGCGTCATTGCGCCTTTAGCTTTCCCGCTGTTGCGCTCACTCTTGGACGCGAAAATTGGCCGCTTTTGAAAGAAGCCTATGCGGCTTTAGCCGACGCCAGGGAATACAGGGTAAGAAGAACCATGGCATCGAGCATTCATGAACTCGCGATGATTCTCGGTGAGGATCTTGCCGCTCGCGATCTCTTGCCGATCTACGATGGATTTATCAAAGATTTGGATGAGGTTAGAATAGGCGCGCTTAAGCATCTCACAACTTTTCTCAAAGTTTTGAGACCCGCCGATCGACGACAATTTTTACCGAGGCTCAAAGCTTTTCTCATGATGGACAACGAATGGAATTGGCGTTTTCGCGAGGAAGTCGCTAGTAGACTTCTCGAAGCTATACCACTTTTCACGCCTGCTGATGTTTCCGAACATATTGCGCCGCTATCGTTTCCTCTACTCACCGATAAAGTCGCGGCTGTTAGACACACCGCTCTTGCACTGGTAAGCATTTATCTTTTACTCAATTTTGAAATATATCTTGTAAGATTACAAAAAAATAAAAATACACACGCTTTTCTTCAAAAGACAAGAATTACAGGGGCACTTTGTGCCATTTTCAGAACATTTAACAGCTTAACAAAAATATATATATGTTTTAATTTTTAATACTGAAACTCTCGCGTTTCTTGGTAAAAATGAAAAAAAAGGATGCAAAGCAGAACCTTGCACATTGCTTCCTCATTATATTTCGCTTTTTACAAAGCAACCTCTAAGAGGAAGTATGGGAATTGATTTTGGCTTCCTCATAGAGGAAGCTTTGTAAAAAGCGAAATATAATGAGGAAGCAATATCCAAGGTTCTGCTTTGCATCCTTGTTTTAAATAAATATAAATAAGCCCACACTCTCGCTTTGTGAAAATATAATAAGGACAATCGGTCCAGAAACTCCATCGAATACTCTATCTTCTCTATTTTTTTTGTAGAAGACGGTAGAAATCGGTGGTTTCCGAAATTTCATTGGGAAACAAGGATATGGCTAGTTTATACGACATAAATCGCTACTTTTCGCAATATAGACTGTACAACATCGCTATGAAAATATGTTATCGTTCAACATTTTTGGGCTATATCTGACGTATTTTTCTGTTAATCATGAATTTGGCAATCATTTCACTCCCAGCTCGATATTTGATACCAAAATTCGCATCGCAGAAAAAAAATCAAAAAATTAAAAAAATCAAAATCTCATAAAATGTTAACATTTCAACCGATCTTAACCAAATTTAATAGGGATCACCGTTTGTACGTGAAAGCTCACGTACAAACCAATTTTGAGCTTAATATCTCGAAAATTAAAACAGTTATCGCGTTAACAGACATTTTTGAAAAAATTCAAAACCGCGTAAAAATTTAATGATCATGGGAATTTTTACAAAAATTGGTATGAACGATGAGGATTGACCCCTCTATCTATGGTGTAAATTTCAACTCTATATCTCGAGGCATTCCCGAGTTATAATGGTTTACATTTTTTCAGCGTGTAACATACACACACACACATACACGAATACAGACATTTTTTAAAATCACTTTTCTCGACGTTTTGGACTATTCTGAGTGTACTGACATGAAAATCTCGAAAAAAAAAATGTTCACGAAAGCAAATCTATGAGGAAGCAAAAGGAGTAAAAAACTGCAGTTTCTGCAACTTCATATTTCACTCAACGAGAGTGAATTATGAAAAAAAGAAAATGAAAATATTGCATTGTTGTTGGTGAAACGAGTAAAACGTTGGGAAAAATTATCGTCATTTTTTAAATCATTTAACAGCATGAGAAAATGTTATAAATAACCGTGGATTAAGTTACTAAGTGTCAGAACATCATGTTTGTTTTTTTTGTTGTTTTTCTTAAAGACTGGAATTTTTATTACTTCCACCGTATAAAACAAGTAAATCCACTGACGAAGACGTTATAGTTTCTAGAAATTCGTTTATTCTTTTCTGAAATTTAAAACCATGAATAGTTTTTTGAATAATGATTTAATTTATCGTTACAGGTAACCCAGATAATATCTTACTTGTCAACCGACGAGGACCTTGTTACCGCCCTCATTACAGAGCTCAAGTTTATGCTCGCTTCGAAATCGAGCAAATGGACTTACCGGCAAACGTTTGCGTTGTTGTGCTCGTCGCTTATCAGTAACGAGGCCATAAGTGGCGAGAGATTCGGGCGGGACCTGTTGCCGAGCTTGTTCAGTTTATCCGCAGACGTAGTACCGAACGTTAGACTGGCTGTAGTTACAGCTTTGTCCCGACACGTGATCAATATTTGCGGTTAGTATCTGTAAACACATCTAATACTGCACAATTTCTTGAAAAGATTTTAACAAAATCCATCTTTGTTGTATTCTGAAGAGAAACAGTGGATAAAACTTTACTATTTTACTGTATGTTATCCGACTTATAAAATGCAATTACTTTTTTAAATAACAAATTAATCCAAAAATTATGCTTACAATTTTTTGTTGTATTTAATTCTTAGTTCATATAACATGCTACTTTTAAAAAAACTTAAGCCTTTGAATAAGTGCAAGGAAAATTAATATTCCATAAGACTTAAACAAAAATTCTAACCTATTATGTAAAAATTATGCTTACAATTTTTTTTAGTTATTTCTTAGTTCATATAACATGCTACTTTTACAAAAAACTTAAGCCTTTGAATAAGTACAAGGAAAATTAATTTCCCACAAGACTTGAACAAAAATTCTTTTTTATAAGCAAAATTTCGTGCAAGAATGTTTTTCGCGGAACGAAAAAAAAAGTTAGCATCTTTTTACAAAAGAGGCTGATCATTGTTGTAAAATACAGAAGTATCTTGATAAATGTTGATAAAATTGAATGATGGAGGTTCACACCCCTGTTAATGATTAACAACAGATCAATTTAGTTTTGTTTCGTTAATTTAGTGACATTTAAGTAATATATATTTTTTTTAATTTGTAATTTTCAGACTATCTAGCAGTCGATCAGGCGGACAAGGTCAACCAGACGTTGATACAGATGCGATCGGATCCAGACCGCGACGTGCGAATAGTTGCGGGCGGCGTCGCTGGAAAATATTATCCTCAGGGTGTGCGGCTGAATTGGAGTACGAATGAATTAGAATGTGGCTGGTAATAAATGAGATAAGAAAAAAAAGGAAACACACACAGACACAACGAGCCTAGATAGATTTTTTGTAGCTTGGATGCAGCGATGTAGTTCAGCACACGAATGCGAGGTCACGAAGTGCGTCTGTGAGTGAATGCGCTTGTGTATATCAGAACAAATAATTAAACAAAAAACACAAACAAATAGAGAGAGAGAGAGATGGAAAAAGTTTGGATGAATGTGAGAGTTCGATGCATCGATAAAATACACACTTACACACACCATTCACACACGTACATATACCGACTACGTAAGGAAAATAAGCTCAAGTTTTTAATCGTATTACACGCAGATCCAGCCTGACGAAGTGACGGATCAATGCGATTTTATACTGCCTAATTGTCGAACGCGTTCTCATCACCGGACAAAAAACGAACACTCTTCGGCTGCGAGTTATAGAGCCGAGCGAAGAAAAGAACGTTTACGTCCGACATATGAGCATCCTCATCATTTTAGCCACTTAAAAAAAAGTTTTATCCACATAATTTATAAAAAAAAATCGGGCTGTATAATTCGGATAAATGCACCGAGGATGAAATAAAAAATTTCAAGCGAATTATTCATTTTTTAATATTTTTTACTCAAATAGAAATATCTCGTGAATGGAAATATGCGGTTTTTTTATGACCTATAAGAAGCAATTTATTCAGATTGAATTAATTAATTCAAAACTACTACAAAACGTATTGAAAATTTTTATTTTGAGAGCAAAAACGCGATATCGTCACCGACTTAATTTTTGTCAAAATATTAAATAATAAACAGCGCTAATATCGATTTGCGATCGATCGAAAAAATGGCTTTGTCATTTACCATGAAATATCATTCTAAATAATTAAATCAGAATCTTATTTTTCAGTTTGAAAGTTTTAGATGCGATAAATTGTTTCCAAAATATGAAACAAAAATTTAAGTAAATTTAATTACCCTCTAAAAAGTTACATTTTCCTAGTGTATTTCTTGGGATTATATAACCTGATTTTTTATAAATTATTCAAGAAAAACTTTTGTTTTTTTTTTTTCGTTGCTGAACTGACATGGAATGCCTCACAACTGTCTGCGCTTTCCAGAATCGAGCTACTTTTGTTGTCAATCGAAATTGCGAGGAATAAATAAAACGTTTATTCGCAACGCATAAGATCATGTTCGTATAAAGCTCGATTCTGACGTTACGATATGACGAAGCGAGCAGACAGTACGCCTCGAATCACGAAAGTTTTACGCGTACCGGACTGAGCCCGCGTACGCCGACCGGCTGTGTAGAAAAAAAAAATAAATTAAAAAAAACTTGACTTCCCGCAAAGTAAATAATTCAGCTATATACCGCGCGTGAAAATCTATTTTTTTCCTCTTTTAATCAATATAAATCATTGTTCTCTGTTTTTGTTTTCTTCTTTTTAAAATCAATTGCAATAAATTTATTGGATCTTCGCTATTACCCGTAAATTGGAATTTAATATTGATATCGGCGAGGCAAAAATGACCTTGTCTCTCTACTAGAATTATATGAAAATGGCATTTTTCGTTTTTTGGGATACCGTTAAATTCTCTTGCCAATATGTGTCGCCGGAAGCACGCGGAGCGATTGAAAATCCGCGAAGCGGTAAAACTACGATTCGATCTCAGTGACGCTATCGAGGCTCAACCAGTAATCAAATATTTCACAACCTTTTCGCGTCGACGCGATGCATTTTTTCCCCTATTTTTATTATTATTATTATTATTATTTTCTTTATTTTTTCGATTTCTTAGGCTTTGCAAACAACCCTGTCGTCTCGCGTCGTCCGTACCGTTGACTTTTACTACGCCAATTTTTGTAACGATAACATTTAAGTAGGAATTTAAGAAGCGAGGTTCGAAGCGTCGAAGCGTTTAACATCGTCGCGTTTTCCAGATGATTTTGCACGCGGAACCTCCGCCTACCTGTATATTAATACCAATATTTACGCTAACGATATTAAGGATAAACACTATTACTACTGATAATACTGTACAATACGAGACTAAGGGAAAGAAAGTTGTAACATCGAGAGAAATTCCCGAGGAGCTAGAATTCGGTCACGATTTTTTTTCGATGTCCGACGAGGAAAACAACAAAAAAACACGACATATTTTACCCAATTGCAAGTCACTACGCTGCGATTTTCTAATAATTTGTGATCGGCAATTCAAACCGATCGCTTGTAGTTTGTTATAAAATAAATAAATAAATGCGATCGATGTGCAACAGCTGCAGCAGGTTCTCAATTTTTTTTTTTCAGCACTCGTTATTTGTGAATATTCGCTACAGCGGAGCGGAAGGAATATTGTTTGAGATATTGTGTATAATACATTATGTATTTCGTAATTGAAGATGAGACAAGAAAGAAATAAACTTGAAGTCATTTGTTAAATCGTTTGTTGAACATTTATTTATTACCACCATATTATCCTTACAGTTTATTATTTTGAAAGTATACAGATAAAAATTAGCGAAGTTATTTATTGTAATTAAGGTTGCGTTAACCGAATATCCCGAGAAATTTTCCTGGAGCGCAAGCCGGAAGCTGACAGGCTTTTTCCTCCATTTCCGTCTCTGCAGTCGAGCAATTTCGGACGCAATGACGCCAACGAATTTGTCTCCCACGTCCGCAAGTAACGCTGCAACTACTCCAGTCGGTCCATCGATCCCATTTGTGATGAGACTTCCGCTTTCGACGCATGTTCTTCCCACATCGTTGACTTCGTAGGTTTCTGGCTGGTCTGCTATTCTTCTTCGTTTTAAATTCTCTATTCCACGATGTTGGATGTTTCCAACATGTTTCCGATCGTGCCTAATAATTCAATCAAATTTCTGCTTTATGATTAAAACATTCAAGCCCTTTTTCCAAAAAATGTCATTTAATCAATCGAAGAAATTTATTATTAGAAAAATGATTTTAAGCAGTTACAAAATATGAACTTTCCTGACTTATAAATTCATGATTTTTTCGAAGAAAAAAAAAAACTACAGAAGTTTTTTGCTAAACTATAACTATTGCATATTTTATTCGACATGCTTATTAAATGAAATAACAGATGTTTAGAATCCTGAAAAAATGACGAGGGCAAAGAATTATTGGTATTTGAAAAAATAAAAAAATGTTGTCTAAAATACTGTTAAAAAAATTGTCAATATTATGCAATATTTTATTCGGGAATATTAACAAAAAATAAAGACATATTGTGCTGAAGAAAAATTTAAAAAATATAGCATAATAATAGAAAATAATCTCACTATGGCATGAGTTTGTCTTGGCGCAGTATTTCTTGCACTCTGAGAGTTTGTATTTTTTTGCAAGACGTTATTCGTTATATTCATCATGGCAAACCCTTGAGAATTGTTATTCTGCTCATTATCTCCGCCGTTTTCTGCTATATAGCGCGGGAGTTCATCGACCTTAAAATACACACGCAGCATTCTTAATAAGTTCAGCATTTTTAAATCCATTTTAACAATAATATACCTTTGTAAGAAGCTCAACAACAAGTTTTCTAATATCTTGAATGGGTACATCTGCCTTTTGTAGATGATTATTCGTGATTTCGTTGCTTCGATTCTGCTCCAAATTCTCTTCACGAATATTTACAGAATTCTTGAGTTTCTGAACAACACTATTTCTCTTATCACGACTTTTAGCTATCATCTTCATAACTCCTGCAGCAACGGGCGATATATTTTCGTCAGAATCGGCCTTAGAATTTTTTCCTATATCTCTCCTTACGCGTCCTGCAGTTTCAATAGAATCCCAATAATAATTCTCTTCATCATCATCTTCGAATTCTCGTCGTCGTCGTCGTTCATGTGGCGATATCGCGTTTTCTTCATTGTCATTTAATTGATCTTCAACATCGATGAGTTTCATATCTGACAGAGAATTGCCAATGTCAAATTCCCTTTTAGATAAATTTCTTGAGGCACTGCTTATTTTAGAACGGTTGGAGTGATACTTTTTAGCTCTGTTCTTGTGGTCACCACCTTTTTTCATTCGGGTTCTCATCGAAAAGTTGTCTCGTTTTCCTCTGATAGCAATATTCTGTCTTGTGTTGTCTACAGAATTAGTAAACCTCTATTACTCAACTTTACAAACATTTTAAATAATGGATTCAATAGTTATTATCTTGGAAAATTATTCGCAGCTTTTATTTTTTAAATGTTAGTATTGTCAATAATTGCAAAGTAAAAAAAAATTCATAGGAAATCATGGAATTTTTTAAAAATGTGGCCATATAGTCCAATGCATCATAAAATAAATAGAGGATCTTACTTTTCCATTCCTTCCCACAATTTGTAGTGAAATCTAATAAAAATGTTTTTTTGTTGTTGCAGATATTCAGTACAGATATATTTTAAATAATGGACTCAATCGTTATTATTTTGGAAAATTATACCCAGCTTTTATTCTTTAAATGTTAGAATTGTCAATAATTGCAAAGTAAAAAAAAAGTTCATAGGAAATCATGGAATTTTTTTAAAATGTGGCCATATACTCCAATGCATCATAAAATAAATAGAGGATCTTACTATTCCATTGCTTTCTACAATTTGTAGTGAATTTCTAATAAAAATGTTTTTTTGTTGTTGCAGATATTCAGTACAAATATATTTTTATAAAGCTTGCAGGTTATTATAATAGTATAATTACTATATAAATTTATTTCAAAACAAGAATTAAGCAGATCTTTTCAATAATTGTAAGTTATTTTATTTGAAATTCCAAAAGCAAATCACTATTAGTTTATTCGAAACGAATTAGAAGTAATTAATTCAATAGTTATTATTCTGAAAAATGTCCAGCAGCTTTTCTAAAAAAACGTATTAGAATTTCTCAATAAATGCAAAAAAAATGTCATAAAAATGGACAACATCTTTTTTTTTGTGGACATCTTTAATGTATTGGCAAATAAATACAGAGTTCCATTTCTTCACACAATTTGTCGTAAAATTTTATTAAAAATTATTTGTTTTGTAGTTAATTCAGTTTAGACAACTTTTCGTAAGCGTGCTTTATTTTTCTTATAAAATAATTATTATGGATGTAATTTTCCTATGAATTTTTATTCTAAATAATTATGGAGGCTTACAATTCTGCTTGTCTGCATTAATTTCGTCTTCGTTGAAAGGACTTTCATTGTCGTTTCTCGCATCCTGTTCGTCAACGTTCCTGTATTCGACTTTGGACAGCATTGAATCAATGATTCTGTTGTCCTCAGCATAAGGTTCGTCCGCTGTTCTGCTGTTATCGATCTCGTTTGCATATGAAGCGTCTGGAGCTTCGGGATAGACAATGCTATCGCCAAATCTCTTCGTTCTTACGAGCTGCACCATTGGAGATGAATTCTCCGAGTCCTGTATGATCTCAGGATAGACATCGTCGAGTCCGTACCTCGAGATTGAGTCGTCGTCCTTTAGAATAGAATTATCAGATGGAGATCTTTGTAGGTGTGCAGAAGAATCATTCTTCATGCTTGATTGGTCCTCATTTACATCATCATCTTGAATCGATTGCACCGTGTTTTTGTCCAAAACGGAAAATTCCGTATGAGGTTCATTATCGTTAACTCTGATTTTAAAAACAGGGTTAACATCATTGAAAAACAATGTAATTGGAGTCCCATTTCTTGAACCTATCGCGGAATCATTACTGATGTCTTCTTTATACTGAAGAAAATTAGCCGAAATATCTGAAATTTCTGAAACAGGGTTAGCATTATTCACAATTGAGTTAGGTGGCGTATATGTCGGCGATCTTGCAAAGAAGTTTGTGGTGTCTAAATCGGCTATATATGGATTGATAACATCATTAACGAAGTTAACCCTGTTTCTTAAAATGGGATTAGCTTCAGCCAGTGACAAATTAGCTGGATATTTTTGTTTCTCGGCCTGGAAATAAGTAGTTTTCTGTTCTTCATTAAAATTTAACGTAGAATAATTGTTTGTTGATTCCTCAACGTCGTTAACCCTGTTCGGTAAAATAGAACTAACGTTTCTAGCTAAAAAATTAGATGATGTAGATGTTCGTAAATCGGTTGCGAAAACGCTTGTGTTGTTTTCTTCATTTATATTATTTGTAGATAAGCTGTTTGTTGAATCCTCGATGTCGTTAACCCTGTTGTTTAAAATAGAGTTAACGTTTCTCGCTAAAAAATAGGACGGGACAGATTTTCCAAAATCAGCTGTGAGATCATTTCTGTTTTTTGCTTGAACTTCATTTATTGTTGATGAATTATCCGTTAAATCCTCGACGTCGTTAACCCTGTTTGGTAAAATACGGTCCATCGAATCCGAAAGTATAAAATTTTCAGAACTTGCTGTTAGTTCATTGTTATTATTCTCTTGACTTAAATCCGAAGACGATCGACTATTTAAAGAACGTCGGAATTCGTTAACCCTGTTATTTGGAATATAGTTATTTTCCTTAGAAATTGCAGCAAATGACTCGTTTATTGGCTCAACTGGGCCATTTTTTTTTCCTTTTTCGGCATTCAATTCTATGCCTCGTTTACTTCTCGCTATATTTCTTCTTCCAGACATTTGTGATCTCTGAGCTTGAACTTCCAGAGCACTTAGAGGAAATGAGTTCTCCAAATTTCGAAGGTAAGTCGAGTCGAGCGATTGATCATCATCATCCAATTCCGAACCATCACGTTTAACACGTATGTGAACAGCTTTAGGTGATTCAAGATTTTCTACTTCTTCAGGGTCGTTTAATATAGTTGGTCCATTAAAATCCAGAAGAGTTTCTTTTCTCATTTTCTCATCCACAAACTTGTCTTCCACTTCAGTCACTGTCGATCTTTTTTTACGAATTAATTCAACAACAGGAGTATCGACGACAGAATCTGTTAAATATTTTTGATCCTCTGGGGAGCGAAATTTTTTTTGAAGATCTTCAGCAACTTTTTCTTCCTTAATTTCCGTAATGTTGAAAGAATGTGGTGAAGTTACTGAGCCAATGCTGGTATCGTTTTTTATTTCATCAGCTTCTTGTAATCGTGACGAGTTTCGAAACGAATGGTCAAAAAATTGTGTAGTCGATTCCTCGATTACTCTCATTGTGATTTGCGAAGCTACGAAGATATTTTGAAAATCCGTGTGCGAGACATTTTTATAATTATCGGTGTTGAAAAAATCGGCAGAATTAACGTTAGTTTGACTGGAATTTGAAATTACGTTGCTGCTCTCTGAATTATTATTTACTTCTGCATAATTCTTGAAGATGGTTGAATTTTTGAGACCATTCAAGGTTTGAAAGAAGCTACTTTTTTCTGTATTCATTTTTTGATGTAACGAGTTGATTTCTTCTTTATCGGCAAAACTCCTGCCGCCGTATAATGTGCTTGACGTTTCGTTCAAAATCCAAGGGTTAGTGTTGACGATATTTGTCACGGTGAAATTCTTCGGGGGAAAATATGAATTCCTCTTCGTCTTGACGGTAAAATTACCGTCGATTGGCAGCTGATGATGAAGTTTGAGATGTTTACGGTGACGATGATGATGTCGATGGTGACCATGATGGTGAGGGGATCGGTGCTTCTTGCCGTTGACGTCCTCCGGAAAATATATTACCAAAACACCGAAGATCCAGATTAACATCATGACGTAAAGTTTCATAATATCAAACGCGCTTCCCACACCGATAATTCGGCAAAACCAACAGTAAAGAAAACGCATCGGTCGTGCGATATGTATTTGCAATGTGGATCAGATGAATTTGACATTTGGTGATCAGTTTCGTGTCAATGAGGCACGATGACAGATTTACAAGTGACAGTCATCAAATATACACAGACATGCATCATTTTCAAGGAGGTCCTGTCGAAACTGCATGTTTAAACTTTTATAGCGCTTGAAAAATGTCAAGGTTATAGTCTAAGCAATTCTAAACGTAATTATATGCAATTAATTGCTGAAATGGTGAAAGATTTTTTGGTAAAACGTCTTAGTCGAAATTGCAACTTCAACAAATGAATTCCATTATTTATTTATTTTTGGTCATTCTGAAAATCATCTTATTTTTGCTTCCTCATAGAGGAAGCTTTGTTTTCATGAAAAAACAAAAAATTTCGAGATTTTTATGGCAGGACACTTAGAATTGTCCAAAACGTCCAGAAAAGTGATCTAGAAAAAATGTCCGTATGTATGTATGTGTGTGTGTGTGTGTATGTATGTATACAACTCCGAAAATTCGAACGCCGATAACTCAAGAACGGTTTTGTATATGGCGCTCAAATTTGGCACATTACTGTAGCAGCAGACCCTCTTCAACTGTAGCAATTTTCGACAAAATCTCTGCAAAAATTTCGATTTTATACCGTATTGAATTTTTTGAAAAAAGGAGGTGGGCGCTCTAACTTTCTTAAAATTTAGTCTATTTTGCTAAATAGTTGGTTATAAGAGTAGGTGCACTCAATGCTGTTTGGTATTGAATTTGGCTCGAATCGGTAAAGTGGTTCAGATTGTATAGAATTTTGAATTTTTCAAAAAATTGAAATTATCGCTCTATTGTAACTTTTGCAAAACTTGAAATAGCAAGCTCAAATTTTGTATATAAATGAAACAATATTCAGCCATTATATATGTATAATTTAGTGATAAACGGTATGAAATTTGTGATTTTATGGAATGTTGAATTATTTTTAATAATATACGTTATCACATTTATCTTCGAAAACGCTCTAATAATAACGAAATAGAAAAAGCGAATTCACAACATGTTTATTTATCTAATTTAAAAAAGGATGCAAAGTAGAACCTTGCATATTGCTTCCTCATTATTTTTCTCTTTTTACAAAGCTTCCTCTACGAGGAAGCCAAAATTGAATAACATACTTTTTTGCTTCCTCAGAGAGGAAGCTTTGTAAAAAGCGAAAAATAATGTTTAGTATTCTAAACGAGGCTTTACATTGGAATAGTATGGACTATGAATAGAATTGTTTTATGCATTTTGCTTCCTCATAGAGGAAGCTTTGTTTTCATGAAAAAACAAAAAATTCGAGATTTTTATGTCAGGACATTTAGAATTGTCCAAAACGTCCAGAAAAGTGATCTAGAAAAAATGTCCGTATGTATGTATGTGTGTGTGTATGTATACAACTCCGAAAATTCGAACGCCGATAACTCAAGAACGGTTTTGTATATGGCGCTCAAATTTGGCACATTAGTGTAGCAGCAGACCCTCTTCAATTGTAGCAATTTTCGACAAAATCTATGCGAAAATTTCGATTTTATGCTGTTTTGAATTTTTTGAAAAAAGGACGTGGTCGCTCTAACTTTCTTAAAATGTAGTCTATTTTGCTAAATAGTTGGTTATAAGAGCAAGTACACACAATGTTGTTTGGTATTGAATTTGGCTCGAATCGGTAAAGTGGTTCAGATTTTATGGAATTTTGAATTTTTCAAAAAATTTACATTATCGCTCTATTGTAACTTTTGCAAAACTTGAAATAGCAAGCTCAAATTTTGTATATAAATGAAACAATATTCAGCCATTATATATGTATAATTTAGTGACAAACGGTATGAAATTTGTGATTTTATGGAATGTTGAATTATTTTTAATAATATACGTTATCACATTTACTTTCGAAAACGCTCTAATAATAACGAAATAACGGAATAACGAAATAGAAAAAGCGAATTCACGACATGTTTATTTATCTAATTTAAAAAAGTATGCAAAGTAGAACCTTGCACATTGCTTCCTCATTATTTTTTGCTTTTTACAAAGCTTCCTCTATGAGGAAGCCAAAATTGAATAACATATTTTTTTGCTTTTCAGAGAGGAAGCTTTGTAAAAAGCGAAAAATAATGTTTAGTATTCTAAACGAGGCTTTACATTGGAATATTATGGACTATGAATAGAATTGTTTTATGCATTTTGCTTCCTCATAGAGGAAGCTTTGTTTTCATGAAAAAACAAAAAATTCGAGATTTTTATGTCAGGGCACTTAGAATTGTCCAAAACGTCCAGAAAAGTGATCTAGAAAAAATGTATGTATGTATGTGTGTATGTATACAACTCCGAAAATTCGAACGCCGATAACTCAAGAACCGTTTTGTATATCGAGCTCAAATTTAGTACACAAGTGTAGCAGCAGACCCTCTTCAACTGTAGCAATTTTCGACAAAATCTGTGCGAAAATTTCGATTTTATGCTGTTTTGAATTTTTTGAAAAAAGGACGTGGTCGCTCTAACTTTCTTAAAATGTAGTCTATTTTGCTAAATAGTTGGTTATAAGAGCAGGTACACACAATGTTGTTTGGTATTGAATTTGGCTCGAATCGGTAAAGTGGTTCAGATTTTATGGAATTTTGAATTTTTCAAAAAATTGAAATTATCACTCTATTGTAACTTTTGCAAAACTTGAAATAGCGAGCTCAAATTTTGTATATAAATTAAGCAATATTCAGCCATTATATATGTATAATTTAGTGACAAACGGTATGAAATTTGTGATTTTATGGAATGTTGAATTATTTTTAATAATATACGTTATCACATTTACTTTCGAAAACGCTCTAATAATAACGAAATAACGGAATAACGAAATAGAAAAAGCGAATTCACAACATGTTTATTTATTTAATTTAAAAAAAGGATGTAAAGTAGAACCTTGCACATTGCTTCCTCATTATTTTTCGCTTTTTACAAAGCTTCCTCTATGAGGAAGCCAAAATTGAATAACATACTTTTTTGCTTCCTCAGAGAGGAAGCTTTGTAAAAAACGAAAAATAATGTTTAGTATTCTAAACGAGGCTTTACATTAGAATAGTATGGACTATGAATAGAATTGTTTTATGAATTTTCCTTCCTCATAGAGGAAGTTTTGTTTTCATGAAAAAAACAAAAAAAAATCGAGATTTTTATGTCAGGACACTTAGAATTGTCCTAAACGTCTAGAAAAGTGATCTAGAAAAAATGTATGTATGTATGTATGTATGTATGTATGTATGTGTGTGTGTGTGTATGTATACAACTCCGAAAATTCGAACGCCGATAACTCAAAAACCGTTTTGTATATCGAGCTCAAATTTAGTACACAAGTGTAGCATTAGACCCTCTTCAACTGTAGCAATTTTTGACAAAATGTGTGCGAAAATTTCGATTTTATACCGTATTGAATTTTTTGAAAAAAGGAGGTGGGCGCTCTAACTTTCGTAAAATTTAGTCTATTTTGCTAAATAGTTGGTTATAAGAGCAGTTGCACACAATCTTGTTCGGTATTGAATTTGACTCGAATCAGTAAAGTGGTTCAGATTTTATGGAATTTTGAATTTTTCAAAAAATTGCCATTATCGCTCTATTGTAACTTTTGCAAAACTTGAGATAGCGAGCTCAAATTTTGTACATAAATGAAACAATATTCAGCCATTATATGTGTATAATTTTGTGGCGAACGGTATGAATTTTGTGATTTTATGGAATGTTGAATTATTTTTAATAATATACGTTATCACATGTACTTTCGGAAACGCTCTAATAATAACGAAATAACGGAATGACAAAATAGAAAACGCGAATTCACAACATGTTTATTTATGTAATTAAAACAAGGATGCAAAGTGGAACGTTGCACATTGATTCCTCATTATTTTTCGCTTTTTACAAAGTTTCCTCTATGAGGAAGCCAAAATTGAATAACATACTTCCTCATAGAGGTAGCTTTGTATCTGCGAAAAATAATGAGGAAGCAATGTGCAAGGTTCTACTTTGCATCCTTGTTTCTATAAATGAACATTCTGTAAATATAACTGCATTCATCATTTTTTTTCATAAAAATAAACCTCCAGGAGAAGGAAATATAATTGAATAATTATTCAAATTAATTAAAGATAAATAACTTATACTTACCAGCATCAAACCGCAAGCGTCTTTGGTACGAGATCCACGGATGGTTTATTATTCAATAATAATGACGATGAGTATACGTAACAACATTTATGCTACTCATATGTGCAAACGTAAGCGACTTAAAATATAATTTGTGCCAGGAATATTATATACGCTTTTCATCGAAGAATTCGACGAAAAAATAATATTTTAAGGAGGGTCCATCGTTATCCGTCACGTAAGGATTTCAGTCGTGAGCGTGAGCATTAAAAAGCTTGTCGGGTATTGAAATTTAGTCTTCTAATTCAAAAATTAAAAAGAAACAATAGTTTCAACGCTCTAAACATGTTCTTTTTTAAGGGAAGTACCCTCTTCGTTCGGTACAATTATTTAAAGACCTACAAAAATATTACAACAATAATACTTAATATAATTTGTTTGCCGAAAAAACAAGAGTTGTTAAATCGATCTAGTCAGCATTTCGACAAAGAAAAAACAACAACGCATAAGACAATATATTTTGTCAAGAGTAACAGTAAACACATTGACGAACATACCGCATAAATAATTATCGGAGTGGTACAAAACGATCGAACCTCCTTAAACAACGTGTTTCTTTCTTTTATTGATTCATTTAATCGAATAAATAATTACCTCGTTGGCCTGTATTCTCGCTTAAAAAAAAAAAATTAAAAAAAAAAATTGAGAAAATTGCGAAAACGTCAAGGCCGACGAGCATTTGCTTTTCTATTTTCCGAGGGATGAGACGGTTAACCGAGACACTGTGTTTATTGTTCTTTTGTTTTTCTTTTCTTTTTTTTCAGATCGTAGATTCAGCCTCCTCGTGAACGGTTTCGCTCGGTTCCGTAGTTTCGCTTTTGGATCTGAAATAAATCATCAGTTGAAGGCAGTGTTGATGGTGAGATCTCGTGGACGACGACTGACTGGTCTTGAAAATTTATCTCGCAAGGGAAGATGGGAATACACATGGTTCTAGTGTTATATTATATAATATAAATTTATATTACATAATATATTACATTATAATTAATATTTATCATATCGCGTGATGAACGGACGAGAAGAAATGGTATTTAGCCCTTGCTAATATTTTTTTTCTGGTATACCGATCTTCCTTGGCAAGACACCAGGTTAATCAGACGTGGAAAATAAGAGACAACGATTAAACTAAAACAAAAAAGAAGTAGTAATAAAGGCATTTTTAAGCGCAGGGTCACGAAGATACATTCCCTTTCGGTGTCACGTTGATACTTTTCGTTTCTTTCTTTTGTTTTTTTTTTGTTCTTTTCTCTTTTTTATTAACGTGCAAAAATTACGGCCATTCCATTCCTCTACCCTCACTCGTCCTTGTTCCTCGATACTTATTATTATATTTTCTACAACGTTTATGAATTAATGAAGTGAATGGCAACAGTTGAAGGGCAAGAGGTTGTGTTTTTAGGGGCTGTTAGCCTGTTGGATGACGGTGGGTGAATGCAAATCAGTACACAATAGGGACAGGCGATATTGATTTTAAAAAACATCGATGTATATATAATTGATTATTATAAAAATCGATTCTATAGATCCAATAATAATATTGAAACATCGAAAAATCGATTATTTTAAACGATCTATGTTAATGAGTTGATAATATAACTTTTATATTTATGATATAATTCATTATCAAATATTTACGTAATAGTAATAATTTGCAGTGCTTATAAAAAAAAGTTTTTATAAATGCTGGACATAATTGTTGCAGAAAGTTGAACAACTTTCTTCTCGATATTTCACTGATTATCGTATTTGCGATTTACGATAGCAAAAAAAAAATCGGAAATCGGTTTATGAAGAAATCGATTAAAAAAATCGATTATAAATGTTAAAATGTTTTTGATTAGTGATTAATATCGCCCATCCCTAGGACACAGTTACCGTTTCGACGAGGTGTGTGCTACACAGAGTCGACATTCTAATGTTCTCACTATTCTTATACTTTTCGTATTCCTTCTCGCCCATTCTACGAAATTCCTTCTACCGTTTTTTTCGTTTTTTCTATTTTCATCCTCGGCGTACAGTGAAATATCATAGGTACGAAAGGGGTACATTCCTACATAGATATATCGTAAACACAGTAACTAGTCGAGTCGCGAGCCCGTTATTACTTTATCTGGGAGAGAAGAGGATTTTACTTTTTTTTTCTGTCCCCATCTATATAATATCGGCTGGGGATATACTCATTAACTGTGTAACTATTTATTAAATATTGTCGATTGTAAAAAAAAAATAAAATAAAAAAACGAGAACGATGTTAAACACTGTAGTCGGCATTACGCTCTCTTTTTCTCTTCAGCCCTGAAGTATAAGTCAGGAATAGGCAATACGTGAATAAAAATGTAATCAAAAGACTCTTCAGTTTAAATAATTGTGAATAAGTATTGATAAAGACCGACAATAACATTTTGTAAGATTAATTGTAATTTTACTTCTAGTCAAAGATGTGACAACTCATTATTAACGAATTTACTCTATTTGTTTAATAAAAAAATTATTTATTAATAATTTTTTTTAGAATATCCTAATTTGTCAGTAGAGAATATATAAACATTTTATTAAAATGAAAATAAGAAAATTTATTAAAAAATGACACGAGAATTAAAGTAATGGGTTTTTCCATTACTCTTCTTTTAATGACATTTTTCAACCTGCATAGAGGTCTTATTTTTCGTCTTTAATAAAATGTTTGTACATTTTCTTACTAATCACATAAATACTTTTACAAAAATGATTGATATCAAATTATTTGTGCAACAAATAAGCAAATGGAGTGATATCGAAAATAATGAGTGTTTAAAATCCTGCTTGTAGTTATTCAAGCCGAAAAATGTTTCGAATACATTCGTCTTCGAATATTGCTTAATTCCGGTAAAAGTAGTTAAACTTTCAGTATTTTTTGTTTTGTTATCGTCTCACTTGGTTTCGTTTTTGTACGCGTAGGCACTTTGCTATGTTTCATTGCGGTAAGTTAATTAACAGTGTTCTAAACGTATAGTATATTATTTACCGTGAACCGTAGAAGTACAAAGGAAAAAATAGCATCGACCGTAGTTTTCTCGCTCGTTCTCTCGTTTTACGTTTTATTTTTTCTCGTCTGTTTTGCTTTCTTTTCTTTTTCTGTCGTTTGTTTTTTTTTAAGTTCGGAGTCTTCATTCACTCGCAATCTTTCAGGCTCTCGTTTGTTTCAATCGCTCCAGTCGTTCATTCATTCACGCGCTCGCGCTTACGGTTTCCTCTGCCTTGGAACTTTTTCATTAGCACCGTGTCTTCTTGAATTCCGAATTTTACACGCGGGAGATTTTATATATATCGTTATACGATCTCCACGCGCGTAACGAATTTTGTCCTTTTTTCTCGTGTACTTAACTCGCGACTGTATCATCGCGAATTGTACGAGCGCGTTTCTCTATTTTTGTATTATATAAACCGCTTACTCTCTCACAATTGCGCGAATAAAGAAAAAAAACACCCTTTTTCACAGACTATATGAATGAATACTCGTGTCGGGAATGACCTACCAGTATCGTGAAACGGGAACGTGAGATACTTCTCTTATGTATCACTCTGAATGATCGATGATTATGATGATTATTTGAAATGTGAATATTCTCAGAGTACATAGTCAGCAATGCAGAGTAAAATCGGCGATAAGAATTCAATCCATTGATTAAATCGTCTTAGGATTCATTTTTTTTTTCGTAAAAACAAATTTAGCTTATTTAATTGTAAAGCTATTATAATTACTTTATCAAATGCATTTATTTTTTATTGCATAAGCATAAAAAATAGGGTTAATTTGTCGGTTTCTCCTTTAGTTTTCTCAAAACTGTTGCATGTAGAGAAGCAACTTTAAAGGCAGCCTCGTTTTGATATGGATTTACTTACGATGAGATTTTATATTCTTACGTAAAAATGTATTTTTATTTTTCTTCGAGATCAAATGAAAAATAGAATAATTGAAAACTGCATGATTTCAATAGCTGTGGCCACACGTACTTGCAAAGGATTTCATGATCTTCCAGCGCAAAAGCTGTAAATTTATAGATAATAACCGTTGCGATAAAATGCAATATAATTTGTGGCCACAAATATTATATGTGGCTAAAAGTCGAATCTTTAGTCGATGGAAAAGAAGAGCTACGATTGCTCGTATAAAAAAATTCAGTACGTGCGTAGAATTAAAAAATGCGTAGCGTCGCGGCGCTGTTTAAAATATACACAATATACGTTTATGTAACAGTTGCACAAAAAATTTCACCCCGCGCTATAGTCACGAAAAGTGAGAATTTTTGTGAGCATGTCACAAAAAGTAGTTTAATTGGCAAAAATTAATATAATAGAACCCATTTTTTTTTACTTTTCCGCCATTTATCAACGACTATTACATCTGCGTGGCTGTGAAAATGTGCTCGGCAGTAATATGAAGAAGTATCCGACGTCCGCTCTCACAATTTGCATATTCAATACGTATTTATAACGAGAACTGGACTAAACGATACATGTCGCCAGTTTCCCAATATATCCCTTCCTCCCATCCGCGTAATGGTATTTATTACTTTTAAAAAATCCTCCCACTACTCAAAAAGCCGTTTATCATACTCAGTCTTTCTAACGGTTGGCCGGGTAAGTGTATACGTGCTGTGGGTAATATAGACGTTGCGAGACTAATTTTTTTTTTCGTGAAGTATTGTTTTTTCTTCCGTCCTTTGCCCAACGTTAAAATCCGCTATCATCTTTTTGTAAAAATTAGATTGCTCGGTGTAAGTGAAAACAAAAAAAAAAACGTCTACTTCCTCGCGATTAGAATTAAAAACGATTTCGGAGCATCGCACCTCAGCATACCAGGAATGTGTTCTCGTCGTGAACGATTCGATGTTTGCGCGGCCGCGATAGTTAAAAATCGAACACTGGATTTGTTTTCGAAGCATTATCATAAAAAAAAAGAAAAAGAAAAACCCGTGCCCTCCTATTTTGGCAACGTACCTGCGCGCTAATTCTTCACCGATTCTGATTCGAATAAAAGATTAAAAAAGATAAACATTCGCGTTACGAAATCGCGTTATGAGTTTTTAAGCCCGTCACGCCCACGTAATCGATAATACGTTAACAATATAATTACGTAATATTCTTCTTTTTTTTTTTGCTCTACTGTCTAAGTCAAT
This sequence comes from Ephialtes manifestator, assembly GCA_963970395.1. Classification (NCBI taxonomy): domain Eukaryota; kingdom Metazoa; phylum Arthropoda; class Insecta; order Hymenoptera; family Ichneumonidae; genus Ephialtes; species Ephialtes manifestator. Next base: position 17,785,543 of record OZ019977.1, on the reverse strand, counting down.
GCTTTTGGTACCCTGAACATCGGTATTCGTAGTTCTGATTTAATTCAGATCTCGCTTAGTTTTTATTTTCCATCGGGAGACTAACGCGCAGATTACAGCAGAGTCCCGATTGGTATTTTTCCGTCGAAAAATAACGTTCAGCGTTAAAATTGCATTAACGCTTTAAAAATTCGAACTTAAACACCAAACTGGGACCCAGCAAAATGCGATTTCAATATCGCGTTATAGGCAAGAAATTACGTTTCGTTTTTGTAAAAATTACATTTCCTAATGGAATATATAACAAACAAAAAAGCGATCGGCATTAAAAAATTCCCGATTGTTATAAAATGAGAGCGTATATTGCAATTATTTATATAAAATATTTACAGCCCTTTGCTATGATTTTTTTTTAGTATTAGGCAACAAAGTGTAGTCGTACATTTAAATGAAAACTGTAAGTACAGTAAGTTTCATTTTTCACTGGAAAAAAACATCGGGACTCCACCGAATACTCATTTATTCTTTTTAAATTTCATTTAACCCCCGTCTCGAATTCTCCCGATTGTTCGCTTCACCTTTCGTCTCAACAAAACTTCAGAATTGCGCTCGAAACTCTAGAGAACAGGCGCCGATATTGACTCGATGTTTTTTTTTGTATTAAGAACTATGAACCGAATAAACGTAAATTCGAGCAATGTTCTCGAGACATTCGGGCGGGATTCGTTGATATTATTTAAAGAAAAAAGAAAACAAACAAACAAAGTCCGCACCCACCTCGATCAACGCGATCGCGAAGTTTCGTATCGTCCTCGAACGACTAAATCCGACAGGACTATCGTTTTTTTTTCTCTCTTTTTTTTTCTTCTTCTAAACAAAGAACGTTACGCTCTTCCAGCATCCTACGGATGTCTCAGGGGGGTGGGGGGATCACAATATAAAAATACAAATACGAAGATTCCCTTCTTTCTCTCTTTCTGTTTTCGCTCGTCGTTATTTTTCTCCGTGTTGCTTCCTGCCTCGCTCTTGGAAACGCGCTAATTCGTAGCTCGGCGTGCAACGATTATTCGCAAAGTTTTTTCCACTCTTTCGTAAGATTTTTGCTAAGGGGGGACAAAGTTAGTAATATTTATTGATGCATATCTCATTAGTTTGACTGTCGAGATTGTATTAAAAAATATATGCTGTCGTTCCTTAAAAAGAGAATCTTTTGCTAAATCGAAAAACATCTAGCTATTCTGAATGACAGAGAATAATTTATTTTTGTTTTTACACTCTGCAGACATTTATAAGAAAACTGGGAAGTGAAACATTCTTAAGTAATTTTCAGTTGTGCAAATGATGAATTCTTCTGGCATGAGTTTGAGCGATTTGAAATAGACCAGGAAAGTCGCGTGGACTTCAAGAATTTTTTTTAATTCTTGAATAAATTATAAGTGCACAAATTTGTAGAAAAAAAGAAAGAACGCTAAAGTAATTGCGCAAGGATTCATCTTATATTCACAACTGTAAATTATTTGCTAATTCTTGTAAAAGAATGGAGAGTGTAAGAACTCAACAAAAATATTGTGAGCAAAGTTATAAATCCACGTTATTTAAAAGAATAAAGTTTATAGTATAGTTTGCCTTATAATTATGACTTCATAATCATAACTTGCAGCGATTATAAAATGTTGTATAAACTTTTGAATAGCTACAAGAAAAACTCATTCTCAACAAAATAATGGCCCAAAAATGTACGAGTCCTGCATTACTTTCTTAATGCAAAATTATTTTTTTTCCATTTTTTTACTATTTGCATCTTCATATTTTCTTACAAGTCTACAAAAGTTTTACGTATTTAATCATAATAATACCATAATCTTTATTTCCAAAAGTATCAGAGATTTACAGCTATGATTATCAGTTACTCAGAATAGACAGATATTTTTGTTACCAATCAAAGAAAAAAAATTTGTTGAAGAGATCACAACAGTACACTTTTTCAATTATAATACCAGTAGCAAAATAATTGAGATATCCATTAATAAATATCACTGACTTTTACCTGATTTCCTTCCCTTAACTGTTCTTTTCTCCTTTAATCGCGTGTATATGTGTGTGTGTGTGTCTGTGTGTGTGGGGATGTAATAGCGAATCAGTAGATTGATCCATTATCCGTCTTGTAGTTTGAATGACCTAACCGCGCATGTAAAGGTACCCGCATAGCGCAATAACACCTCCACCGAGAACCGCGGTACCTATTCCTATTATAACGGGCTTGAATAATGACCTCTTGAGCTTCTGCCACTCTTCGGACTGCTTCTGCCGTCGTTTCATCTCGCGCACCTGAGCCGCAAGGCGCTCCTTCTTTTCCTGATGACGTTGGCGCAGCTCGTTCTTCCTGAAAGTCGATTATTATCGTGAATACGAGGTCGTAACTGTGGAAGACCGTTAGGCGCTCTTCCCGGAAATAATTCCGCGACAGAAATATCGATGATTTCCGCGTCGTGTTACTCACGCGTCTGGACTGGACGGAGGACTGATCGTTTGGAAAGAGTTCTCGCCGTCCCCTGACGATTCACTTGGCATTGCTAGGCTGTCGTCATTTTCCTCGTGTATATTATTCGGAATGGAACTCGAATGCGCGGGAGGCGGACTCGTGCTTGGTTCTGTGTTTGTCGGAGGCTCGCGTGGCAATGGTTTGTCCGGTGGACCACCCTCTTCGTCTGCAAAATAATAAATTTTAACTGCATTTGTTTATGGTTATAACATTTACTAATAAGGATGCAAAGTAGAACTTTGCACATTGCTTCGTCATTAATTTTCATCTTTCGCAACGCCGCCTCTATGAGGAAGTTTCTTTATTTTATTTTTGGCTTCCTCACAGAGGAAGATTTGCGAAAGATGAAAATTATTGAATTTGTAAATTCTACTTTGCATCCTTATTTTAAATACAAATTGAAGAGGTACGAAAACAACAATTTTCATAAATTCTAAATTCTATAAAATCTAAACTGCTTTATGTATTTCGCTTAAATTCAGCACCAATGGTCATTTTTTATTGCTTTATGCGTCAAAAACTGTTTAAGCTCATTATCTAAAAAATTGTGGCAGCTAGAGAACATACAGAGATTTTTTGAAAAATTCAATGTCTTATAAAATCTGAAACACTTTAACAATCTTCACCAAATTCGATATCTACTACAACTGGATGTTAATTTTACCTTGCAAAAGATTTGAGCAGGTTTGGTCGAAGTTAACTTGAATAAGAACGAAAACAAAATTTTTTCGAAAATTCAAAATTTTATTAAATCTAAACCGCTTTATGGATTTCGCTCAAATTCAATACCGACCTTCATTTTTCATTTCTCTATTTGCCCAGAACTATTTAGCTCATCAGCTGGAAAATCGCGGAAGCTAGAGAACATACAGACATTTTTCGGAAAATTGGAAGGCTTATAAAATCTGAATTTTTTTTTTTCAATTTTTTCGAAAATGTACAGATAGGACGGGGCGTTGCTCCTCTACCAGTATGCCAAATTTCAGCTTGATTGTTAAAGCCGTTTTTGAGATACAGCGTTTTGAATTTTGCAAACGTGCCACACACACACATACATACGTACATCCGAATATTTTTTCTAAACCACTTTTCTCGACGTTTTTGAGTTATTCTGAGTGTCCTGACATAAAAATCTCGAAAATTTTTTTTTTATGAGGAAGCAAAAAGTGCAACGTTGAAACTTGCGGATTGCTTCTTCATTAATAATGACTTTTCGCAATGTTATCTCTGTCAGAAATTAGGTTTTTTAATCATTTCGGCTTTGGAATAGAGCTTTGTGAATGATAAAAATTAATAAAGTTGCTATGATCGATTTGCACTCATTCTTTAGATAATAAATCAGAATTTAATAGAATAGAATGTTTATCTACGCTCTGGGATGAATTTTCTAAGAGCACAAATAAGATACAAAAAGAAAAATATTAAATGTCACACACAATGGTAGAAAGTAACTTTAAGAAGAGAATTACAACTAATATTAAGAAAACGAAAATTACATAAATTGTAAATCCCATTGTTTTTATAACATAGATCGTACTTATTTTAATAAATCAACCGAACAATTGAAGCGACATTATTCGAAAATTAAGAATCGCAACATTTGTATGCATGCATTGGATTTTACGAAAATCAATAAAAGTAATATTTTGATTGTATTCAACATTTGTAAAAAAAAATTCAGTTCGATTGATATAAAATTTCATAAAAGATGAACAAATTAAACAATTTATACAATTTTAACGCCATGACTGATTCTTGTTAAATTCCATGTTACTAATTGTTCGAGGTTACTTCATTAGCGCAGATAATTTCAGCCCAACATTTCTAAACTTGCGCAAGTTAACATGCGAAAGGATTTAAAAAAAATTAAAATTCGCTTTTTTATATAAGTTAATAGTAATTTACATTTTTTGGGAACATTAAATGTACGTTCAAGCATAACAAATACTAAAAAAAATATAAAAAATACTGCCATTTTGGTCTCTCGCTCGTCATTTTTTTAATGACTCAGTGCAAAAAATTCTGGAATTTCGATAAAGTGTATAAAGTATTCCTGCGTACCATTTTCAGTCGGACTTGGCGTGAGATCTGCCATCAGACTGCGTGCAAGGGACTCGCCTCTCGGAGGTGGGAGAGGCGGAGGCTCGTCATCCTCCTCCAAGGACGAGTTGCTCACGTTGTTCACTGTGTCATAGTGATTTGTCACTATGTCGTTATTGTCGACGTTCTGAAAGTCGCATTGCGCCAAGTATAACGGTTAAAAAAGACGTATTCGACTTTGCGTCGAGTCACAGCAGTACAATGCTATTAGAACAGTTCTTGTTGAATCGACGCCTTCGATAATAGCAATTGAGTAGGCCACATCACGAATATTCGTGGCAGTTATACCTTCGAAACTCGTGACAACAATAACAATAGACACATCAATTTATTTCAAGGAATTTGACAAGAGTTATAACTGTATGTAGCTAATAGCAATGTGCTACTGTGAATTGGTATTAGTTACCACGTTGTTGGACGGAAGTTGCTTCGCCCCCTCGATTATGGCAGCGTACGAGAAGCACAGTTGATCCGGTGTTTGTATCAGACCCATACGAAAGCGTCTCATTTCCATTAGGACGTCACGTACGTTCACGGAATTTAGCCCATTTTCCTCGATCTGAGAAAGAAAATTACAGTTATTAATTACGTGCGGCAATATAACTTTTTTTAACGGTTTGTAACGCTTTAAGTATGAATGTTACACAGGTAAAGGAATTAATGTGCGGAAAATTATATTATTTTGTTAGCGACAATTAAGCGTAAATGTTTAATTTCTTTTGTTTCAACTAAATACTTGACCGTTTGAAATTACTATAATAATTGCCGGTGTCTAAGCTAATTTTCACAAAAAGCGTTAATTCATTTTACGGCCTCTTCTGATTTAATTTAATAATAATTGATAATAGTCAAAATAATTGTAAATACACAAGTGAAATATTCAGTTTGACAGACAGAATTGTACAGACACTTTCATAAAAACATTATTTTACAGAATCTATCGATTAACTTGAAAACCAAGAATAATAATGAGATGATAATGTTTTAGTACTGGAATTACCACGAATATTCCATGGAATATTTCTCGTGACAGAAAAATATCGAAGACAAAATGTTTTCGTAACTCTTCAAATATATTTTATACGTACTTTTACAGAAATATAAATTTTCAGGATCATTCGATCCTAAAAAAAAACAATAATTCAGGGTTTTTAATTCCTCCAATATGGGCGAATATTATAGTCTTACATTTCTCCTGTTCGAAAAGGGCCGGAAGCAAATTTTCATGCAAACCGGAACTTTTTTTAACGGTTTATAAGGCTAGCACCTTTAAGTATGAATATTACATACGTAAAGGAATTAATGTGCGGAAAATTATATTATTTTGTTAGCGACAATTAAGCGTAAATGTTTAATTGCTTTTGTTTTAACTAAATACTTGACCGTTTAAAATTACTATAATAATTGCCGGTGTCTAAGCTAATTTTCACAAGAAGCGTTAATTAATTTTACGGCCTCATCTGATTTAATTTAATAATAATTGATGATATTCAATATAATTGTAAATGGACAAGTGAAATATTTCGTTTGACAGAAAAACATGTGATACAAATGTTAACTGAAATTTCTTTAATGAATTGTACAGACACTTTCATAAAAACATAATTTTACAGAATCTATCGATTAACTTGAAAAACAAGAATAATAATGGGATGATAATGTTTTAGTACTGGAATTACCACGAATATTCCATGGAATATTTCTCGGGACAGAAAAATATCGAAGACAAAATGTTTTCGTAATTCTTCAAATAAATTTTATACGTACTTTTACAGAAATGTAAACTTACAGGATCATTCGATCCTATAAAAAACAATAATTCAGGGTTTTTAATTTCTCCAATAATGGCGAATATTATAGTCTTACATTTCTCCTGCTCGAAGAGGGCCGGAAACAAATTTTCATGCAAACCGGAACTTTTTTTAACGGTTTGTAAGGCTAGCACCTTTAAGTATGAATGTTACACAGGTAAAGGAATTAATGTGCGGAAAATTATATTATTTTGTTAGCGACAATTAAGCGTAAATGTTTAATTTCTTTTGTTTCAACTAAATACTTGACCGTTTAAAATTACTATAATAATTGCCGGTGTCTAAGCTAATTTTCACAAGAAGCGTTAATTAATTTTACGGCCTCATCTGATTTAATTTAATAATAATTGATGATATTCAATACAATTGTAAATGGACAAGTGAAATATTTCGTTTGACAGAAAATCATGTGATACAAATGGTAACTGAAATTCCTTTAATGAATTATACAGACACTTTCATAAAAACATAATTTTACAGAATCTATCGATTAACTTGAAAAATAATAAAAATAATGGGATGATAATGTTTTAGTACTGGAATTACCACGAATATTCCATGGAATATTTCTCGGGACAGAAAAATATCGAAGACAAAATGTTTTCGTAATTCTTCAAATAAATTTTATACGTACTTTTACAGAAATGTAAATTTACAGGATCATTCGATCCTATAAAAAACAATAATTCAGGGTTTTTAATTTCTCCAATATGGGCGAATACATTGGGCGAATGGGTCTTATATTTCTCCTGCTCGAAAAGGGCCGGAAGCAAATTTTCATGCAAGCCGGAAACGCACGTATGCTTTGAAGGTTTAAAGTTCCCTCGACTTACCAGTATGAGGCACGTGTCGACCAAGCAGAATGTCCCGGATCGTCCTATACCGGCCGAACAGTGAACAACAGGTGGTCCTACGTTTTGATCCAAAGCCCCAGACTGTCTAACATCGACGAGAAAGCGTAGAAAAGCGGTCGGGCACTGAGGTACGCCGAAATCTGGCCACGTTGTGTAGTGGAAGTGCAGAATATTTCGACTCTCCTTAGTTTCCACGTCCGTCAATCTTAGCATGAAAGAAAATTAAAAAAAAAAACATTAAATTGATATTAACTGACGATTATACACAGTAAAAAATAATGTACAAGCGTAAAGATTTAATAAGTAACGCACTTATTATTTTTGATTAAAAAATTATAGAAAATATTTCGTGGAATAAAAATACAAAATATTAACATAATAATTTTGTTAATTTGAATGTAAAATAAACACGCAAAATAAATCACGATGATACTCAGTAAAAAATAATGTAAAAGAGTAAAAATTTAATAAGTAACGGACTTATTATTTTTAATTAAAAAATTATAGAAAATATTTCGTGGAATAAAAATACAAAATATTAACATAATAATTTTGTAAATTTTTACCTAAAATAAACACGAAAAATAACTCACGATGATACACAGTAAAAAAGAATGTAAAAACGTAAAAGTTTGATAAGAAACGGACTTATTATTTTTAATTAAAAAATTATAGAAAATAGTTCGTGGAATAAAAATACAAAATGTTGACATAATAATTTTGTTAATTTTAATGTAAAATAAACACGTAAAATAAATCACGATGATAAACATTAAAAAAGAATGTAGAAACGTAAAAGTTTAATAAGAAACGAACTTATTGTGTTAAATTTAAAAATTGTAGAAAATATTTCGTGGAATGAAAATACAAAATGTTAACATAATAATTTTGTACATTTTAACCTAAAATAAACACGAAAAATAACTCACGACCATACACAGTAAAAAATAATGTAAAAAAGTAAAAATTTAATAAGTAACGGACTTATTATTTTTAATAAAAAAATTATAGAAAATATTTCGTGGAATGAAAATACAAAATGTTAACATAATAATTTTGTAAATTTTTATGTAAAATAAACACGTAAAATATCACATTGATGCACAGTAAATAATAATGTAAAAGCGTAAAAATGTTATAAGTAACGGACTTATTATGTTAAATTAAAAAATTATATTCATATAAAATTATATTAATGTAAAATAAACATTTGACAAAAAATTGATGATAAAAGTGCATAAATTTCAATTTCGTTTTACTGTGTACAGAGCTGCGATTTTTTATGCTCTCGGGCACGAGCGAAGTTTTGTAGACGAAAAAATAATACATATATCGTCGTTGTTGTGAAATTCTGATTGATATATGTCGCCTAGAGCGAAGGAAATCGATAAATTGAATACGAAGAGTTCATGAGGTCGCGTGTCAGATTTCTTAATGCTTCTCTGAGTCCTTCGATAAACGCTCCATTTCCGTGATTAGATAAAGAGTTAATCGAACAGCTATAGCTCTTATAAGTTATTCATGGCTTAGGAATTTGAGCAACCATTGGAGAGGACAATTTTAGCTCTTGCAAATTTTACTCTCTCTCTTACCTCAATGTTCTCGTCGTGTAATCCGAGGATTCTGTTTTACTGATGTACTCGACTTTGAGACCAACGTCTGGGAACATCATTGTGTGATCCGACGAACCCTCGAGTGGCCAGTACTGATGGCACTTAACTTGATCCTTTTCAATAACTTTGTTTAACATCAGCACAGCTTTAGAATTTTGCTCCCAAACCATTAGCCAAAAGTGTCCTGCCGTATTTGGAAGAGGTCCTTGCGTCAGGATATATTGTCTATGAGCGCGATCCATCTGCAATTCACAATTTAGTTTACAATCGTTACGCTTTCATTTTCGGTAATTTTTTTTTATTACGATATATTCGTGGGATTAAAATCTACAGCGACAAAATTATTGGACGAATAGCTGCTTTAAAAACTTCATTATTAAGTTCTTATCCTTAAATTGAAAAAAAAAAAAAAAACAGCAGCGTAATAATATAAAATTTTGCGATTTTAATAGAAACGCAAAAAGAAAATTCTAAGGACACTGTTTTTTTTAAATTTAAGGTTCTCTTCTTTCAATATGAAGTGCATAATTTTTTATTAATTCAAAGAGCACTTTCTTAAAATTCAAAGTGAGGAATGAAATTAGTTAGAAATTTTGATGCGATGTTACAATGTAATTACCTAATAATTAATTATTTGGATGTGGAGATTTGTACAATTAATTGAGCGTGAAATAAAAAATTATTTTCTCACCTGTATGAGGTTCGCATTGATATAATTGTAGGGCCCTTTCTTGAGGACGATCCTCGTGTGATCGTACGGCGCGACATCTCTGTAACGATTTAAGTTTCTGTTCTGTGGCTTCTTGGATTCGTTGCACGTGTAGTCAAAATTGCTGCATTCGTTACGTATGTGCTGAAACAGTAAATGATTTTCCTGGAATTATGGATTTTTATCGCTTGTTGAGTCTATCATTTATTCCTCTAAATCACTGCTGCTCGATCTTTAGAACCCGATAAAGATTGTATCATTTTTATTCGTCATATTTAATGACTAGGATAATTAGACGATTTAGATTTATTCATCAATAAATTCTCATAAAAATAGGAATTTGTCCATTAAATTATTAGTCACAATCATTTTTTCATCATCTAATACATATGCAAAAAAAATTTCTTCTGTTACTACGACATAATCATTGTAAAAATAAAATAAGAATCGTATTTAATTACCCAACGATTCCAATTATTCTGACATGCACGTTTATAACGGAAATGTGTATTTTTTTATTTCCGTGAAAAATTGTTGTCAACATCTACAATATTGCGTCAGATCTACTGTTACGAAATGATTTCTCGCCATAAAGGAAAAAAAACAAACCATAAACATTAAAATATCCCGTTTTCTGAAACAAGCTCGAGCACCGCCAGATTAATTGATTTTTCTTTTTTATTTAATTTCGACATATTTAATAATTTCGATAATTAAGCGTTCGAGCCGGTAAACATACATGTTCTCATTTATCCATTTAATTATTCGCCATTTCAATAACTTTCCCATCAATTTATTAAAAATATAGCATTATTCTACCATATTTACGAAAAAAGCGTTGTAAAAATAAAATGAAACGCGTATTTAATTACTCAACTTTTCTTTAATCTTTGAAACAAAGTTAATCAATTCCTTACTAATAAGAAGTAGTGAGGAATTAAAGAAAAAAAATCCTTTTGCTTCCAAATAACTTATGAAATTAATTAACAAATGAGATGGTTACACCGTTGTTTACGACATATAAGCTATTAAGCATCCACAAAATTGCGTCAGATCTGCGATTGAGAAATAATTTTTCCCAAAAAAAAGGGTAATAAAATCATAAACATTAAAATATCCTGTTTTCTGGATCAAGTTCGAGTGCCACCAGATTAATTGATTTTTTTTTTTTTCATTTCATTTCGACATATTTAATAATTTTGATAATTAAGCCTTCGAGCCGGTAAATACACATGAATATTCACATTTATCAATTTAATTATTCGTGATTTCAATAACTTTCTCATCAACTAATAATTTATTAAAAATATAGCATTATTCTACCATATTTACGAAAAAGGCGTTGAAAAATAAAATGAAACGCGTATTTAATTACACAACTTTTCTTTAATCTTTGAACCAAAGTTGATTACTTTCTTACTAATAAGAAGTAGTAAGAAATTAAAAAAAAAGCCTTTTGTTTGCAAATTACTTATGAAATTAATTAACAAATGAGATGAGTTGAACGTAATGGGATGGTTACACCATTGTTTGCAACATATAAGCAATTAAGCATCCACAAAATTGCATCAGATCTGCGATAGAGAAATAATTTTTCGCAAAAAAAAGGGTAATAAAATCATAAACATTAAAATATCCTGTTTTCTGGAACAAGCTCGAGTACCACCAGATTAATTGATTTTTTTTTTTCATTTCATTTCGATATATTTAATAATTTCGATAATTAAGCCTTCGAGCCGGTAAATACACATGAATATTCTCATTTATCAATTTAATTATTCGGGATTTCAATAACTTTCTCATCGACTAATAATTTATTAAAAATATAGCATTATTCTACAATATTTACAAAAAAAAATCATTGTAAAAATAAAATGAAGCGCGTATTTAATTACTCAACTTTTCCTGAATCTTTCATACAAAGTTAATCAATTTCTTACGAATAAGAAGTAGTAAGAAATTAAAGAAAAAAAGAGCCTTTTGTTTGCAAATTATTTATAAAATTAATTAACAAATGAGATGAATTGTACGTAATGGAATGGTTACACCGTTGTTTGCGACATATAAGCAATTAAGCATCCACAAAATTGCGTCAGATCTGCGATTGAGAAATAATTTTTCGCAAAAAAAAAAAAGGGTAATAAAATGATAAACATTAAAATATCCTGTTTTCTGGAACAAGCTCGAGCACCACCAGATTCGTTGATTGCACGATTCCCAACGCCCACGCAGCCAGACGAAGCAAATTGCACATTACTAAATATAGTCTCTGTGTTAGTGTGTGCATATACTGGGAAGTTCTCGGAGCAGCCTTGGCAATAAAATTGCGGAGAGAACGGGCGATTGTTGCGACTATCGTTCATAGCTTTTCTATGCAGTGTCGAACAATCGACGCTAGCACAAAAAGAAAAAAAAACAATTATTGCCAGGAGTTTCCGAGAGGAACAACCACTGCCAGTGTCATTGGCCCTCAGTGGAATACTCTGAGCCAGTTAACAGTGGAAGCGTGTAATTGTGAAGCCTGAAAAACCTCTTTAGGCACATCGACAGTATTTGTAGCGTGGGAAACGAGCACATGGGAACTTCCTAACGGCATTAAAGCGCAAGCACTGTCTCTATACGTAGTACGTGGCGCGAAAAGAAAAAAGAAAAATCGCATGCATACGCTGCTTTAATACCCCGAGTTTGCCGTTGGCAAACGGTGCATTTGTTTTCCATGCAGCCGATATACAGCCCCGATAAGAGATACGCCACGACGTTCCAACCGTGCGGGGATAGATGATCGATACACGCACTACCATACGACGCGGTTCAGAGCCAATTAGCACCAACAAATTGGATTACCAATCGTAAATAGGATTTCGTCGAGACGACACTCTATCCCTCTTACTCCAAAGCTTCGAAATACTATCAATTTTATTTTGCTTTTAAAACGGTGAGAACTATACTTTTTTGCATTTAAAAAAAAAATGAAAAATATTGGTTCGATGCAAGTCGCAGAAATAATTTATGGATATTGAAATATGTTTGAAATCATTTTCTTGCAGAAAGCTTCGAAATAAAATCAATGCTGGTGAGATTTAAAAATGGTGATAATTATAGTTTTTAGTAAAAAGAATATAAAAAATGTTGGTTCGATGCAAGTTGCAGAAATAATTTATGGATATTAAAATATGTTTGAAATCATTTTCTTGCAGAAAGCTTCGAAATAAAATCAATGCTGGTCTGTTTGAAAACGGTGATAATTAAAACTTTTAGTAAAAAGAATATGAAAAATGTTGGTTCGATGTAAGTTGCAGAAGTAATTTATGGATATTGAAATATTTTTCAAATAATTTTTTTACAGAAATCTTCGAAATAAAATAAATGCTGGACTGATTTAAAAATGGTGATAATTATAATTTTTGGCAAAAAAAAAATATGAAAAATGTTGGTTCGATGTAAGTCGCAGAAATAATTTATGGATATTAAAATATGTTTGAAATAATTTTCTTGCAGAAAGCTTCGAAATAAAATAAATGCTGGTCTGTTTGAAAACGGTGATAATTAAAATTTTTAGTAAAAAGAATATGAAAAATGTTGGTTCGATGTAAGTTGCAGAAGTAATTTATGGATATTGAAATATTTTTCAAATAATTTTTTTGCAGAAATCTTCGAAATAAAATAAATGCTGGTCTGATTTAAAAATGGTGATAATTATAATTTTTAGTAAAAAGAATATGAAAAATGTTGGATCGATGCAAGTCGCAGAAATAATTTATGGATATCAAAATATGTTTGAAATCATTTTCTTGCAGAAAGCTTCGAAATAAAATAAATACTGGACTAATTTAAAAACGGTGATAATTATATTTTATAGTAAAAAAAATATGAAAAATGTTGGTTCGATGCGAGTTCCAGAAATAATTTATGGATATCAAAATATGTTTGAAATAATTTTCTTGCAGAAAGCTTCGAAATAAAATAAATGCTGGTTTGATTTAAAAACGGTGATAATTATAGTTTTTAGTAAAAAAATATGAAAAATGTTGGTTCGATGTAAGTTGCAGAAAGAATTTATGCATATTAAAATTCGTTTGAAATAATTTTCTTGCAGAAAGCTTCGAAATAAAATAAATGTTGGTCTGATTTAAAAACGGTGATAATTATAATTTCTGGTAAAAAAAAATATGAAAAATGTTGGTTCGATGTAAGTCGCAGAAATAATTTATGGATATTAAAATATGTTTGAAATAATTTTATTGTAGAAATCTTCGAAATAAAATCAATGCTGTACTGATTTAAAAATGGTGATAATTATCTTTTGGTAAAAAAAAATATGAAAAATGTTGGTTCGATGTAAGTTGCAGAAGTAATTTATGGATATTGAAATATTTTTCAAATAATTTTTTTGCAGAAATCTTCGAAATAAAATAAATGCTGGTCTAATTTAAAAATGGTGATAATTATAGTTTTTAGTAAAAAGAATATGAAAAATGTTGGTTCGATGTAAGTTGCAGAAATAATTTATGGATATCAAAATATGTTTGAAATAATTTTCTTGCAGAAAGCTTCGAAATAAAATAAATGCTGGTCTGATTTAAAAACGGTGATAATTATAGTTTTTAGTAAAAAAAATATGAAAAATGTTGGTTCGATGCGAGTTCCAGAAATAATTTATGGATATTAAAATATTTTTGAAATAATTTTCTTGCAGAAAGCTTCGAAATAAAATCAATGCTGGTCTGATTTAAAAATGATAATTATAATTTTTAGTAAAAAGAATATGAAAAATTCGATGTAAGTTGCAGAAGTAATTTATGGATATTGAAATATGTTTGAAATAATTATTTTACAGAAAGCTTCGAAATAAAATAAATGCTCGCCTAATTTAAAAACGGTGACAATTATAATTTTTAGTAAAAAAAAATATGAAAAATGTTGGCTTGATGTAAGTAGCAGAAATAATTTATGGATATTGAAATATATTGGAAATATTTTTTTTACAGAAAGTTTTGAAATAGTACAAATTGTATTATGTTTTAAAAACACTAAAATAAGTAAAGAAATAACGAAAAATGAATTCTGCTTTAAAAAAAAAATGAAATAAAAAAATATATGTATATTACAAAAAAAGTAGCATAACTGAATATTTCGAGAGTATTTATGACTCAAACTAAGTTATCGCCATCTATCTGTCACGAACTATCGAGTTTAGCAAACGATAGCGAGTCGGATTTGCATTTGCAAATTATTATTGCCGATAAAATCGATTTCGATTAGTAATACGAGGAATCTGATGATTTAATCAGCTGATCCGAGGGTTTACTCACGCAAAAGCATTAGTTGGCAATACATAAATAAATTGATAGCCGTGATTTAAAAAGAAAATCGCCAGAAGTTTACAAATATTCGATATCATATTTTCTTACCCTGTTTTTTAAAACAATTATGGGAGCAACAATGACGAACAATAGCTTATTTTGTTTATTGGAAAACAGTTTATCGAATGACCGTCTCGATTTTCATATTATTAGTTGTTTAAAAGTTAAAATCGATCGATTATTCTATCCAAACCTAACATCAGGTATACAAATAGCTGTAAGTTTTAAACAACTAATACTATTAAGAAATCTGGACCGTTCATCAATAAACCGTCTTCAAATAAACAGACTGAGCCAATAATCATAATCGAAGTTATCAGTAATCAATATTATGATTCTTTTTTTTTAACGGCACTCAAAAACATGACTTTGAATATTTGCAACTATTATCCGTTTTTTTAAATCATGGCTATGAATGCTTTTATGTATTAATAACTAAGTCATTAAGAAAGTGGTTTTTTAAAACAGTCGATTGAACCCCTACACTGTAAAAAATTTTTTTTTGTAAATTAATATATCGTATATGAAGCTCGGATGCAGATATTGTATATTAATTTTCAGATGCATTCGTCATTGACAAATACAATATTGGTATCAGAGTTGTAAATCCCCATTAATTCATGAAATATAGTTTACAATTTTGTTTGTTTTGTAATTATGATTTCATAATAATAATATCTAATGATTATAAAATAGAGTATAAATATTTGAATAGCTGCAAAAAATACTAATTTTCGCTTAAATATTGGAAGAAATAGTGGAAAAAATGGAAGAGATAATTAATGCATTACTTTTTTAGTGCATTAATTATGTTTCTTCATTTTTTTAAAAAGATTACCGTGAAATTTTATTAAAAAATAATAATTCTTGCAGCTATTCAAAAATTTGGTTATCGTATTATAATCACTACATGTTATTATTATGAAATCATAATTATAGAGCTCATTGTATCATCATCTTTATTTCTATAAATATTAGGACAACTCTGATTGGTATATTAAAATGAAGATTACAATACTCACGTACTGTAATTTTCAAATACCAGTATCGGAGAATTCTTATGCTATTCTTAAATTTACAATAAAAGTATATTAATATGAAATTCATATACCCGTTTCGTAAATCTCATATCGCTTTGTATATTAAATTCACTTGCATTTTTAACAGTGTAGAAATGGTAGAAACATTTTCTTTAAATGTAGTACTTCACTGAGAGAAAAGATTTTATTGACGCCAAAGAAATGGGTGGATTGATTTTTTTTCATTGATTTCAACGAAATATTTCTTTGATTTCAATGAAATAGTGCATTTGAATTTCAAAGAGAACATTTAATTGCCTGTAAATAAAGATTTCCTTAGTGAGCATATAATAAAGTAACAGTTTCATGGTTTTAAAGAGACGTTTTCATTGGTTCAAAGAGACGTTTTCATTGATCTCTCTCTCGCACCTAACCTCACTTTTTTGTTTTCCGGTTCTCCCGAACGATCGGCTTCGAGTATCGAGGAGCCAGAAGCTTAGCTTATTTGTGCCATACTTCCTTACATACTCACAAAATTTGAGCTTTATCTGCCGCGTACTTCAGGAAAAAATAGGATTTGAAATTTTGAGCTGGTAAGAAGAAGATTTCATTGAATCAGAGACGATATCTTTGAAATCAATGAAAAAGGTTTCTTGGTTTAAAGAAATGTTTCTTCGAATCAATGTCATTACTTTTCATTGAGTTTTAGATCATTCAAAGAAAAGATAGTATTGAAATTCAAGTATTTCATTTCATTGGCAAAAATTTCTGTGAGTCAATGAAACTTTTTCGCTCGGTGTGATTTAACTAGTGCGAAGCGCTCCAACCTCCTTAAGCCGCCTGCGACTGGACCAACGTTCTCAGGATAACGCGACAGTGCACTAAGCGTCGCAAACTGCAAATAAAATGCATTCAACGAAAAAGCAGACGCCGAGACGTCGTTTCGAAGGCACTGCAGCATTTCCTGAGAAATCTGTGCGTACAAGGTTTTTCGATGAGATTAGTTGGAACGGCCGAGATGCAGAATCCGGTGTGTATATATATATATATATATATAATATATATAATATACACGTTCGCGTATTGTATACCACCGTTGCCAAACCTTTGAACGTGGCAATGAAATATGTATTTAGAAAAGTCAAGCGATTTGTCAGCTGGACAAGAAATTCAGTCGAAAATTAAAAACCGCATTTTTGCTTCGTCACAGGGAAAATTTTTTTTTTTTAGGACTTTTGTGTCATTACACTGAAAATAATCGGAAACATTGAAAAAAAGTGAATTGATTCCTCATTTTTCAACTTACTTAGAACTTCATCTACGAGGAAGTATGCTGACCAAAGTTAGCTTCCTCTTACAGAACGCTTTGAGAAAGGTTGCAAAATAAGGAAGCAATGTGCCAGGCTCGATTTCGCAACCTTTATTCAAGCTTTGTGAAATTTTTTATTAATAAAATTTTACGGCAAAATTTGCCAATGAAATACTGAAATTTTTTTTAAATTAAATTTTACGGCGAAATATGCCAATGAAATATTGACGTTTTAAACAAATTAAATTTTGCGGCGAATAATGCCAATGAAATATTGAAATTTGAAAAAAATTAAATTTTACGGCGCAATATGCCAATGAAATATTGAAATTAAAAAAAAATTAAATCTTACGTCGAAATATGCCAATGAAATATTGACATTTGAAAAAAATTAAATTTTGTGGCGATATATGCCAATGAAATATTTTTTTTTTTTAATTTAATTAAATTTACAGCGAAATATGCCAATGACATATTGAAATTTTTTTTAAATTATATTTTACGGCGAAATATGCTAATGAAATATTGATATTTTTAAAAAATTAAATTTTACGGCGAAATATGCTAATGAAATATTGATATTTTAAAAAAATTAAATTTTACGGCGAAATATGCCAATTAAATATTGACATTTTTTTAAATTAAATTTTATGGAGAAATATGCCAATGAAATATAGACATGTTAAAAAAATTAAATTTTACGGCGAAATATGCCAATGAAATACTGAAATTTGTTTAAATTATATTTTGCGGCAAAATATGCCAAAGAAAGATTAAGATTTTTTCTAAATTAAATTTTGCGGCGAAATATGCCAATGAAATATTAAAAAAAATTTTAAATTAAATTTTACGGCTAAATATGCCAATGAAATATTGAAATATTAAAAAAATTAAATTTTGTTTCGAAATATGCCAATGAGATATTGAAATTTTTTAACAAAATGTAAGATTATCTATAAAATTTTGGAAGTTGGGATAAAAACAAAATTTGTTAATAAATTCGTGACGCTATAAAATTAGAGTGCTTTATTTGTTTAAAACAAGTATGCAAAGTTGCACTTTACACATCACTTCCTCAAATCTTTCTTAATCAGAAAATCAAAATTGATTAACATTACACTCATTCGGCTTGATTAAATGCCAAAAATAACGAGGAAGCAATATGCAAGATTCTACTTTGCATTTTTTTTATTGTATTTTTTTTTTTACCTGATATAGAACTGCCCATGCACCCTTTGAATTGATTTCGAGATATTCGGTCTCCACGTTGCTGACCGCGGACTCTTGCGTCTCGCTGGTCATCCTGGTTGCTCGGAACAAATCTTCGTCGTCTTCGTCGCCGCTCTGTCTGTCGTTTTTCCGATGTGTACTCTTTACGTTACTTTCGGAGGCTATTATGTTTACCAAAACCATCCCCACCATAATCATCTCCACCTAACTCATCTGTTAAAATGGTCTATTATATTCACTACATTCTTTTCTATTTGATGAAAAACAACAAAAAAAAAACATAAATTCTTGTTCATATTCACCAAATATGTCATCAACACTTTTAATTCTCTCAAAAATGATGGAAAGTAATGAGAATTAATGATTGACACACACACAGTTTCGTAACCGCTGGTTACTTAATAATAATAATAATAAGGAATTTATTGCATAGTCGGGAAAAAAATCCCTAAAACAGAGGAAAAAAATGCAAATATAAGGAAAATAATGATAATTTCTTAAGTGGACATAACCCGGATAAAATTTACCATTAGGGCGAAAAAACTTGGCCGAAAGGATGTACCAATTAATTGACAAATGACGCTTCGCGTGAAACGCGTTTTGCTCGCTAAAGCAACATTAAATGGTTGTTAAATCGTCGCCCAGCGTAGTGTCGCGAATCAAGAAACTGGGGGTTCATTGGCCTACTTAATGTTTTGGTGCATGTGCACTCGGAGAGAAAATTATTTGATCTTTTTTTTCTCCATAAAATTGGTGGCAAAAAGACGAAAAAGGAAAGAAAAAAAACGTACAAAGATGAATTTGGCGGAGATGAAAGTAAAGATGCAGCCTACAATTTATCCTACGAGATAAATTTCGTGGAGATGATTTCGTTTTATTGACGAGATACATTCGTCGGAGATGATGCATTTGGTCAACATAATAACCTACCGTTTCGTTTCCTTTCTTCTCTCTTTTACGCCGTCTCAACTGTCGCTCGCACTCACATACACATACACACACACACAAACACACACTTCTGTAAAATGAAGCGAGATACGTGATTGGTTTGCTGCTGCTGCTGCTGCTGGTACTCTTGTCTACCCGGCGTAGAACAACGTATTTTACTACTGCGTTCCACGGGACGTTGAGAGCAAACTTGCAACGCTCCGGGCAACACCTCTCAGGTCTCGCGTGGCCGGTGAACGTCGTTGTTGGCCATCCACGTTGTGGGTTAGACGCGTGTCCACGATTAATAATATATGTGTGTACGTTTTTTGTTTTTTGTTTTTCTGGTAAACGCAGAAGCAGCAGCGGGTTTTTACCTCGCGCTTTGCCACTGGCACTACTCGCCTCTGCTCTGCAAGCAGTTCGCACAGCCGATCGCCGAAAGGAAACGCGCTTCTACCGCACTCACGCACAGTCACGGGCCGTACTAGGGGCCCGACTGGCCAGCACACTGCTGCCAATTTTACGGCTGCGCATTACACTAAAATTTAGTACTGACGGCCAGTGCGGAGAGGGGGAAAACCCTAGAAAAAGTCGAGTCGAATACAGTCGATTATCGATTTTTATGCGCGGCGGGAAATAATCGGAAATTTAAATACGGCTTGGAGTATAGAATTTTTAACATATTCGGTCATCATTTGTTTCTATTTTAGATCGCGTATAGAGTGGCCAGCATACTGCTGCCAATTTTACGGCTGCGGTTTACACTAAATTTATTAGTGACGTCTAGTGGGGAAAACGCCAGAAGAAGTCGAGTCGAATACAGTCGATTATTGATTTTTATGCGTGGCGGGAAATAATCGCAAATTTAAATACGGCTTGGAGTATAGAATTTTGAACATATTCGGTCATCATTTTTTTCTATTTTGGATCGCGTAGAGAGTGGCCAGCATACTGCTGCCAATTTTACGGCTGCGGATTACACTAAATTTATTAGTGACGGCTAGTGGGGAAAACGCCAGAAGAAGTCGAGTCGAATACAGTCGATTATCGATATTTATGCGCGGCGGGAAATAATCGCAAATTTAAATACGACTTAGAGTATAGAATTTTGAACATATTCGGTCATCATTTTTTTCTATTTTGGATCGCGTAGAGAGGCCAGCACACTGCTGCCAATTTTACGGCTGCGGATTACACTAAATTTATTACTGACGGCTAGTGCGGAGAGGGGGAAAACCCTAGAAAAAGTCGAGTCGAATACAGTCGATTATCGATTTTTATGCGCGGCGGGAAATAATCGCAAATTTAAATACGACTTGGAGTAGAACTTGGAACATATTCGGTCATCATTTTTTTCTATTTTGGATCGCGTAGAGTGGCCAGCACACTGCTGCCAATTTTACGGCTGCGGATTACACTAAATTTATTACTGACGGCTAGGGGGTAACTGCGGGGAGGGGGAAAACCTCAGAAAAAGTCGAGTCGAATACAGTCGATTATCAATTTTTATGCGCGGCGGGAAAGAATCGCAAATTTAAATACGGCTTGGAGTAGAATTTGGAACATATTCGGTCATCATTTTTTTTCTATTTTGGATCGCGTATAGAAGAAAATTTGTATCAAGGGTTAAAGAGCGAGACGTTTTATACTTTGTAACTTTGTTTAGACGTAAAGAAAT
The DNA here is from genome assembly GCA_963970395.1 of Ephialtes manifestator. Taxonomy (NCBI): domain Eukaryota; kingdom Metazoa; phylum Arthropoda; class Insecta; order Hymenoptera; family Ichneumonidae; genus Ephialtes; species Ephialtes manifestator. The sequence continues at coordinate 17,764,406 of OZ019977.1, read as the reverse complement.
TTATAAACAGAGAATATCGATGTTGTTTGATTGTAAATTTATTTAAGTATAAACAAAGTTATTATTTTCACACTTTCACAAAGTTCAAACGTTCGACTCGTCTCATTTGTTAATTAATTCCATAAGTAATTTGCAAATAAAAGGATTTTTTCTTTAAATTCCGTACTTCTTATTAGTAAGAAATTGATTTACATCGCTAATTTAAATAAGGTGCAGAGTAGAACTTTGCATATTCGTTCATCATTATTTTCTATTTTGGATTGCGTATAGAAGAAGCTTTGTGTAAAGGGTTAAAGGGCGAGAGGTTTTATACTTTGTAACTTTGTTTATACGTAAAGAAATTTATAAACAGAGAATATCGATGTTGTTTGATTGTAAATTTATTTAAGTATAAACAAAGTTATTATTTTCACACTTTCACAAAGTTCAAACGTTCGACTCATCGCATTTGTTAATTAATTCCATAAGTAATTAGCAAATAAAAGGATTTTTTCTTTAAATTCCGTACTTCTTATTAGTAAGAAATTGATTTACATCGCTAATTTAAATAAGGTGTAGAGTAGAACTTTGCATATTCGTTCATCATTATTTTCTATTTTGGATCGCGCATAGAGGAAGCTTTGTTAAACGATGAAAATAATAGGGCGTGCGGTTATACTTTGTAACTTTGTTTATACTTGAAAAAATTTATAAACAGACAATATCGATATTTTTTTATTGCACTTTGTTTACAAAAAAACTTAATAAATAAAGTTCAATGGAAATATCGATATTTTCTGATTGTAAATTTTTTTAAGTATAAACAAAGTTGCAAAGTATAACGCCCTATTATTTTCACACTTTCACAAAGTTCAAACGTTCGACTCGTCTCATTTGTTAATTAATTCCATAAGTAATTTGCAAATAAAAGGATTTCTTTCTTTAAAGTCCTTACTATTTCTTATTAGTAAGAAATTGATTTACATCGCTAATTTAAATAGGTTGTAGAGTAGAACTTTGCATATACATTTATCATTATTTTCTATTATTTTTTATTATTTTTTTAATGGGTGAAAATATTAAAGATGCAAGATTGTACTTTGCAAGCTTTTTTTATTATAAAAACTGTGTGAATTAAAGTTTTTCGAAATTTGTGTTGTCAAAAATACAAAAGTTATTTTTTAAACAGTATTAATTTTCTACTAAATGCGATACAGAACTTCCTTAAAGGTATTTACAATGTAAATCTCGGAATCTCCGTAGATTAAATAAATTGCAGTTTATGTCGTGTACTTAGTAAAAATTATTTACCGACTCATGGTAATAATGCCGCATAAAATTCGTCGGTAAGTTGGATGTCAAATCGCGGGCTATTCAAATAATTAATTAACTTTTATCTTCATGACGCTTGTTTTTATATCTTTAAATAATACTGACTGTACAATAAATAAATAATGAAGAAATGGGAAAATAAATTCAAACGAGTATTAGTCTTTTTTCAATATCTTGGCTCTCTGCTGTACAGATTCCGAATCTTGAGAATCTTGGCCATCGGTTGACTGTCTTTTTTTACTTGTCATAGCTCCAGTTTTTAACCAAGCTGACATTAACCCACCAGTAGGTTTCTTCTTCTCTTTTCTGAAAATATGTATAGCGATATTTAATATTTATAATTTTAACTAAAATCTCAAAAAATCGAAAGTGATATGTGATATTTATAATTTCAACTAAAATCTCTTTTAATAACATTTTTTAAATAACATTTGCAGTACTGTTTCAGCTTTTTCATACCCAAGTTCCACTGGATCCTTGCAACTCTTGTCCTTATTTCTAACATTATTAACTGTGTTGGCCACTGGATGCCATTGAATAGAGTTTTCTGATAGATTTGAGTCTTGCAATTTAGTAATTGCTTTTTCTCCTGAAATTTCCTTATAACTCAGCCAATCCTGCAGAAAAATAATACACTTGTAATTCCAGTGTTATATTTGCTAATAAATAATGACTATACGTTATAATACTTGAATGTCTTTTTCAGTTTGTAGAATCACTGGTGAACGATGATGGAGCCAGGAAAGTACGTTATTCGAATCTCTAGTGAGAATAGTGCAACTGTAAATTTCCTCGCCCTATAAATAATTATAAAGAGTCAAATAGAACAAAATTTCATTAATCTAATAAACAAAAAAGTATATACGTATCTATATCATTTATATACAAAAATAACGGGACCTCTTCACTCGTCCATTTGTCAAACAGTCCGGCCAAACACAACAACTGTTTTTCGTCCTCGCTTGTGGATTTTTTGTACATGTAATAAGCCTGTTTTGAACCAGATTTTTTATCAGTTTGCCACTCGTAAAATCCGTTTATTACGACGACGCATCTTTTTCCCTGATTCAATGGCTTTCCATAAAGTTTTGAGGCTTTCAGGCCTTCCAATCTTCCATTGTGAGTCGATGCTGTGTGCTTCCTGTACTCGCCCTTTTGAAAATAACATACATTTTTTTAGCAGGTCAATTTCTGTTCTTTTAATAAAGATCGACAGACATTTGATAGAAAAATCGACAGAAATGTAAATGAAAATTCGACAGAAATTTGAATGAAAATTCGATATAAATGTAAATGAAAATTTGAATGAAATTTAAATGAAAATTTGAATGAAATTTAAATGAAAATTTAAATGAAATTTAAATGAAAATTTGAATGAAATTTAAATGAAAATTTGAATGAAATTTAAATGAAAATTTGAATGAAAATTTGAATGAAATTTAAATGAAAATTTGAATGAAATTTAAATGAAAATTTGAATGAAATTTAAATGAAAATTTGAATGAAAATTTGAATGAAATTTAAATGAAAATTTGAATGAAATTTAAATGAAAATTTGAATGAAATTTAAATGAAAATTTGAATGAAATTTAAATGAAAATTTGAATGAAATTTAAATGAAAATTTGAATGAAATTTAAATGATTATTTTTCCCATCCAAATTTCGACCAATGGAATTGCACCATTCGACGTCACGTGGGGCAAGCTACACGGTATTATACTGATAATTTTTTGATAATTTTGCGTGTTGGTTATATATATAAAACAAAAAATCATTTAGCCGCGTCAACCATCTGTCAAATTGACAGATTGAATTTTATTGTGGCAGTCAAAGGATTTTTATTTGATATGAGTAGGTTTGGAGTTGAATCCTTGCAAACTATTGATGAAAAGGTAAAGGGAAATGTCCCTTAATACAATTAAATCGAAAACCTCAGTCTGGAATCAATATACAAATGTCTATAACAATTGTGCATTTAACTGCAATACTTTAAACATGAATTAAAAGGTTTTTGTTCTGATTATGAAATTTCCTTGTCAGAACGATAATTTTTGTCTCATGGTGCAATTCCATTTGTCGCAATTTGAATCGAAAAAATAATCCCCCGAATACCACTCGAGCTTCGAAATTAATCTGATATTTCCCTCCAGGTTTCCTGCAAACAAATAAACTCGTCAAGTTTTCCAGAAAAATCACTCGTGCTACGCGCTCGTGATTTTTTAACCTGGAAAACTTGACTCGTTCATTTGTTTGCAACGAACCTGTCAGGAAATATCCGATAATTTCAAAGCTCTTGTGATATTACAAGTGAAAATTTGAATGAAATTTAAATGAAAATTTGAATGAAATTTAAATGAAAATTTGAATGAAATTTAAATGAAAATTTGAATGAAATTTAAATGAAAATTTGAATGAAATTTAAATGAAAATTTGAATGAAATTTAAATGAAAATTTGAATGAAATTTAAATGAAAATTTGAATGAAATTTAAATGAAAATTTGAATGAAAATTTGAATGCAATTTAATTTGAATGAAAATTGGACGGAAATTGAAATGAAAATTTGAATCAAAATTCGACAAAAATTTTAATGAAAATTCAACAAAAATTTAAGTGAAAATTCGACAAAAATTTGAATGAAAATTCGACAAAAATTTGAATGAAAATTCGACAGAAATTTGAATGAAAATTCGACAGAAATTTGAATGAAAATTCGACAGAAATTTGAATGAAAATTCGACAGAAATTTGAATGAAAATTCGACAGAAATTTGATTTTTCACACGTTTCTTTAGCGACGAAAAAAATTATGCACGATTTTTCCATCGTCAAAAAAATTATAAACGATTTCTCTACCGATAAAAATATTATACACGATTTTTTTTACTAATACAAAAATTATACACCATTTTTTTACCGATAAAAAAATTATACACCACTTTGTTATCGACGTAAAAAATTATACACCATTTTTTACCGCTAAAAAACTAAACGTTTTTAAAAAATAAGTTTTACCTTGTGCCAGGGTGGAATCATCCCCCACATCATAGGACATAGCACTCTTTCCGATTCGTTATTAAAATGTGATCCTGCTACAATGCAAGCAGCAGTATCTCTGGGTCCCATATTATAAGACGGGACGTACTGAACGCTCTGAAATTTTTTAGGGACCCAAGGCACTTCCGATTCCTTGCCAGAGGCGTCCGTGTATTTACATGAACAGCTGATGTCGCCCTCAGCTAAATAGCTACAATTTATGAGAAAAAAAAAACCATTTGTATAAATACCACACAATCTTGTCCAAGAAAAAAATACATATTTATACATATTTATTAAATTTACCACGCTGTTCGGCCACACATTTTTCTTTGGCAATTCCTCGACTTGTCCTTTGCTCTTCTGATGCTGTGTTGACTCTGATGCGTATCAAGCACGTGCTGAGCCTGAAATTATGCGCTCTGTATCTCGCCGCTTGCTCCGTCGATAAGTTGCTCAATGTTTCCTCATAAAATTACGTACTGCTCGAGTTTCTCAGAGGCGCTTATGTCGATGACTACGACGATCATGAATTGCAGGCAAGGAAGTGGATAGAATCAGTAAATTTTCCAGCACGTATAAAAAGCAGTGCAAACTTTACAACTTTTTTAAAAACTACTTTTATAATGACTAAAGAAATAGTCTTCAAATAATGTTAAGGAGGGTGGATACCCAACGCAAAATGATAAACATGCGCTCAAATTTGTGGAGGATATTCGTAGATAAAAATTACATCTCTATGCCAAATTTTATGTTAATCGTCTAGATGGTTATCGAGAAACTAATTATTGAAATTACACTCTTATACATGGACAACATAGCGGAAACTATACACACTTCCAACGCTATGATCGAAAGTATAATCAAAATGATAAACAATTGTTGATAACAGAACCAAAGCATTCCTTGTTGTTTCGAAAAGAACTTTCACGAAGATCGAAATGATTCGTCTGCTTGGTTGCCGAGAAAATGTAAAAACAAAACTGCCGGAATAGTACAACAATGTACGCCAGTAAACGCTCGTCACGGACCTCTCTATCGCACACTACCTCCCCGGCAACCCGCGCACCAGCCGACCTTACCCCTCCAGAAAGACGGTATCCATCCTCCTTAAGAAACTTTCTAATTGACATTTTTATGTTTAAAAGTGTTCGAATTTTTAACGACTGGGAAAAGAAATTTAATTTTAAGAAGATTCCATAGATTTTTTTCATCATTTATATAAATTTTCAGCACGTATAAAAATCAGTGCAAACTTTACCATTTTTTTTTTAAACTACTTATATAATGACTAAAGAAATAGTTTTCAAATAATGATGTGTTCGAATTTTTGAATAACTAGGAAAAGAAATTTAATTTTAAGAAGATTCCATAGATTTTTTTTACCAAAATTTGGAGTTTGGTCATTTTTTTTTTAAATAAAAGCTGCAAATAATTTTTTAGAATAATAACTAATGAATCTATTACACAATCAATGTTTATCAAATTAAATTACGAAAACATTTACAACGGCAACGAAAAATTTAAACCATGATCAAAGTGTATTGAATATCCTGTCAAAGGGTTATGGAACAATGAGTCTAAAGAGAAAGACTCGTCGTCGATATACTCGACTCACATTAGCAAGGCAAATTAGTGTCTGCAGATTAAATTCCATTCTCTGATTTTTTAAATATTGTAATCGAAATTTATTGATTAAAATTTTAATGTTAAAAAATATCCGTACTTGAAAAAAAAAACAGAACAAAAAAATTGAATTTTAACAAAATTTCGTAGATTGTTTTATCAATAATTTTGAATATATGTTTGAAGATTGAAAAAATAAAAACTGACATAATACTCGATTTACGTTAACAAAGCAAATTAGTGTCTGGACATTATATTCCTTTTTCTAATTGGTTTTTTAAAATTAAGATTCTAATGTTTAAAAATGTTCAAATAAAAAAAAATAAAAAAAATCAATATCAATAAAATTTTATAGATTTTATTTACCTATAAGTTTGAAGTTTGAACATTTAAAAAAAATATAACTTGAAATAATGAGTCTCGAAACTAAGACTCGTCCGTTCATATATTCGACTCACGTTAGTTAGGCAAATTAGTGTCTGCAGATTAAATTCCATTCTCTGATTTTTTTAAATATTGTAATCGAAATTTATTGATTAAAATTTTAATGTTAAAAAATATTCGAACTTGAAAAAAAACAGAACAAAAAAATTGAATTTTAACTAAATTTCGTAGATTGTTTTATCAATAAATTTGAATATAAGTTTGAAGATTGAAAAAAAAAGCTGACATAATACTCGATTTACGTTAACAAAGCAAATTAGTGTCTGGATAATATATTCCTTTTTCCGGTTTTTTAAAATTAAGATTCTAATGTTTAAAAATGTTCAAATTAAAAAAAAATAAAAAAAATCAATATCAATAAAATTTTATAGATTTTATTTACCTATAAGTTTGAAGTTTGAACATTTAAAAAAAATATAACTTGAAATAATGAGTCTGGAAACTAAGACTCGTCCGTTCATATATTCGACTCACGTTAGTTAGGCAAATTAGTGTCTGCAGATTAAATTCCATTCTCTAATTTTTTTTAATATTGTAATCGAAATTTATTGATTAAAATTTTAATGTTAAAAAATATTCGAACTTGAAAAAAACAGAACAAAAAAATTGAATTTTAACAAAATTTCGTAGATTGTTTTATCAATAAATTTGAATATATGTTTGAAGATTGAAAAAATAAAAACTGACATAATACTCGATTTACGTTAACAAAGCAAATTAGTATCTGGACATTATATTCCTTTTTCTGGTTTTTAAAAATTAAGATTCTAATGTTTAAAAATGTTCAAATAAAAAAAAAATAGAAAAAAATCAATACCAATAAAATTTTATAGATTTTATTTACCTATAAGTTTGAAGTTTGAACATTTAAAAAAATATAACTTGAAATAATGAGTTTGGAAACTAAGACTCGTCCGATCATATATTCGACTCACGTTAGCAAGGCAAATTAGTGTCTGCAGATTAAATTCCATTCTCTGATTTTTTTAATATTGTAATCGAAATTTATTGATTACAATTTTTATGTTAAAAAATATTCAAACTTAAAAAAAACAGAAAAAGATTGAATTTTAACTAAATTTCGTAGATTGTTTTATCAATAAATTTGAATATATGTTTGAAGATTGAAAAAATAAAAACTGACATAATACTCGATTTACGTTAACAAAGCAAATTAGTGTCTGGATATTAAATTCCTTTTTCTGTTTTTTTTTAAATTAAGATTCTAATGTTTAAAAATGTTCAAATTAAAAAAAAAATAGAAAAAAAATCAATTTCAATAAAATTTTATAGTTTTTTTTACCAAGAAGTTTGAAGTTTGAACATTTAAAAAATATATAACTTGAAATAATGAGTCTGGAAACTAAAACTCGTCCGTTCATATATTCGACTCACGTTAGCAAGGCAAATTAGTGTCTGGAGATTAAATTCCTTTCTCTGGCTGGTTTATAGTATCCAATCCTAGCACTAGAAAAAAAAACTGTTTTGAAGTCAGTAACGTCCGAGTAGAATAATTGCGTAAAAGACTTTGCATATCGCTTCGTTCTCATGAATACTACGATTCTTTGAGTGCTTGGAAAATCGTAAACAGAGCTGAAGTGCACTTCAAGTCGTAGGAATTTTTAAACGGCTTAAGTGCATCAAGAACTGTTACTTTAAATTCCGTACAAACTTCTCACTCAATTTTCAAACAGATCTATACTCGCCTTCGACTCATGCTGCAATCACACGAGTTAAGGAAACGTTTATCGCTCTTGTATCGTACGAAATTTTATTTCACATGGTGTAACGAAAAAATTTTCTCTAAGTGCAGTTGCAAAAATCAGAAAATGTTTCAAATTAATTGATTAAACAATTTACAACATCAACATGTATGTCTTCCCTTAAGGTGATTGAATCCAATGATTTCTGACGTTTTACGATATCCAGAGCGACATCAATAAATTTAAAAAGAATTTGAAATCACGTAAAATCCGAACCGTTTTATCGATCATCACCAAATTTGGTACGCAGCAGGGCTGAATGTTATTTTTCCTGTGTAGAAACTTTCAGTCGATTAGTTGAAATTTTACCTGAATTAGAGCAAATCGAAAATTTTTCGAAAAATTCAAAACCTCATGAAAACCGAACCGAATTCAAAAAATCGAAAAGAAAAAAACCGAAAAACCGAACAAATTCAATACCAGAGGTCGTATCACGTTCTTCAATTTTAATACGAAGCTTTAGCCCGATAGCTAAAAATTTTTTGCCTTTTATCACACACACATGCAATCCGAACACTACACAATACATCCGGACAATTTTTCTAAACCACTTTTCTCCACGTTTCAGACCATTTTAAACGTTTTGACATCAAAATTTCGAAAACATTTTTTTTCATGAAAACAAAGTTTCCTCTATGAGGAAGCAAAAGGCATGTAACCGGTACTTTCAGAGGTACAACATGCGACTTAAGGTAGTCCTTGCGCATTAACCTTTCTGAACTTTAAGACTTAACATTTTTTTATATAATAATTGAATCCTTGGGAAATGCAATTGCAAATTTTCAAGCTGGGTTATAGACTAAATTACCGAGAAAATAAATATTTGAAAAAGAATTCGTATGCACGGGCTCTTATGGGAAACTAACCGATTTCGAAATTCGGAACGAAAATTAACATGTATAAACTGAACCTTTATACAATATCAAATGTGCTATGGATTCCTTAGAGTGTCACGATTCCGTATAAAATATAAAAACATGTTGTGAATTCGCTTTTCCTATTTCGTTATTCCGCTATTTCGTTATTATTAGGGCGTTTTCGAAAGTAAATGTGATAACGTATATTATTAAAAATAATTCAACATTCCATAAAATCACAAATTTCATACCGTTTGTCACTAAATTATACATATATAATGGCTGAATATTGTTTCATTTATATACAAAATTTGAGCTCGCTATCTCGAGTCTTGCAAAAGTTACAATAGAGAGATAATGTCAATTTTTAAAAAAATTAAAAATTCCATAAAATCTGAACCACTTTACCGATTCGAGCCAAATTCAATACCAAACAACATTGAGTGCACCTGCTCTTATAACCAACTATTTAACAAAATAGACTAAATTTTACGAAAGTTAGAGCGACCACCTCCTTTTTTAAAAAAATTCAAAACGGCATAAAATCGAAATTTTCGCCCAGATTTTGTCGAAAATTACCACAGTTGAAGAGGGTCTGCTGCTACACTTGTGTGCCAAATTTGAGCGCGATATACAAAACCATTCTTGAGTTATCGGCGTTCGAATTTTCGGAGTTGTACATATACACCCACGCACACACCAGAGTTGGGCAGCAAAAATTACTTAGTTCAGAAATTACTGCTTTAATTACAATTACCTTCAGTAATTGTATTGGATTTCAAATGAAATACAATTACTTTCAGTAATTGTATTTCATACATTTTGTAATTGTATTGGATTTCAAATTACTTTCAGTAATTGTATTTCAGTAATTGTATTTCAGTAATTGTATTAGATTTCAAATTAAATACAATTACTTTCAGTAATTGTATTGGATTTCAAATTAAATACAATTACTTTCAGTAATTGTATTGGATTTCAAATTACTGAAGGTAATTACTCTCTGTAATTGTATTTAATTTGAAATCCAATACAATTACTGAAGGTAATTACTATCTAAGTACTTTCTAAGTAAATACTATTACTTTCAGTAATTGTATTTACTATTAAGTAATAGTAAATACTATTACTATTAAGTAATAGTAAATACTATTACTTTCAGTAATTGTATTTACTGAAAGTATTGTATTTACATTAAATATTTACAAAATGTATTGTATTTTGTATTTACAAAATACAATTACAATTACATTTGTAATTGTAATACAATTACATTTGTAATTGTAATACAATTACATTTGTAATTGTAATACAATTACATTTTGTAATTGTATTGGATTTCAAAATAAATACAATTACATTTTGTAATTGTATTGGATTTCAAATGAAATACAATTACATTTTGTAATTGTATTGGATTTCAAATTAAATACAATTACATTTTGTAATTGTATTGGATTCCAAATTAAATACAATTACATTTTGTAATTGTATTGGATTCCAAATTAAATACAATTACATTTTGTAATTGTATTGGATTTCAAATTAAATAGAATTACATTTTGTAATTGTATTGGATTTCAAATTAAATACAATTACTTCCAGTAATTTGTATTTTGTAATTTTCCATTACAATTTTGGCCAACTCCGACACCCACATACGTACATACGGACATTTTTTCTAGATCACTTTTCTGGACGTTTTGGACAATTCTAAGTGTCCTGACATAAAAATCTCGAAAAAAAATTTTTTCATAAAAACAAAGCTTCCTCTATGAGGAAGCAAAAAAAAAATGCCAAACTCTCCTTGGCAAATTTTTTTTAGTACGGTAGAGCCGTTAGTCAGCAGTGACAAAAAAAAATGGTGATTTCTAACCGAAGCCCTGAGGTGTTGTGCATGCGTTCGTGCATTCTGATGCGTTTCCTTTCGTTCGTAAAGACGCAGTGTATATGCCTATCTACCGGTCGCGTGACATCAACAGAAGAACACAACACTCGGTGAGCTGGCACTCAGGAATTTAGGGAGCGAACGGCAGAGCAGAGCAGAGAGGATACAGCAGGCAGTGTCCTCTGGCTACGATCACTGTGTTGTGCTGTTGCCCTTGTCTGCTGTCGGCTCGAGTTTTAATTCTATTCCCGTTACACAGCTTTAACAAGTCCCTGATATTTCGAGGACTACCCTTCGACCCTACAAAGAGGCTGAAAGAAAAGTTCGTTGAAAAGACCCTTCGATGGCAACGGCTGTTTTCTCTTCAGTTTTCAACCCTCCAACGATGAACGCAACGTTCGACGCTTCTCGACTGCTTTCTGCTCATCTAAACGGACTGAAATTAAAAAGATTTGTGTATAGCCTTTCATACCAATTTTCACAGTGACACTTTTTAATAAGTAACATTTTTTTAAGGGTTTGTGAAAGGAAAAAATAGGATTCTCAACCGCGGCAAGTCGATTTCAATTTTTTTGTTTATACGAGCTTCAAAATTAAAAATAATTCGGAAGAATGTAAATAAAAATAAGGAAGCTAAGTAATCTTTTCTTTTTTGTATGTAGAAACGAATTTTTTTTTTTTTGGGATTGCGATGCATTTTTTTTATTAAGATTTTAATGTTTGCAAATATTGGAACTTTTAAATAAGTGGAATAAAAATTCAATTGTAATAAAACAAGATCATAATTTTTTTTTATTACAATTGAATTTTAAGTTTGTGGATTGAAAAAATAAAAGCTGAAATAATACGATTAAAAAAATATTTATTGAAAAAGAAAGAATATCAAATAAATTAAAATTAATTAATTAATATTAAAAACAGCTAAACTATGAAAAGATTGAAAATAAAAATAAATCTTTCATTGCATCATTTTGCAAGCATAAATATGATAAATTTTCACTTGTAATATCACAAGAGCTTTGAAATTATCGGATATTTCCCTCCAGGTTCCCTGCAAACAAATAAACTCGTCAAGTTTTCCAGAAAAATCACGAGCGCGTAGCGCGAGGGAAATATCAGATTAATTTCGAAGCTCGAGTGGTATTCGGGGGATTATTTTTTCTATTCAAATTGCGACAAATGGAATTGCACCATGAGACAAAAATTATCGTTCTGACAAGGAAATTTCATAATCAGAACAAAAACCTTTTAATTCATGTTTAAAGTATTGAAGTTAAATACACAATTGTTATAGACATTTGTATATTGATTCCAGACTGAGGTTTTCGATTTAATCGTATTAACAGGGACATTTCCCTTTACTTTTTCATCAATAGTTTGCAAGGATTCAACTCCAAACCTACTCATATCAAATAAAAATCCTTTGACTGCCACAATAAAATTCAATCTGTCAGTTTGACAGATGGTTGACGCAGCTAAATGATTTTTTGTTTTATATATAACCAACACGCAAAATTATCAAAAAATTATCACTTGTAATACCACAAGAGCTTTGAAATTATCGGATATTTCCTGACAGGTTCATTGCAAACAAATGAACGAGTCAAGTTTTCCAGGTTAAAAAATCACGAGCGCGTAGCGCGAGTGATTTTTCTGGAAAACTTGACGAGTTTATTTGTTTGCAGGGAACCTGGAGGGAAATATCAGATTAATTTCGAAGCTCGAGTGGTATTCGGGGGATTATTTTTTCTATTCAAATTGCGACAAATGGAATTGCACCATGAGACAAAAATTATCATTCTGACAAGGAAATTTCATAATCAGAACAAAAACCTATGTTGCATCCAACACATATTTTCTCTCTGCACAAAATGCAGTGAATTGCGCCCAAATCGATTTTTTACTCTTTTCTGTATTTGCCGGGACATTTTGTTTTATTTTTTTAGCGATGTTCTGAAGCGATTCATCACCAAATCGCTTTTTTGACTCACTCATATTGACGACCGTTAATAGTACCTTGACGTTTTAAAGATTCGCAGAGGTTACAAGTGTCAAAAAAATTATTGTTTATCGCTTAGCAACCGAGCCGGGAAATTTTCGAAAAATTATCGATATAATTTTACCCTAGCTGTACCACGTGATGTTGAATACCGCGCTCTGATTGGTCGAAATTGGAGTTGAAAAAATAATCAGTATAATACTGTGTAGCTTGCCCCACGTGACGTCCAATGGTGCAATTCCATTCGTCGAAATTTGGATGGGAAAAATAATCATTATAATTTTGTGGGGTGATACAAAAGTGCACAGGAAGCTAAGGAATTTTTACAAGGAAAAAAAATCACATATGACTCGTTTATTGCCGGAGGTATCTTTCCGAAATCCGGACTGGGAGAGTCCGAGGTTCATTCGATAGGATCACGACCAGGCATTTCGTCCCTCGGTTCTTCTCTATAATTTCGTACCAGACCGGTTATTTCGTCTCCACAGAGCTCTTTCAAGAGACAGGCATAGATAATCGTGGTTCAGTGGTGAATCCCAGGAGGGGCGAATTATTAAAAAATTTCAAAGTGTTTAAAATCGCAAACTGCAAACAGCAGAAAATTTATACAATTTTAATTACACTCTATACGATCAAAGATCAAAATATTTATTATTATTTACTATGACATACAATAATAAATATAATAACGCGAAACCTACAAAACAAATATATTTAAATTATCATATTTCAAAAATATTCTTAAAATTATAAATATTTCTTAAAATTTTCAATAAATTTTCTTTAAATAATAAATAGAAAATTTAATATGACGATTTAAAAAAGCATTTTTTTTTTCAGAAAATTTTTTTTTTTCACCAGGAATCAAGAATTTTTGCAGCAGAATTAACTAGTTAGTTAGTTAGTTCCAATTTCAAGGTACACTCGTAAGGGTTTTACCTTAACCCCCTCCCCCCAGGATTTTTCCGTGATTAATACTTTACTAATCTACATTAACTCCAGTTTGCATCCACAACCTCTTTACTATTGCTATTATTATTATAATTATAATTCCTATTGGCTTACATTATACGTGGCCAATTGGGCATCGACCGCGACCCTTCAGCCTTCTTTAAATTATTATTATTATTTTTTACCGGGATTCAATAATTTTTACAGAAAAACTTATATTGTAAATTTTACTTCCTCATGGAGGAAGTTTTCTTTTCATGAAAAATTATTTTTTCGAGATTTTCATGTGAAAACTTTTAAAATGGTCTGAAACGTCGAGAAAAGTGGTTTAAAAAAATTGTCCGGATGTATGTGTGTGTGTGTGTGTGTGTGATGAAAGGCCAAAAATTCATATAACTGTAACTTATGAAATATTTGACCGAATCAGCTAAAATTTAAACAATATGTACAGTACTGGCTAATCTTCAATTGGCATAAATTTGACAAAAATCGCTTAACGCATTTCATTTTTATAAGAATTTTGAATTTTTGAAAAAAGTACGTAAATGCTCTAGCTCGAGCGAATTTTTAGCTATCGGGCTGAAGCTTCGTATTAAAATTGAACAAAGTGATACGACCTTTGGTATTGAATTTGGGCCAAATCGGTAAAGCGGTTAGGTTTTTATGAGATTTTGAATTTTTCGAAAAATTTTCGTTTCGCTCTAATTCAGGTAAAATTTCAACTAATCGACTGAAACTTTCTACACAGGAAAAATAACATTCAGTCCTGTTAGGTACCAAATTTGGTGATGATCGGTAAAGCGGTTCGGATTTTACGTGATTTTGAATTTTTCAAAAATTTGACGGTGTCGCCTGGATTTTGTAAAACGTCAGAAATCATCAACTTCGTCAATAATTTTCATTTTTCGCAAAGCTTCCTCTATGAGAAAGCCAAAAACAAAATAAAGAAAGTTCCTCATACAGGTGTCTTTGTAAAAAGCGAAATATAATGAGGAAGCAATTTGCAAGGTTCTACTTTGCATCCTTTTTATTTTATTTTTCCAGTGTGTTTTTCCAGATTGTAGGTGACTCAGGACGTGGTATAGTTTCGAAATGAATGAGCGCAATGGTTTCGAGTGGGCGGCGTGAGACTAAAGGGCTCTGCTCCAAGAACCTCTATAAGAAGACACAAACAACAGAGACGAAAAAAAAATAAAAATAAAACAGGACGTCGATTAAACCGCAAAGAAGAATCGCTCAAGGTAGAGAACATCAGCATGTTGTGTATTACGGAAAGGGAGTCCCCGTGCTTTGCTGCCATCGTCATCAGCTGTGGAGAACCACCTCATCGTCTGATCATCACCAACACTGACGATGATGACTATACTACCTATGCCTTAGCGGCTCACAGTCGCGTTCTGAATCGCTGCTCGATGTGAAAGTAACCGGGTGGTCAGCGGTTCTCAGTTTAAAATACCCTCAAAAATATATACCTATAGCAGAGTTGGGCAAAATTGTAATGGAAAATTACAAAATACAAATTACTGGAAGTAATTGTATTTAATTTGAAATCCAATACAATTACAAAATGTAATTGTATTTAATTTGGAACCCAATACAATTACAAAATGTAATTGTATTTAATTTGAAATCCAATACAATTACAAAATGTAATTTATTTAATTTGAAATCCAATACAATTACAAAATGTAATTGTATTTAATTTGAAATCCAATACAATTACAAAATGTAATTGTATTTAATTTGGAATCCAATATAATTACAAAATGTAATTGTATTTAATTTGAAATCCAATACAATTACAAAATGTAATTGTATTTAATTTGGAATCCAATACAATTACAAAATGTAATTGTATTTAATTTGAAATCCAATACAATTACAAAATGTAATTGTATTTAATTTGAAATTGTATTGGATTTCAAATTAAATACAATTACATTTTGTAATTGTATTTAGTTTGAAATCCAATACAATTACAAAATGTAATTGTATTTAATTTGGAATCCAATATAATTACAAAATGTAATTGTATTTAATTTGGAATCCAATACAATTACAAAATGTAATTGTATTTAATTTGGAATCCAATACAATTACAAAATGTAATTGTATTTAATTTGAAATTCAATACAATTACAAAATGTATTTGTATTTAATTTGAAATCCAATACAATTACAAAATGTAATTGTATATAATTTGAAATCCAATACAATAACAAAATGTAATTGTATTTAATTTGAAATCCAACACAATTACAAAATGTAATTGTATTTAATTTGGAATCCAATACAATTACAAAATGTAATTGTATTTAATTTGGAATCCAATACAATTACAAAATGTAATTGTATTTAATTTGAAATCCAATAGAATTACAAAATGTAATTGTATTTAATTTGGAATCCAATACAATTTCAAAATGTAATTGCATTTAATTTGAAATCCAATACAATTACAAAATGTAATTGTATTGGATTACAATATAATTACAAATGACAAATAATTACAAATGACAATACAATTACAAAATGTAATTGTATTTAATTTGAAATCCAATACAATTACTGAAAGTAATTGTAATTAAAGCAGTAATATCTGAACTAAGTAATTTTTGCTGTCCAACTCTGACCTATAGATACAAAATCGTATGCTTCAAAGATAACGATAAAATCTCGATTAACGATTAATATAGTGAATTAAAAAATTATTTTTTGCTGCAATTACATTAATTATAATACAATTAAATATATTGATCTAAATAAATTTAAATAAAATTTTGAAAAAAAATATTTTTGGATAGATTAATTAAAAGTGGGCCCTGAAAACTATTCATCTGTTTACATAATATTCGAATAATTATTGATACAGTTAATAACAATTATTTTTTGCTGAAATTACATTAATTATAATAATATTAAATATTTGTGGATGTAAAGAAATTAAAATAAAATTGTGAACAAAAATTCTCGGTTAAATTAATTAAAAGTGGGTCCAGAAAAATATTTATCTGTTCAACTAGATTTTGAATAACTATTAATATAGTAACAAACATTTTATGCTGGAATTACATTAATTATAATAAAATAAGATATATCGAACTAAATACATTTTTTTTATGTTAAAAAAATATATTCTTGAATAAATTAATTGAAAATGTATTCAGAAAAATATACATCTATTCAACTAGTTTTTTTTTTCATTTTGTATGATGTTTTTATACTTTTGTTTCCTCGCTATGGAAATTCTTATTTTGGCATATTGGAAATAATGTTAAAAAAATGAGAAAAATGATTCATAAAAAATGTCTGGATCTATTTGTGTGCGGCTTTTAAAATTCAAACCTGAATATGTCAAGAACGGCTTTACCAATCGGGCTGGAATTGTTTTTTTGTTTATAATTTATATTCAAATTTCGAGTGAATTAACTTTTATGCATCTACAAGTGGAATACATTCCGGAATTTCACAGCATCACTTTTTTTTAGCGAAAATACATGCAACCCCTCGATAAATGCAAAACAGCTATACAAACTTGTATTGCTCCAAAAATCAAGAGAAAATCGAATCTCGAAAATAATACAATGAAAACCAATCATGTGAAGATAGAATACAATTAATTATAATTAAATAAATATATCTATCTAATAAACTGAATGAAATTTAACAAAATATATATTATCAAACAAATAAATAAAATGGATGCAAAGTAGAATTTTGCACATTGCTTCCTCATTCTTTTTCGCTTTTTACAAAGCCGCCTCTATGAGGAAGTTCCTTTATTTTATTTTTGGCTTCCTCATAGCGGAAGCTTTGCGAAAGATGAAAATTATTGACGAAGTTGATGATTTCTGACGTTTTACGAAATTCAGAACACCAATAAATTTTTTAAAATTTCAAATTCACGTAAAATCCGAACCGCTTTACCGATCATCACCCAATTTGGTACGTAGCAGGACTGAATGTTATTTTTCCTGTGTAGAAAATTTCAGTCGATTAGTTGAAATTTTACCTGAATTAGAGGAAAACGATTTTTTTTTGAAAAATTCAAAATTTCATAAAAACCGAACCGCTTTACCGATTTGGCCCAAATTCAATACCAAAGGTCGTATCATTTTGTTCAATTTTAATACAAAGTTTCAGCCCGATAGCTAAAAATTCGTTCGAACTAGAGTATTTACGTACTTTTTTCAAAATTTCAAAATTCTTATAAAAATGAAATGCGTTAAGCGATTTTTGTAAAATTTATACCAATTGAAGATTAGCCAGTACTGTACATGTTATTTAAATTTTAGCTGATTCGGTCGAATACTTTATAAGGTACAGTTATATGAATTTTTGGCCTTTCATCACACACATACATCCGGATAATTTTTCTAAGCCACTTTTCTCGACGTTTCAGACCATTTTAAACGTTTTGACATGAAAATCGCGAAATTTTTTTTTTTCATGAAAACGCTTCTTCTATGATGAAGCAAAAATGTTTTTTAAAAAAGATAGTTTTTTATTAAATCGCTTTTTGCTACACCGAGAGAAAAGATTTCATTGATGCCAAAGAAATGGGTGGATTGATTTTTTTTCATTGATTTCAACGAAATATTTCTTTGATTTCAATGAAATAGTGCATTTGAATTTTAAAGAGAACATTTCATTGTCCGTAAATAAAGATTTACTTAGTGAGTATATAATAAAGAAACAGTTTTATTGATTTAAAGAGACGTTTTCATTGGTTCAAAGAACCGTTTTCATTGATTTCTCTTTCGCACCTAATGAGGTTAGGTGCGAAAGAGAAATCAATGAAAACGGCTTTTTTGTTTTCCGGTTCTCCCGAACGAACGGCTTCGAGTTTCGAGAAGCCAGAAGCTTAGCCTATTTCTGCCGTACTTCCTTACATACTCATAAAATTAGAGCTTTATCTGCCGCGTACTTCAGGAAAAAACAGTTTTTGAAATTTTGAGCTGGTAAGAAGAAGGTTTCATAGAATCAGAGACGACATCTTTGAAATCAATGAAAAAGGTTCATTGGTTTAAAGAAATGTTTCTTCGAATCAATGTCACTACTTTTCATTGAGTTTGAGATCATTCAAAGAAAAGATAGTATCGAAATTCAAGTATTTCATTTCATTGGCAAAGATTTCCGTGAATCAATCTCGGTGTATTCATTTTTCAATTGATATTTGAAGTATATGAAATTGTATGCATTAAATCCACAGGTGGAATGCATTCTGGTATTTCGTATAGTATCATTCTATGTATTTTTTTTAAAGTGGTAATACATGGAAACCATCGTTTATACACACGTCTGCCGCCCACCTGTCTTCAGGGCCGACGTTTGAGGTCCCCTGAACAGCGGATCGCCGAGTGGCGGCGAACATACAGTACAGGGGCTCCCGACTATACGAAGAGCTTTGGAGAACACTTTGGTGGGGCTCTCTTCGGCCTCGTACCGATCGCGCGAGGCTCTCTCAGCACGGGCCGTCCAGGTTCAGTTGTCACTGCGACACCGTGCGTGCGGCGTTTCGGTGACGCTAATTTATATTTTTTATTTATATAAAAATCAAATTAGTGCATTAAAAAAAAAGAAACATAGCAAGTGAGTGATAAAAATTACCAAATTAGTGCTAACTGCCCCAAGGATATTTAAGTAATTGGAGATATTTTTCAGCAATTAAAAATTAAGGTACTTATGATTTTGTTTGAAAATAAAAAAATGAAATTAACGAGTCATAATTGTTTCAATCATTTTTCGGAAATTCGATGTAAATAATTAAGGTCCTTATAACTGTGTTCATATAGTTGAATTAAATATAGTGATAAGTTTTTGAAGATTTTCGAAAAGAAAATGGAAATATTTTTCACCAATTAAAAATTAAGGTACTTATAATTTTGTTTAAAAATAAATAGTGAAATTAATGAGTCCTAATTTTTTCATTCATTTTTCGGAAATTCGATGTAAATAATTAAGGTCCTTATAACTGTGTTCATATAGTTGAATTAAATATAGTGATAAGTTTTTAAAGAATTTTGAAAAAAATGGCAATATTTTTCAACAATTAAAAATTAAGGTATTTATAATTTTGTTTAAAAATAAATAGTGAAATTAATGAGTTCTAATTTTTTCAATCATTTTTCGGAAATTCGATGTAAATAATTAAGGTGGAATTAAATATAGTGATAAGTTTTTGAAGAATTTTGAAAAAAAAATGGAAATATTTTTCAGCAATTAAAAATTAATGTACTTATAATTTTGTTAAAAAAGAAATAAATATATGGTGGTGAAAATAATTGACGCTACTTTTTGTTGAGAATTTTTAGGAATTGGAAATATTTTCCAGCAATGAAGAATTAAGCTGTTTACTATTTTGTTGAAAACAAATATATACTGGAATGTATGTATATTAGCCGAGACGTATTGTTAAAGTCGCCGAGACGGGAATAATGAAACGACAAGTTCGATAAGATTACAATGCGCACGGTGTGCGAGAGAGTTTTGCGCTCAGGACAATCAAACTGGAGCACGAACATCGAGCACGTGTGTCTGCCCCGTTCGTTTTATATACTCGGCGCATCCATCGTGGCACTTTATATATATATATATATATATGTATATATATACATAGGCCGCACATCGTTGCTTCGAGACAGTTTGAGGAAAATTTCACGGAAATCTAGAATTATATTTCCGTTTGAGAATTCTCGATATTTGCGGTAGGTCAGTTGACTCTAATTTGCAGTTTTGGAGCAGATTTGTAAATCCCCGTTAATTCAAAATACAGTTTGTTGAATTACAATTTCTATGTATTCTATATTTCTATTTTATATAATTAAAATGTATCATGATTTCATAATAATAATTTGTCGTCATTGAGTGTAAACATTTGAATAGTCATAAAAAATAATAATTTTGATTCCATATAGAGAAAACTTTGTTTTCATGAAAAAATGTTTTTTTTTAGATTTTGATGTCAAGGCATTTAGAATGGTCCAAAAGATCGAGAAAAGTGGTTTAGAAAAAAAAATCCGTATATATATGCATGTGATGCTATTTTTGACAGGATGTATGAGGCATTCTCTGTCAGATCAGCCACTTTTTTTTACCCTCTCAGCTCTATCCCATAATTGGACATATTTTAGTACCACTTGAAAGCACTCTTTGTGATTTTTTTCAGATTTTTCAAACAATCCATTTGGGAAATGTATTTTTTTTATTATTCATATAACTTTGATGCAGTAAGTCTGACAAAAAAATACATGTATAAAAAAATGTTGTTTTTCACTCAACTTTGTAATACAATAGGTCTCATATTTTTATTCGTGTTGCAAAAGCGATATTCAGCAAAAAAAAAAGGTAAACAATTTTTTTCATTCATTCGGACACCTTCGATATTACTCTCAATTTTTTTATAAGCTGTAGGGACATGTGTAGAACCTACAAAAAAATTGGTGTAGTGGAAATCGACTACTTGAAGGATTCAAAAAAGAAAGAAAATTAATTAAATTTATTTAATTGTTTTTTTATTTTTATATATTTTTTATTTCACTTATTTTTTGTTATTCCTTCAAATAATCGATCCACTGAGCTGCTTGACGTGTAACGACGACACGGCCTTCAGGGTTTACATACAGTTATTCGTGCCTATAGCCATTTATTGGATCGAAAATTTTGGAAAATATTTTTTTTCTCCTTGAAATAGCCGATGCCCACTATGCCAATTTTTTGGTATGCTTTTGACATATCCCTGTAACTTGTATAAAATTGGCAGTGATATCGAAAGTGTCCGAATGAGTAAAAAAAATTGTGTAACATTTTTTTTGCTATTAATAGCTTTTGCAACACGAATAAAAATACGAGATATATTGCAATGCAAAGTTAATTGAAAAACAACGTTTTTTTGTGTGTGTGATTTTTTTGTCAGATTTACTCCATCGAAGTTATATGAATAACAAAAAAAATATACATTTCCTAAATGGATGGATTAAAAAATCTGAAAAAATTCACAAAGAGTGCTTTTAAGTGGTACTAAAATGTGGCCAATTATGGGATAGATCTGAGAGGGTCGAAAAAAAAGTGGCTGAACTAACAGAGAATGCCTCGTAGGCAGTATTTTAGATATTATAGCTTTTTGAATTTTTTTTTTAAAGGAGCTATAAAATTTAGTATGTTTTGCTAAATAGTTCTTCATAAGTGCAGGTATATTTAATATTGTTTGAAAATTTATTAGGCATGAATCGGTTGAGAGGTTAAAATTTTACAGCATTCTGAAAATTTGACAAAAATCCTTTTTCGTTATAACTTTCGTAAATTACGGGATATCAGGCTAAAATTTTGTACATAAATAAAGATACGTAAAATTAATGTTATTATTGTGAAATTATTATTATATAGCGAATCGTATGATCATCTTTATTTTTATAAGTATTGGGCATTTAGAAATCTGTAACGTAGAAACTAAAATAGCAGTGGACAGATAAAATTTACTGGGTCTTAAAATAAAAAAAAATAAAAAAATATCGAAGTGTCTGACTGACTTGCCAGATAAATGTCTGGATCTCAGCTATTGTAGCAACGAAACTTTGGCACACGCAGCAACGGCAATGCTGACAGAGTAAACTCTTGCTAATATGCATAACAAGATAACACTTGACAAGCAAAGTTGCCGCTCTTTGCAGCCCAAACAGCGCGGAGACAAATCGAGCTTATTAGCACATTTGAATTTATGGGCAAAATATAATTCGGTGAATTAAATACGAATATTTGATGTTCGTCAAATTATATTTCAATTTTTACGTAGACGTACATTTTTTTTCTAAAATAAATATGCAGAATTCATTTCTAATGGAATTCCAATATTTGTTAATTTTCTTTTAGAATTCTTGAGTTAAGTTTTTGTTATCTGAACAAAAAAGAAGAAATGTCGAATTTTTGTAGAAATGCATTTTGTATATTAATTTTATAAAAAAACATGCAGTTACACGTAAAAATATAAAAAATCAATTTAAAAAACCCATAATTTAATTTTTTATGTTACAATGCGCACGGACAAATCGAGCTTATTAGCACATTTGAATTTATGGGCAAAATATAATTCGGTGAATTAAATACGAATATTTGATGTTCGTCAAATTATATTTCAATTTTTACGTAGACGTACATTTTTTTCTAAAATAAATATGCAGAATTCATTTCTAATGGAATTCCAATATTTGTTAATTTTTTTTTTAGCATTCTTGAGTTAAGTTTTTGTTATCTGAAAAAAAAAGAAGAAATTTCGAATTTTTGTAGAAATGCATTTTGTATAGTAATTTTATAAAAAAACATGCAGTTACACGTAAAAATATAAAAAATCAATTTAAAAAACCCATAATTTCATTTTTTATGTTACAATGCGCACGGACAAATCGAGCTTATTAGCACATTTGAATTTATGGGCAAAATATAATTCGGTGAATTAAATACGAATATTTGATGTTCGTCAAATTATATTTCAATTTTTACGTAGACGTAAATTTTTTTTCTAAAATAAATATGCAGAATTCATTTCTAATAGAATTCCAATATTTGTTAATTTTTTTTTTAGAATTCTTGAGTTAAGTTTTTGTTATCTGAAAAAAAAGAAGAAATGTCGAATTTTTGTAGAAATGCATTTTGTATATTAATTTTATAAAAAAACATGCAGTTACACGTAAAAATATAAAAAATCAATTTAAAAAACCCATAATTTCATTTTTTATGTTACAATGCGCACGGACAAATCGAGCTTATTAGCACATTTGAATTTATGGGCAAAATATAATTCGGTGAATTAAATACGAATATTTGATGTTCGTCAAATTATATTTCAATTTTTACGTAGACGTAAATTTTTTTTCTAAAATAAATATGCAGAATTCATTTCTAATGGAATTCCAATATTTGTTAATTTTTTTTTAGAATTGTTGAGTTAAGTTTTTGTTATCTGAAAAAAAAAGAAGAAATGTCGAATTTTTGTAGAAATGCATTTTGTATATTAATTTTATAAAAAACATGCAGTTACACGTAAAAATATAAAAAATCAATTTAAAAAACCCATAATTTCATTTTTTATGTGAATTATATAAGAAGTTAAAAAGAGCCATAAAAAATGTTGGTGTTGTTTCTACTATTATTTTGCTTCCTCATAGAAGAAGCTTTTCTTCATGAAACAATTTTTTTCCAATTGTCCAAAACGTCGAGAAAAGTGGTTTAGAAAAAATGTCTATTATAGAGTATGTCTATTATAGGTATAGAAAAAATGAACTATTACTCAGTAACCGTTCGAGCGATATGGCTCAAATTTGGCACGCAAGTGGAGTAGTTGCCCCGCTTTGAATGTTGAGATTTTTGAAAAAAATAAAACCAGCCATTTTGATTTTATGGTACTTTTAATTTTTTGAAAAAAGGGCGTGGTCGCTCTAACTTTCGTAAAAATTAGACGATTTTGCTAAATAGTTGTTTATAAATAAATATACGTTCAATGTTGTTTGGCATTGCATTTGGGCGAAATCGGTAAAGCGGTTCAGATTTTATAGATGTTTGAATTTTTCGAAACAAATCTTTTTTTTTATAAATGACGTTGAATTTCACCAATTTAACCGAAATGTTTTACAGACGAAAAGGAACATGCAGCTATGCCACGTACCAAATTTGACGATGATCGGTAAAGTGGTTCAGATTTTACGACATTTTGAAATTTACAAAAAAAAACGATTTTCGCTCTAGCATCAGCAAAAGTTGATAATGCGAGACAAAAGTTTGTACTCAATGGAAATAAGAATGCAAAGTGGAACTTTACACATTGCTTCATATATAATTTTTATTTTTTAAAATTTATAATGACCGCTTGTCCCAAAATAGAATTGCTCATAACTCTCGAACGGCGTGACGAATCGAGATGAAAATTTACACAAAAGAGGAGGATAAACTCTGTTTTCGTTATTTCGATTAAGGTAGTCCTTGCGCATTAAGCTGAGGTCAAATAAGTTTTCGAAAACTGGGAGGGAACTGCAAACACTTTTCGCCAATATAAACAAGGCTGCAAAGTAGAACTTTACAAATTGCTTCCTCATTATTATTGGATTTTTACAAAGCTTCCTCTATGAGGAAGCCAAAATAGATTAACATGCTTCCTCATAGAGGTAGATTTGTAAAAATCCAACAATAATGAGGAAGCAATTTGCAAAGTTCTATTTTGCAGCCTTGTTTTTATGTATTAAAAAAAAAGATATCGATATAATATCTTATTTTCATGCTTTTTTTTTAGATAACTCAATCCCCTTAAATTTTAATGAATTATTTCGAGATAAGTTATATTTTTGCGACGAATTCTTTCATAATTTACATAAATTTTAAGGCGTCGGCATTACAGTAAAGTCTTGGCACGAGTTTAGAGACTCTCGTGGATAATTTACATGAAAGGATGCGCATGTTAATTACCCTTAATTAGAGACAACGGTCGACGTTCGTTAGAGACGCCAAGTGGTGCGAAGAAAAAGAGAACTCTCTTTAGTATAGACCGTCTTGAAGACCGCTCATTCAACCAATTGAATTTCCTCGTACCTTTACCTGAAAGGAAGCACAAGCAATTTTATTTTTATCTTTTTTCGTGATTAATTGACACCTGAAGAATAAAGTACACGAGCAGTGAAAGATGATTACTCAAATAAAAAAGAGCAATAATCAAAGGCTTTCAGCATTGATAAATTATAAATGATTGGTTGGAAAATAAAAGCCTAACGTTACATTCTTGATGTGGTAAAAAATTAATGACACTGAAATTACAGGTTGATACGTACTTTTTTTTCTTTTTTTTTACTGGCAACAGAAAATGCAGAATTTTAATTTTTTTAGTCATTTATTTTGTTTACTATGAATGATATCATATTTAATTAAAATGTCATCATCATTATTTTATTTTTGGTAACTTTTAATAAATAATTGGAGGAAAAGAAAAAAATTAACACTTTTTAGGAGTTGTCGATAAAAAGCAGAATTTTGCTTATTGCTTTCTTATTCTTATTCAGATTTCATAAATCTACCTCTATGGCGAACTTTATTGATTAATTTTGGATTGATCATCGATTTTGGATTTCCATTGTGGAATCTGGAAAATATATTTCTTATAGCTTTTGACTTCCATTGTTAATAAAAATATTTAGTGTAATTTTCCATTACGGGTAAAAAAAATTTCATTTACAGAAACTGGTGTATTAAATTTTATATGCATATATGAGATATAAAATTACAATCCTTTTTACTAAATCCTATGATAATTAGGAAATTTAGTATAAAAATTTGTAATTTTACTGTACTCGTGCATTAAATTTAATATAACAGCTATTGAATAAAAATGTTCCATAATGTAAATATGCGGAAAATTGTTCCCGACGCTTCTAACAATTTTAAATATACATACATGAATATCTCAACAACATTTTAAAAATAGAGCTCGTTTTATGAGGAATACAGAATTAAAATATCATTTAAAAGATTAGAAAAAAAAGGATGCAAAGTAGAACCTTGCACATTGCTTCCTCATTATTTTTCGCTTTTTACAAAGCTACCTCTATGAGAAAGCATGTTAATCTATTTTGGCTTTCTCATAGAAGAAGTTTTGTAAAAACCCAACAATAATGAGGAAGCAATTTGCAAAGTTCTACTTTGCAGCCTTCTTTTAAAAAATTTTAAATGGCATTAGTTTTGAACCCCTTGACAGATTCTCGCCAGATTCGAACTAATGCTTAGTTTACCCACACTCTACTTGTGGACCAAATTTGAGCCCGATATCTTAAAAATTGCGGAAGTTAGAGCACGAAAAAAAAATTCAAAATGCCATAAATTTTAAACTCCTTAACGGATTGACGTCAAATTCACTCCCAAACTTTATTTAATAACAGTCCACTTGTGGATCAAATTTGAGCCCGATATCTTAAAAATTGCAAAAGTTAGAGCACGAACAAAAAATGTCAAAAAATTAAAAAATGCCATAAATTGTGAACCCCTTAACGGATTGACACCAAATTTAATCCCAAACACTATTTGATAACAGTCCACTTCTGGTCCAAGTTTGAGCCGGATATCATAAAAATTGCGGGAGTTAGAGCCCGAGCTAACATTCTCCAAAAAATTCAAAATGCCATAAATTTTGAACACCTTGATGGATTAACTCCAAATTCAATCCTATACTTTGTTTAACGATAGTTTACTCGTGGTTCAAATTTGAGCCCGATATCTTAAAAATTGCGACGGCTATCGTGCTAACAAAAAATTGTGCACATATGCACACACACACACAAACACACACACACACACACACACACACATACAGACATTTTTTCTAAACCACTTTTCTCGACGTTTTAGACCATTCTGAGTGTCCTGACATGAAAATCACGAAAAAAAACATTTTCACGAAAACAAAGCTTCCTCTATGAGTAAGCAATCAATTGACATAAAAGTATATTTCAAAATGAAAAACTTTTATACAGGTTTTTTTACGATACGACTTATATCCAAGAAGATACGTGCATACGAAAGTTTTTAAACGCAATTTTTAGAGCAATTTTTAGAAATTCACAAGTCCGCGGAAAAAGAGATGAAAATTTTGAAAAAAATGGAGCAAGCTCCATTCATTGGGGTGAAGGATTTAAGGTAGTCTGTTCACATTAGCTAGTCAAATCAGTGCTAAATTTTTAATCGCGTTTCTACACATTTTGGTAGTTTTGCCGACCGTTCTGCAGAGTGGCTCGCTCATTAGCATTAGTTCTTAATATATAAATCCATCCACAGACACGGTTTTTAATAAAAATACCCTGATACATACAAATGTCCGATGAGGTTGTTGTCATCCAGTTTTATATTAGAAAAAACCATAATTTTTGTCAGACTTTGACGAACGATAGCTCATTTTGTTTATTAAAAGATGCTTCATTGATTGACCGGAGACATTTTCTTATAGTATTCTTTGTAAGAAAATTGCAACCGTTTTTTATCTACTCTAACCTATCATCAGATTTACACATGCTTGTAACTTGTGAATAACTAATACCAATACAGAATTTGTCCGGTCAATCAATGAAGCATTTTTTAACAAACAAAATAAGCTATTGCTCGTTATAACTAGATTAATATTATGGTTTTTTCTAATATAAAACTGGATGACAACAACCTCATCCGAAATTTGTATGTATCAGGGTATTTTTATTTCAAACCGTGTCTGTGGATGGATTTATATATTAAGAACTAATGCTGATGCGCAAGCCACTCTGCAGAACAGTGGGCAAAACTACCAAAATGTGTACAAAAGCGATTAAAAATTTAGCACTGATTTGACTAGCTAATGTGAACAGACTACCTTAAAAAATAATCAACTATATCGACAATGGTCATGATAAAAGGTGGTCCAATCGGTGCATAATGCCCCAAATATACATAAACTATTGCTTAAATTTACTGTCAGGTTTATTAATTTTACAAAAGAATTGGAAATTTCCAGTACTTGTTACTTGAATGGCAGTTTCAAATACAAAGTTTGTAAATTTCATATTCGTAAGTACATTGAATTTGCAATCTTTTTTTTACAGTGTAAGTTTTACATTACAATACAGCATTTGTGCAATATTATTGTAACTTCTGAAACCACGCAAATTATGTACCTGTACCGTATTATTTACTTTCACGTCGTGCGTTACTTTCATCATCGTGAATACCCTGGTGTCCTCGTAGGTATTAGATGTGGGCGTTGCGAAATCCGATACATTGCATCGGGACGATAGAGGGCTCAACTTTGCCGCCAAGTTAGCAGCAGAACATTCACGCACCCGTGCGAATACCGGTAGAAGCGATATCGCCAAGTGTGTATATGCGAGTTCGGGCAAAGTGACCTACTGCCTATTTCGACGACGACGATGGTAACGATGATGATCATCACCTCGACTAGCTATACGTACGCTGCGTCAACGAGGCGCGCACGGTGTTCAGGTTACGCCTGCTGGAAATAAGTAATTTCTCCATCAACGCATTGTATATGTTCCTCTCTCTCTATCTCTCTCTTTATATTAGCCGTTCTCCTTTAGTTAAGTGATTTTTGCTTCCTCATAAAGGAAGCAAAGACATTTACACACGTAAATGTAAATGTTGACGCGTAGTGTTTTTTTTTTTTGGTTGATATATTTTTCCAATAACCTGACATACTTTTTGCTTCCTTTATGAGAAAGTCAAAATCGATCAATATACTTTCTCATAGAGGTAGCTGTGCAAATAGCAAAAAAAAAGGATGCAAAGCAGAACCTTGCACATTGGTTCCTCATTATATTTCGCTTTTTACAAAGCAACCTCTAAGACGAAGTATGGGAATTGATTTTGGCTTCCTCATAGAGGAAGCTCTGTAAAAAGCGAAATATAATGAGGAAGCAATGTGCAAGGTTCTGCTTTGCATCCTTGTTTTAAATAAATATAAATAAGCGCACACTCTCGCTTTGTGAAAATATAATAAAGACGAACGGTCCAGAAACTCCCTCGAATACTCTATCTTCTCTTTTTGTTTTTTGTAGAACACGATAGAAATCGGTGGTTTCCGAAATTTCATTGGGAAGCAAGGATATGGCTAGTTTATATGACATAAATCGCTACTTTTCGCAATATAGACTGTACCACATCGCTATGAAAATATGTTATCGTTCAACATTTTTGGGCTATATCTGACGTATTTTTCTGTTAATCATGAATTTGGCACTCATGTGACTCCCAGCTCGATATTTGATACCAAAATTCGCATCGCAGAAAAAAAATTGAAAAATTCAAAAAATCAAAATCTCATAAAATTTTAACGTTTCAACCGATCTTAACCAAATTTAATAGAGATCACCGGTGTATGAAAGCTCACGTACATACCAATTTTGAGCTTAATGTCTCGAAAATTAAAGGAGTTATCGCGTTAACAGACATTTAAAAAAAAATTCAGAACCGCGTCAGAATTTAATGATCATGGGGATTTTTACAAAAATTGGTATGAACGATGAGGATTGATCCCTCTATCTATGGTGTAAATTTCAGCTCTATATCTCGAGGCGTTCCCCAGTTATAAAGGTTTACATTTTTTGAGCGTGTAACATAAACACACATACATACAGACATTTTTTCTAAATCACTTTTCTCGACGTTTTGGACTATTCTGAGGTACTGACATGAAAATCTCGAAAAAAAAAATTTCACGAAAACAAAGCTTCCTCTATGAGGAAGCAAAAATAATGAGGAAGCTATTTGCAAGGTTCTACTTTGTTTTTTTTTTATTGAAACTCATGATAATTTCTTTTTATATCGATAAAAAAAAGCTTTAGCAAAATTCTAAAATAATCTTGCTCTATATATAAAATATTTACGCAATAACCGACCATAAACTGCATCTTGTTTCATTTTTTCCATTTTTACGGTTTTTTTTTAATGGCTTAAAAAATCGACCAAAACGTCTGCTTACTCTTGGTCAAAGCTCAAAAATGTTTATATCTAATACAGAATTTTTGAGAATATTTTGAAATTTTTAGATTGTCGCAAATTTTTGTTTGAAAAATTCATGAATAAAAGTGTCAGTACATTTTTTTTCGAGCATACAGAATAGTAAAAAAATTATGGAACGAATTGGAAGGGATTGAACACTTACGGAATTGGCCAGGAATAAGGTAACTGTCCCAGTAATCGACCATGTACCAGTAATCGACTAGTCTGCGGTAAAAGAGCGATAAATAAGACTGTGAGTGCTTTTCGACGCTTAAATAAATTAACAACACTTCCTCCGATTTATGTACAATATTACATGAAAATTTGAGGCTTGTAAAATCACAGCAGTGATAATAAGAAAATCGTAAACTCGAAGTGTCCGAGCCGAGGGTGATTTCGTCGAAATCCTTGATATGGAGGTTAAGGTGCGTCTCGTGACATTTAGTTAAATTCTGCGATGCACGAAGACTTTGGCTGAGTAAGTTTAGTTTGATATTACATATGAAGAATATGGTATTACTAAATGAATATGATTTTATCGTAAAATTGTTGTTTGTGCAAAAAATCGCGGAGGTCGATAACTGGTTCAGAAAAACATATAAATGTCCGGGTAATCGACCTACTGTCGATCACTAGGACAAAATTGTGGATAGAAAATTAGTGTAAATCGCGTATTGTTTTTATGAATTAGATGATGAAAAATAATGTAACAATTCATTCATCGATTGAACTGTACGAGGAGTAGTTATGGACAGGGGTATTGGGCTCTCTATAAATAATTAAGCAGCAAAATAAATCATGTTCATGACTGGGTCATGTCATGTCATGGGTCCATTACTGGGCAAACCGTGACTTTAGTATGTCCATGACAGGGACATTTGCACACCTCAAGTTTTATGTTAATTTTTTATTACAAGAAGATAAGGTAGACCAAAAGTTAAGCGTTCTATTTGTTGACAAGATTATACGGATTCTTTATAACCTACAATGACAGTTATTGACGTCTTAATTTGTGACTTTTCTTAACGTGTCGATTACTAGGACATATAACGGTCGATTACTGGACCAACTATAACTTTAGTATGTCGATGACTGGTACATTTTCACTTCTGAAGCTTTAGAATAAGTTTTCTCTACAATAAGATAAGTTACGAGAATTTTTGAGGTTGTTATTTTTTCATACGACTATTCTGATTCATTATTACCTAGAATGATCATTTTTTGTATCTTAATGTAAAAGTTACGTTTTTATAAAGTCGGGCAATTTGGTTAACGTCCATCACTGGGACGTTTACCTTACATAACATTTTTTTTTTTTGCTCATTCTGATCAAAAATCGCGGTAGCGACTCGACGCCAAATTAAAAGAGAAAATTAATGGTGCCTTCATACTTTTTATTCCGCTCGTAATTTTACATAATTTAATGTGGTATGTTCAGAAGCTATAGAAAAATTTGTAGAGTGAAGAAAAAATATTTAGTGGGGCAAAAAAAAATGAGAAAAAGAAAGTGTGTGGCTAAATTGACGGAGAATGCCTCATATACGTATGCATACTCAGCTTGCGCATCAGGTTTAACGAACCCTCGTGGGTGGACACGAGAACCAGAGACACTTCGATTCCGCGGTAACACGCGGCCGGCAAGTGTGGGAGGAAGTACTCAACGCGCTGTCATTTACCTGTGGAACTCGACCCACGCGACCCAATCAGCTCGTACAATCGCTCGATTATATTCCGTGGCAGGAGTTCCTAGCGTAGGAACGCTCCATTCACTATTATATGGGAGCTTCGAATGCCTGTTTCATTCAATGAAATATAACGTGCCTATTGTCCTTGAACAGAATTGTGCCTTTTCCATTGTGAAATAAATAGCCAATTTTTTTTGCATCTAGAACTATAACCTTTATGAATTAATCAATAGATATATAATAACAGTGATTTTGTTATTCTTATTTTTTTTTTAGAATTTGTACATTGAATTTAAAAAAAAAACACAGGAACAAAATATAATGAGATTTCTGTAAAATTTTCATTTTGCTAAATAATTTTTATTATTTAAAAAAAATGTTTATTTTGGCACAATATTTTCCTTATATACTTCCAATTTAGCGCATACATATATGAAGCATTCTCTGTCAATTCAGCCACTTTTTTTTCGACCCTCTCCGATTTGCCCTGTAATTGATTATATGAATGTACCACTAAAAGACACTCTATGTGAATTTTTTCAGATTTTTAAAAATAAGTTTTCAGAAAATAGCTTTTTTTTATTCAAGTGCCAATATCTCAGAATTTTGAAGTTACTGAAAAAAAATGTCTTCACATAAAAGTTGTCGTTTATTGTTAGCTTTCGAGCGGAATATTCCAAATAATTGTCACGTTCCTGTGAGTATGATTTTTTTCCGAAAAATGGAGGAATTATTGTTTAATTAAAAAAAAGGATATTTTTTTTACTGAAAAAATTACAGAGTATTGCTACATGACTGTTGATATCACAAAAAATCGCCAGAGTGGCACCGATCGACCTTCTGGTATTAAAAAATGCATTTGTGTTAAAGTTCCGAAAAATGGGGGCATTATTATTTTTTTGATAAACAAAAAGGTTACTTTTTTTTGGGTAATAAAATTACAGAGTATTCTTGCATGACTGTAGATATTGCAAAAAAAATCATCAGAGTGGTACGGATCGAGCTTCCGGCATAAAAAAATAATAATTCCCCAGTTTTTCGAAACTTCCACACGAATAATTTTTTAGATCAAATAAGTAATTTTTTTTAGGTCAAATAAGTTTTCGAAAAATGGGAGGGAATTGCAAACACTTTTCGCCAATATAAACAAGGCTGTATAGTAGAACTTTGCAAATTGCTTCCTCATTATTGTTCGAGTTTTACAAAGCTTCCTCTATGACGAAGCCAAAATTGATTAACATGCTTCCTCATAGAGGTAGATTTATAAAAATCCAACAATAATGAGGAAGCAATTTGAAAAGTTCTACTTTGCAGCCTTGTTTTTTCTTCACGATATCGAATTTTGGCCTTCGCTATCGTTCTCAAGTCGCATATTCTACCGCAGAAAGTACCCGTTACATGCCTTTTTACGATGATTTTAAAAAAAGTCATTTTTGGTCGGTTCTTCACAGATTCGACTTTTGGTAAAAAAATGTAACCTAATTTTATTTTAAATGATATTATAATGGTAGTACAATTTCAATGCATGCGCCACTTCCAATATCAATTCACGAAACTAATAAAATAGCACGAGTTCTTATATCGAAAAAGCAAGTTATTTAATCCACGATAGTCTGTAAAAGTCACAAAACGCTAATAAAACTGTTGAATCCGCTGCTAGTTGAAATAAATTTTTGTTTCAATAAAATACGCGATTCATTTCATTCAATTAAAATTTTATTGAATTAATATAACTTTACATTTTTTGAATGTAGCAAAAAACCGGTAGAATAAAATGTTATTTTACAATGTATCAGAATTTCCGATCCTAACATTATGGAGAGAATCATTATAAATAATTTTTAATCGGTTGTGCAACACTG
Organism: Ephialtes manifestator; assembly: GCA_963970395.1. Lineage (NCBI taxonomy): Eukaryota > Metazoa > Arthropoda > Insecta > Hymenoptera > Ichneumonidae > Ephialtes > Ephialtes manifestator. Next base: position 17,730,476 of record OZ019977.1, on the reverse strand, counting down.
TTCGATCGATTGATATATTGCAATTACTTTATTCCAATGTTGCTCTTTGATATAATTGCGCTTATAAAGAATTTACGAGAATTTATCGCTTGGACTGAGACACATAATTTTTCTCAATTTTCTAGACATTGGCGGGGTGACCGATAGCCGAGACACGTGGCGAAGCACGTGCTGCCAATGATGCTTCTACGGCCATTCTGGATCTCGCTACGCTCGCTGTCACGATGACGAATAACAAGACGAGCTAGCGTGCGAGGACGCACTATCCGTTTCCGTTCAGCGTGCGTGACTTACCACAGACACGAAAGATTATATATATTTGAGCGAAGGACGTGTCACCGCAAAGTCGCTATCGATGCACGATTTTCATAAAAGTGAAACTTTAAATTCTACACTTTTTCTTACGGTATAAAAAAAATAATTTACTTAATTAAAAGTGACAGTGAATTAATTTCTATACGTTAAAAAAATTAATTACAATCTCATTAAAATAGTAATGATATCCGATTAATAAATTTTTATGTGAAAATAGAAATTAATCCGAATCTAATTGAAAATAAATTTTCATTTCATTTTTGGTGAATAATAAAAATAAATCGGAATAATAATATTTGGTTTAATTAATGATGTGTATAAACAGAAAATACAAAAGCATTAATTGACTTAAACATAAGAACCAACGACTAAAATTTTATGCAAAAATAAAAATAAACAAAAATCTCTTTAAAATGACAATAACAGAATTAATTTAATATTTTTTCCCGTGAAACTAATCTTTCATTTAATTTTCGGTCATAAATAAAAATAAATCGTTACAACAATATTTTACTTAATTAATATCGTGGATAGAAAGAAATTACAAAAGTATTAATTGACTTAAACAAAATTACCAACGACTAAAATTTTATGCAAAAATAAAAATAAACAAAAATCTCTTTAAAATGACAATAACAGAATTAATTTAATAACTTTTCACGTGAAACTAATCTTTCATTTAATTTTCGGTCATAAATAAGAATAAATCGTTATAACAATATTTGACTTAATTAATATTGTGGATAAAAAAAATTACAAAAGTATTAATTGACTTAAACAAAATTACCAACGACTAAAATTCTATGCAAAAATAGAAATTAATAAGAAATCTCATAAAAATCACAATAACATAATTAATTTAATAACTTTTCATGTTAATATAATCTTTAATTTAATTTTCGACCATAAATAAAAAGTAAATCGGTATAATTATATTTTAGTTAATTAATTTGGTGGATAAAAAGAATGCGCTTCATCTATGAGAGTATCTACACATTGTTTCCTGAAAACACGTGCGACCACCTCTCGACGTCCGTACCCACAGCATATTAATTCACGCAATTATAATAGCGCGCATAGTAGGGTTAAAAATAGCGTCGCTGTGTCTGGCAAATCGAGAGACAGAAAGGGTAGCTTACTTTACCACTGCACGACCGGATATACAGCGAAGAAAATAGGAAGTGCAACGAGAAAGGATGTCAAAGGAGGTGCGCGCGCCGCAGGCTTACGCCCCAACCGTCGGTGCAGCCGGTGGAACCGCAGGAGGTGGAGTTACGATGCATCAGGACGAGTACAGTCAGTGTACGGGTAGAAGTCGACCAGTGAGCTTCTACGACAACTTTAAGGTTCGATTTTTCTAAAATCGTCACGTCAGCACCTGTTGTTGTTGTTATTTTTTTTTGACTTCCTCATAAATAGAGGAAATTTTGTTTTCATTAAAAAATAAAATATTTTCAAGATTTTTATATGAGAACGCTTATAATCGTCCAGAGAAAAGTGGTTTAAAAAACATTTTTCGGATGTATGTATGTGTGTGTGTGTGTGATAAAGTGCCTAAAATTGATTATACTATAACTCGTGAACTACTCGACCGAATTCGTTCAATTTTTTTATAATAAATTATTTATAATTAATAATAAAATAAAATAATATTATTATACGGGTAGAAGTCGACCAGTGAGCTTCTACGACAACTTTAAGGTTCGTTTTTTGTAAAATCGTCACGTCAGCACCTGTTGTTGTTGTTATTTTTTTTTGACTTCCTCATAAATAGAGGACATTTTGTTTTCATTAAAAAATATAATATTTTCAAGATTTTTATATGAGAACGCTTAAAATAGTCCAGAGAAAAGTGATTTAAAAAAATTTTCCGGATGTATGTATGTGTGTGTGTGTGTGTGATAAAGTGACTAAAATTGATTATACTATAACTCATGAACTACTCGACCGAATTCGTTCAATTTTTTTATAAAAAATTATTTATAATTAATAATAAAATAAAATAATATTATTATACGGGTAGAAGTCGACCAAAAAAATTTCCGGATATATGTATGTGTGTGTGTGTGTGTGTGTGTGTGTGATAAAGTGACTAAAATTGATTATACTATAACTCGTGAACTACTCGACCGAATTCGTTCAATTTTTTTATAATAAATTATTTATAATTAATAATAAAATAAAATAATATTATTATACGGGTAGAAGTCGACCAGTGAGCTTCTACGACAACTTTAAGGTTCGACTTTTGTAAAATCGTCACGTCAGCACCTGTTGTTGTTGTTATTTTTTTTTGACTTCCTCATAAATAGAGGAAAATTTTGTTTTCATTAAAAATAATATATTTTCAAGATTTTTATATGAGAACGCTTAAAATAGTCCAGAGAAAAGTGGTTTAAAAAAATTTTCCGGATGTATGTATGTGCGTGTGTGTGATAAAGTGACTAAAATTGATTATACTATAACTCGTGAATTACTCGACCGAATTCGTTCAATTTTTTTATAATAAATTATTTATAATTAATAATAATATACAATAATATTATAATAATTAATTATAATAATATTAATTAATATAATTGTTAAATCGTTGACGGATATTTTTCAAAATCTTAAAAATCCCATGAAAACTGAATGCGTCAATCGATTTTTATAAAATCAATACCAAGTAAAGATACATGGCATAAAAAATTATTATTATTTAATATATTGTTTATAACATTATTATAATAATATTAATTATTATAATTAGTTATAATAATAACTAACTATATAATAATACTAATAATAATTAACTATAATAATATTAATTATTATAGTTAATTGGCATAAAAAATTATTATTATTTAATATATTGTTTATAACAGTATTATAATAATATTAATTATTATAATTAGTTATAATAATAACTAACTATATAATAATACTAATAATAATTAACTATAATAATATTAATTATTATAGTTAATTATAATAATTAATATTATTATAATAATGTTATAAACAATATATTAAATAATAATAATTTTTTATGCCATGTATCTTTACTTGGTATTGATTTTATAAAAATCGATTGACGCATTTAGTTTTCATGGGATTTTGAAGATTTTGAAAAATATCCGTCAACGATTTTAACACGAACAAATTTGTAGCTATTGGGCTGAAAATTCGTATGAATACTGAACCGATCTTTTGTATTGAATTAGGCAAGATCGGTAAAGTTGTTCAGATTTGATGGAGTTTTGAATTTTTCAAAAAATTTATGTTATTGCACAGATTTTTATATTTATTTTATCCATATAAAAATCGATATTAAATATGGATTTTATGGAATTTTTAATTTGAAACAAAATTGACGTTATCGCTTTAACTTTTTCAAAACTTGAGATAGCGACTCCAAATTTTGTATATAAACGAAATAATATTCAGTCATGATATTTAGTTACATAATACCAGGATGCAAAGGAAAACCTTGCACATTGCTTTTTTATTGTTGGGTCAAATATTTTGCAGTTCACTTTGGAATAATAAATTTTCCAAATTGAGTTTTTGAGAAAGAGTATGGACGAATTTTTCTTTATTAAATGCTGAATTATTTTTTATATGTCTCGTCAAGAAAGTTTTGTTGTCGAAAAAAAATGGGGTTTTAATTTCGGAATGTATATTTTTTTTAAATGACATTTTTGAAAAACACGAAGTATAAAAGAAATTTTAGGAATGTTTTGGAAAAACTAAAGCAATTTTGAATTTTTAAAATTTCTCCTATACAAAAAAAAATATGCATTTTTATTTAAGAATAGTTATAATTATTTAAAATATTTTTAAAAAAGTGTTGTGAAAAAAAGGCTAATGTTTTTGGCATTAATAATTGTGGTTTATATTAATTTTTCGTGCAGGAAATAACGGCAATGCCACCTTGCGTGACATCCGCGATGAGCGTTGGAAACTTGAGTCAGCAGGTGCGAGAAAACGGTGACGGAACGACGAATTCGTCGAGTTCAAACAACAACAACAACCGAGTGAGCAGTGCAGTTAGCGTGGGTAACGTTTCAAAGATTCAAGGTACCAAAGTCACGGGTGAGTTGACACAATAACAGCTCAATGGTTATTTTACCTCAGCAACATTCATAAAATGTTTTTTTCTAAAAAAAGCAAAGTTTAATTTCCTAGTTTCCTGCTGGTTATCGACGTTCGCTGAATTCTAGTCCTTGTGTCCAAAGATTTTGGATAAGAAATTAATTATTTTTAAATGGATATACAATAAAATGAATGTAAAGTAAAATCTTGCATGTATGCTTCCTTATTATTTACCACTTTTTACAAATCTATGAGGAAGTATGTTTATCAATTTTGGTTTCCTCATGAAGGAAGCTTTGAAAAAGTTTAAAAAAAAATAATGAAGAAGCAATATACAAAGTTCGACTTTGTATCCTAGTTTCAAATTATTTTGAAAAACTGATGATTAGCGAAATTTGAGGTATTGTAAAACAAGGATGCAAAGTAGAAACTTGCACATTGCTTCCTCATTATTTTTCGCGTTTTACAAAGCTACCTCTATGAGGAAGTATGTTATTCAATTTTTGGCTTCCTCATAGAGGAAGCTTTGTAAAATGCGAAAAATAATGAGAAAGCAATGTGCAAGGTTCTGCTTTGCATCCTTGTTTTAATTAGATAAATATACATGTTGTGGATACGCTTTTTCTATTTCGTTATTACGTTATTTCGTGATTATTAGAGCATTTCCGAAAGTGAATGTGATAATGTATATTTTTAAAAATAATTCAACATTCCATAAAATCAAAAATTTCATACCGTTCGTCACTAAATTATACATATATAATGGCTGAATATTGTTTCATTTATATAAAAAATTTGAGCTCGCTATCTTAAGTTTTGCAAAAGTTACAATAGAGCGATAATGTCAATTTTTTGAAAAATTCAAAACATCATAAAATTTTAACGGTTCAAACGATCTTAACCAAATTCAATAGCGATCACCGGCGTATGAAAGCTCACATTCATACCAATTTTAAGATCAATATCTCGAAAATTGAAAGAGTTATCGCGTAAACAGACATTTTTCAAAAAATTAAAAAACGCGTAATAATTTAACGATGAGGTGGATTTTAACAAAAATCTGTATGAACGATGAGACTTGATCCCTCTATCTATGGTCCAAATTTCAGCTTGATATCTCAAGGCATTCCCGAGTTATAAAGGTTTACATTTTTCGATCGTGTAACATACACACATACACACACACACATACAGGCATTTTTTCTAAATCACTTTTCTCGACGTTTTGACACATTCTGAGTGTACTGACATGAAAATCTCGAAAAAAAAATTTTCATGAAAACAAAGCTTCCTCTATGAGGAAGCAAAAAATTCAAGTTTCTACACAATCCAAACCCTTTTACCGATCTCCACTAAACTATGTATTTATCATCACTGAATATTATTCCATTTACGTATCAAATTTGATCTGGCTTTGTAAAAGTTTATGCAATAATGTCAATTATTCGAAAATTTCAAAAATCCATAAAATAGACTCCGCAAGGAAGACAAAATCGATTAACGTACTTCCTCATGAAAGTAGATTTGTAAAAAGTTATAAATAATGAGGAAGTAATTTGCAAAGTTGTACTTTGCAGCTTTTTAGAATATTGAAAAGGAAAATTTAACTCTTTATTTTTAGGAGCTTTGTCGACAGGTAATATAGGATGGATAACTCATTTAAATTTGTAAAAAGTTATCAATCATAAGGAAGCAATATGCAAGGTTCTATTTTGCATCCTTGTTTCAAATTAATTTGAAAAAACTGATGTTTAGAGAAACTGTAATCGTTGTAAAATGATATCGAAAAATTCAAATTCCTACATAATTCAAACCCTTCTACCGATTTCCACTAAATTATGTATCTATCATCACTGAATATTATTCCATTTACGTATCAAATTTGAGCTGGCTTTGTAAAAGTTTATGCAATAATTTCAATTATTCGAAAATTTCAAAATTCCATAAAATCAACTCTACAAGCCAAAATCGATTATCATACTTCCTCATGGAAGTAGATTTGCAAAAAGTTAAAAATAAAGAGGAAGCTATTTGCAAAGTTCTAATTCACAGCTTTTTGAAATATTAAAAAGTAAATTTTAACGCTTTATTTTTAGGAGCCATGTCGACGGATAATATTGGATGGATAACTAATTCAGATTTATAAATAGTTATAAACAATAAGGAAGCAATATGCAAGGTTCTACTTTGCATCCTTATTTCAAATAAATTTGAAAAAAACGGACGTTTAGCGAAATTTCAGTCGTCTGAATATTATTTCGCTTAAGTACCAAATTTAAACTCACAATAATCTTTGAAATAATCTCAATTATTCGAAAATTTCAAAACTCCATAAAATCAACTCTACAAGACAAAATCGATTATCATACTTCCTCATGGAAGTAGATTTGCAAAAAGTTAAAAATAAAGAGGAAGCTATTTGCAAAGTTCTAATTTACAGCTTTTTGGAATATTAAAAAGTAAAATTTAACTCTTTATTTTTAGGAGCCATGTCGACGGGTAATATAGGATGGATAACTCATTCGGAAAGGGACAAGGAACTCGGCAGGGCGCCCTCAATGGCCAATTGTCTGTCAACGACGGTACCTGTTAACCTGGCAGCGTCCCAAATAGCTGGGAGACACACACCCACGAGAAATTCCCTCAGGCACAGCAGAATGATAGTAATGCATCGTACAGGCAACGGTGAGTTACCTCTTTTGCTTTCATTGTCTCCTCGTGCCGTATACAAACTCGAAACTTTTATTACTCAGCCTGACCAAGCGCCTATAACTTTCTTGGAAGGATTTTCTGGTCACTTACTGATAGTATCATTAGTCTATACAGTTATACTTTTACCGAAAAACTTTTAGCAATTTTTCAATCATTAATTTCTAATCAATACATTTTGCTTCCTTATAGAGGAAGCTTTATTTTCATGAAAATTTTTTTTTTCGCGATTTTCATGCCAGTATGCTTAGAATTGTCCAAAACGTCAAGAAAAGTGGTTTAGAAAAAATGTCCTTATGTGTGCGTGTGCGTGTGTGTGTATGTGTGTGTGTGTGTGTGTGTGTGTGTGTGTGTGTGTGTGTGTGTGTGTGTGTGTGTGTGTGTGTGTGTGTGTGTGTGTGTGTGTGTGTGTGTGTGTGTGTGTGTGTGTGTGTGTGTGTGTGTGTATGTGTGTGTGTGTGTGTGTGTGTGTGTGTGTGTGTGTGTGTGTGTGTGTGTGTGTGTGTGTGCGTGTGTGTGTGTGTGTGTGTGTGTGTGTGTGTGTGTGTGTGTGTGTGTGTGTGTGTGTGTGTGTGTGTGTGTGTGCCTGTGCGTGTGCGTGTTGCGTGTGCGTGTGCGTGTGCGTGTGCGTGTGCGTGTGCGTGTGCGTGTGCGTGTGCGTGTGCGTGTGCGTGTGCGTGTGCGTGTGCGTGTGCGTGTGCGTGTGCGTGTGCGTGTGCGTGTGCGTGTGCGTGTGCGTGTGCGTGTGCGTGTGCGTGTGCGTGTGCGTGCGCGTGCGCGTGCGCGTGCGCGTGCGCGTGCGCGTGCGCGTGCGCGTGCGCGTGCGCGTGTGTGTGTGTGCGTGCGCGTGCGCGTGCGCGTGTGCGTGTGCGTGTGCGTGTGCGTGTGCGTGTGCGTGTGCGTGTGCGTGTGCGTGTGCGTGTGCGTGTGCGTGTGCGTGTGCGTGTGCGTGTGCGTGTGCGTGTGCGTGTGCGTGTGCGTGTGCGTGTGCGTGTGCGTGTGCGTGTGCGTGTGCGTGTGCGTGTGCGTGTGCGTGTGCGTGTGCGTGTGCGTGTGCGTGTGCGTGTGCGTGTGCGTGTGCGTGTGCGTGTGCGTGTGCGTGTGCGTGTGCGTGTGCGTGTGCGTGTGCGTGTGCGTGTGCGTGTGCGTGTGCGTGTGCGTGTGCGTGTGCGTGTGCGTGTGCGTGTGCGTTTGCGTGTGCGTGTGCGTGTGCGTGTGCGTGTGCGTGCGCGTGCGCGTGCGCGTGCGCGTGCGCGTGTGTGCGTGCGCGTGCGCGTGCGCGTGCGCGTGCGCGTGCGCGTGCGCGTGCGCGTGCGCGTGTGCGTGTGCGTGTGCGTGTGCGTGTGCGTGTGCGTGTGCGTGTGCGTGTGCGTGTGCGTGTGCGTGTGCGTGTGTGTGTGTGTGTGTGTGTGTGTGTGTGTGTGTGTGTGTGTGTGTGTCCTGGGCTCCGAAAATTCGATGAACTATTACTCAGTAACCGTTCGAGCGATATTGGCTCAAATTTGGCACGTAAGTGGAGTAGTTGCCCCGCTTTGAATGTGGAGATGTTTGAAAAAAAAATCAGCCGTTTTGATTTTATGGTACTTTTAATTTTTTGAAAAAACGGCGTGGTCGCTCTATCTTTCGTAAAAATTAGACGATTTTGCTAAATAGTTGTTTACAAATAAATATACGTTCAATGTTGTTTGGCATTGCATTTGGGCGAAATCGGTAAAGCGGTTCAGATTTTATAGATGTTTGAATTTTTCGAAAAAAATCTTTTTTTTTTATAAATCACGTTGAATTTCACCAATTTGACCGAAATGTTTTACAGACGAAAAGGAACATGCAGCTATGCCAGGTACCAAATTTGACGATGATCGGTAAAGTGGTTCAGATTTTACGACATTTTGAAATTTACAAAAAAAAAAACGATTTTCGCTCTAGCATCAGCAAAAGTTGATAATGCGAGACAAAAGTTTGTACTCAATGGAAATAAGAATGCAAAGCAGAACTTTACACATTGATTCATATATAATTTATATTTTTTTAAATTTATAATGACCGCGTGTCCCAAAATAGAATTGCTCATAACTCTCGAACGGCGTGACGAATCGAGATGAAAATTTACACAAAAGAGGAGGATAAACTCCGTTTTCGTTATTTCGATTAAGGTAGCCCTTGCGCATTAAGCTGAGTTCAAATAAGTTTTCGAAAAATGGGAGGGAATTGCAAACACTTTTCGCCAATATAAACAAGGCTGGAAAGTAGAACTTTGCAAATTGCTTCCTCATTATTGTTGGATTTTTACAAAGCTTCCTCTATGAGGAAGCCAAAATAGATTACCATGCTTTCTCATAGAGGTAGATTTGTAAAAATCCAACAATAATGAGGAAGCAATTTGCAAAGTTCTACTTTGCAGCCTTGTTTTGCTTCTTTGCAATTATTGAATTTAATGTCACCATTTGTATCTAATTGCTGAAACGAAAATTGTATTTTTACTCAATATTTTGCTGAAAAAATTAGTGCTGGAATACTGGAATTATTATTTTTTTTTAAATATAAATTACTTAAATATTTTCAAACGTCCTCTAATCACTGCAATTTATTGTTGCAACTGTTTTTTTAGAGTTTAATTCATGAAACAAAAATATAGTTGTATTTGGTGATTCACAGAAATAAAATAGATTAATATTCAAAACCTATATTTGAATAATTGATTTTTTCTTCAATATTAATGACTGAGTCATTCTGAAAGACAGTAAAAATCTATACTTCAACCCCTTGGTTAAGAGGATTCTGGATATCGTTAGCATTGTCGATTAAGTCTCTCTTCCCCCTTAACTCTGTTAAATATACGAGTTCTGAGCGCAGCAGAAATCTCTTTAGCTGTGAGCATCTCGGATGATTTATATAATCAAATCGTGACGAAGCATATCCGTGATATTAAATACCAAACCTATTATTACATTCATCTCACGTACAATTTTCATTATACCACATATTTACTTCTATTTACAAAGAGCATTGAGCTTAATAAATACAAAAAGCAGTGCATCATATAAACATTCCCGAAATAAATTCGATTCTCTTCCAATTTGAGATTTTTACATTTTTCCAAATATTTTTAAAAATTCTTAAGGTATGATAAAAAAAAGCAGCCAATTAATTTTATAATTGAAATCGAATAAATATTTTTTGAAAAATCATTCGCTATTTTTTTTCATACTGTGTGTTAGTTCAATGACGTTTATTTTAAGATCATAATTTTGATCTGAGGACCTTACATTTTTTTTCGATTAAAATATTTGGGAATTTATACGTTATAAATTTTTGATAAATTTATATTTCTTCCGTAGTTTGTTTACAATCATACAGTCCATGGCTCGCTGATTTCTCCTCTCGATTTCATCAGTGAGGTGCGTCGGAAGGAAATCGTTTGCCAAGCTCATTCCTCTCACTTGCATATAGCACCTTAAGCCTCGTGTCTAGTAACGAGTTCTCGAGATATGTATTTTCCGTTGCGCCAGGATGTGGATAATTGCTTTGCTTGGGAGTTCCCCTTATTTTCTCGCGGAATGGAATTATTATGATCAGTTAAGGGGGTAAGAGAAGGGGCAGGTATTTTATATTCAATTACACATATTTCACATTCTTGTTTGATGGTGTTATATAAAAAATATGTTCTTTTAACCCGTTAAGATTTTTTTTGCATATAAAAAAATGATCAAATTTATTAAGTATTTTATTTAATCAGTTATTACAATTTTTATACGTTATTTTTCATTATTATAAAAGAACCAGAAGACTAAATATTCTTCAATAATTCTCAGTTATGCGAAAGATGAATCTTTCTGTTATGAGTATAGCGATTTCACATACAGACAAAATTAAGGGAGTGCCATAAATTTAAATATAGATTTTGAGAATTAATGTCACAAACAAATTATAAATTCACGAATTTTTTAAAAATAAATAATACTCATGCCACAAAAGAAAATCTTGTGCACAATTAAGAATTAATTGGAAATATTTGGTTTACAAGTTTTTGTAAAAAAGTGTGAATAGTGTAAATGCAAAAAGAAATTATTCTAATCCACATAGAAATAGAAATATATACACAATATATTTAACATTTAGAGCTTTTTAGCGCTAAAAATATATATATATATTTTACATATATTCCATATATTTTGCATATATTTTTTCCCACATATGTGTATAATATATGCAGCATATGGAACTTTTTGGCACAATATATTAAGCATATATGATACATATATTTTTTTCTATCTGGAAAGTGGAACACGATAGTCAGATATTTTTATCGTAGTACAAAAAAATCAAGCTTATGTAGAACGATAAAAAAAATTGATTGGATATATTTGGTTTACAAGTTTTTGTAAAAAAGTGTGAATAGCGTAAATACAAAAAAAATTATTATAATCCACATAGAAATATAAATATATGCACAACATAATTAACATATAGAACATTTTAGCGCTAAAAATATATATATATTTTACATATATTCCATATATATATATTTCATATATTTTTGCATACATATATGTAAAATATATGCAGCATGTAGAACTTTTTGGCACAATATATTAAGCATATATGATACATATATTTTTTTCTATCTGGAAAGTGGAACACGATAGTCAGATATTTTTATCATAGTACAAAAAAATCAAGCTTATGTAGAACGATAAAAAAAAATGTCTCAACCTTCAAAGTATTTTTTTGTTGCAAATTGTTTGATTACTTGGGCTATCCCGGTATTTAATATCGTTTACATATCTTGCGAAATGTACGTCACGAGGCACGTGAGTTAAGTGAATAATCAAGGCCAACTACGTATCAATAATACGAAAGAGCTCGTGCAAATCGATGAATAATCGATTTAGCGGATTCCGAGTATCGAGAGGCTACCAGCCAATGATACACCTGTAATGTTCTATCATTTCGCTCTCTGATGTTGTTGTACTACGAAGTGAACGTGATGCTGATTGTCGAAGCACGGTTGAACGACAGGTGCAGCTCTTCGTCGCGATATATATACTCGTCGTGCATGTCTATCAGCAAATACGAGGAGAATGCGATAATCGCAGTTCGACTTGGGAATTCGATGTTTGTGTTGACAAAACACAATCTTCATTCATTATCTACGATATGGTTTTAATTATGTTTTTGTTTATTGCTTCCTCATAGAGGAAGCTTTGTTTTCGTGAAAATTTTTTTTTTTCGAGATTTTCATGTCAGTACACTCAGAATGGGCTAAAACGTCGAGAAAAGTGATTTAGAAAAAATGTCTGTATGTGTGTGTGTGTGTGTGTGTGTGTGTGTGTATGTGTATGTTACACGATCGAAAAATGTAAACCTTTATAACTCGGGAATGCCTTGAGATATCAAGCTGAAATTTGGACCATAGATAGAGGGATTAAGCCTCATCGTTCATACAGATTTTTGTTAAAATCCACTTCATCGTTAAATTATTACGCGTTTTTTAATTTTTTGAAAAATGTCTGTTTACGCGATAACTCTTTCAATTTTCGAGATATTGATCTTAAAATTGGTATGAATGTGAGTTTTCATTCGCCGGTGATCGCTATTGAATTTGGTTAAGATCGGATGAACCGTTAAAATTTTATGATGTTTTGAATTTTTTCAAAAAATTGACATTATCGCTCTATTGTAACTTTTGCAAAACTTAAGATAGCGAGCTCAAATTTTGTATATAAATGAAACAATATTCAGCCATTATATATGTATAATTTAGTGACGAACGGTATGAAATTTTTGATTTTATGGAATGTTGAATTATTTTAAAAAATGTACATTATCACATTCACTTTCGGAAACGCTCTAATAATCACAAAATAACGTAATAATGAAATAGAAAAAGCGAATCCACAACATGTATATTTATCTAATTAAAACAAGGATGCAAAGTAGAACCTTGCACATTGCTTCCTCATTATTTTTCGCGTTTTACAAAGCTTCCTCTATGAGGAAGCCAAAAATTGAATAACATACTTCCTCATAGAGGTAGCTTTGTAAAACGCGAAAAATAATGAGGAAGCAATGTGCAAGGTTCTACTTTGCATCCTTGTTTTTTGTTGTTGTTTATTTCAAAAGATAATTGAGGAAATAAACACGTTAAACGTTAAATTTTAGATTATTTTGGTAATTTATCATATTTCAGCATTTAAAAAAATGAGTTAGACAAATATTACATTAACGTATTTTAGATTATTTTAGCAATTTGTTTATTAATTTTACTTCATTTTTAATTAAGTGTGTAACGATAATTTGCAATGAAGGTTTTTTTCTTTTGAAAAAAATCAAACAATATTCGTAGTAGGTCTTGATTCATACTTAATTTGTTTATAATTCTATAAATCATTTGATATTTACTATTTTGAGAATTTTCTACTATAACAATGAGAAATTGTATGAATATTTTATCAAAACGGAAAAAAGTGTGAAACAAACTAAAAATAACGGCTAATAGAAAAAGTATGATTCATTACTTCGATTAAAGTAAAATTTTGTAATGCATTTGCATATAAACTCTTTTTGTTTTTTTCTTTTTGATAAGGCTTGTTTTAATTTATTTTGATGATCACTCAAATATTCCCGTAATTGGACGTTATTTTATTTCCGTCTATTATTAACAAATTTATGGGCGAATTATTAATGAATAATCAAACTTATTATTCCACGCAACGAAAACCGGTCAATGTACATAACGTCGTGTATTAGATACAAGTTCGCATAGAATTTCCGCTCTATCGGAGAGTAGCATATAAGTACGAGGATGAAAAACGAGTGCATGGAAATCCTGTGCACAGGGCGAGCCTGTAACGCGCCAGTGCATCGATCGAATTACATTCGAGACTAACTAGTATAACACAATATTTATCTCCTGCGCAATATTTATCGTATAATAAAAAAAATTAAAAACTCCCTATTGAAATAAATAATTGTAATTAATAAACAAATTCGATAAATAAAAAGTCTGCAAAGTAAAACTTTGCAAATAGCTTCCTTATTATTATTGGATTTTTACAAATCTACCTCTTTGGTATATTTGTAAAAGCTTTGTAAAAATCCAATAATAATGAGGAAGCAATTTGCAAAGTTCTACTTTGCAGCCTTGTTTAAAAAAATTTTAAATGGCATTAGTTTTGAACTCCTTGACAGATTCTCGCCAGATTCGAACTGATGCTTACTTTACCCACACTCTACTTGTGGACTAAATTTGAGCCCGATATCTTAAAAATTGCAGAAGTTACAGCACAAACAAAAAATTCAAAATGCCATAAATTTTAAACCCGTTAACGGATTGACGTCAAATTTACTCCCAAACTTAATTTAATAACAGTCCACTTGTGGACCAAATTTGAGCCCGATATCTTAAAAATTGCAAAAGTTAGAGAACGAACAAAAAATGTCAAAAAATTAAAAAATGCCATAAATTGTGAACCCCTTAACGGATTGACACGAAATTTAATCCCAAATACTATTTGATAACAGTCCACTTCTGGTCCAAGTTTGAGCCGGATATCATAAAAATTGCGGGAGCTAGAGCCCGAGCTGACATTCTCCAAAAAATTCAAAATGCCATAAATTTTGAACACCTTGATGGATTAACTCCAAATTCAATCCCATACCTTGTTTAACGACAGTTTACTCGTGGTTCAAATTTGAGCCTGATATCTTAAAAATTGCGACAGCTATAGTGCTTCCAAAATATTGTGCACATACGCACACACACACACACATACATACAGACATTTTTTCTAAACTACGTTTCTCGACGTTTTAGACCATTCTGAGTGTCCTGACATGAAAATCTCGAAAAAAAATTTTTTCACGAAAACAAAGCTTCCTATGAGGAAGGAAAAATGTTGAAATATTATAATCATTCGTATATTATAATCGAAAGATAACGACACCCTTGACGAATTAATCTCCCAACTATAATATACGAATTATTTCATAATTTTTCATTTACCTAATTTGTTTATTAAAAAAATTCATTTTTTCAGTCGGAAGTTTTTTAATTTTTGTGAAATTATTTTTGTTTAATCGTTTGTAAAGTAATTCAAACATATCGATAGAAATTTTAACATCCCAAATCTTCGCGTAAGCTTTTAGCGATAAAAGTCTCATTTTTTAAGAACTTGGAGTCGAGACGTTACCGCGGCTCTTGATTTCACCATAAACGCTGTGAAGTGAGCTACACAATAAAAACTGGAAATTTGTTCGCATAAACTCGTAATGGAAATTTAATATACAATTGTGGTATAAAATTTATGTACTTTCTCAATAAAAATAAAGCAAATTATTAAAGTACAAGTATTTTTACTGTAAAATAAAGATAAATTATTGAATGTGCTATACCATACTATACCATACATCAATTTTACATTACACTTGTATGTTAAATTTAATATATACTACTTTATGCACTGAGAAAAAAAATCGTTAGAATTAACAAAGCGTGCGCTTGCGGGCAGCGAAAAGAATATTCTTTTGATCGAATGAAATATGTAATTGATCGAAGCAACAGCTGATCAATCCAAACATTATTCGATTACCATTGCCAAATATTTTGTCCTATCGATAAAATATTCTCTTTGCTGCCCGCGAGCGCACGTTTTGTTGGTTCTAACGATTTTTTTTCTCAGTGTGCATAAAAACTTCTAGCAAAAGTACATTAAAATTAAAGTAGATTTTTTTACAGCGTGTGTAATAGACTTTTATCTTACCCAGTTAACATTTTATCGAAATGTAGCCTAACTTTACTGAAATATAGCCTAAAATTAGTGTGACCTGCTTTTGTTGTTATCGGTTTTCGTAGAGGTTTTCCACCGAACCGGAAGTACCACCGGGCGAGCCGGATATGCGGACGTACGGAGTGTCGTACACCCCTATAGCCTCCCAGTTTAATACTGTGAGGCTTGTAAGCCAGTTCCGGCTCTGGTTGCACCTCCCGTTGTAACATAAGTCACCGAGAGTCTCATGAAACGATCCCGTAGTCTTCTAGCTCGTGCAGTGTACGTAGATATCGCGTCGCGCCTCATGCACATTTACTCTGTCCTATATATTTATAGAATCTCTTCTTTCATCGTGACCCGTCGCATTCGATGCGTTTCCGGGAATAACTTTTCGCCCATGTAGACTACGAATATATCAGAATAATAGGAACATCTACTAAGAGAAATTGTGTCAGGTCCAACAACCATTTTTTTAATGCTTACTCATAAAAGACAAACTTTTGGTAAAAAAAAATGTTGATGTTTTTATGGCAGACTATTACACAAAAATTATCTAAAACATCGAGAAAGTAGGTTAAGAAATAACAGAATAATTGTAAAACAAAGAATTAGACATTGCAGGGCCAATATGGTTCATTGTGCTACCTAAATTCTACAAGTTGTGAATAGAAGAAAATGTGACGAATTGATCTGGTACGAAAAACGGCACTTTTCGTGTATGAATTACAAAAAAGTCGGTTTTTCACCCTAATGCGCAAAAAGTACACGGAATTCTAACTTTTTCGCCCTAGTGCGCAAAAAGTGCACGGAATTCTAACTTTTTGGCACTAGCGCGCAAGAAGTGTACGAAATTCTAACTTTTTCGCCCTAGTGCGCTAAAAGTGCACGGAATTCTAATTTTTCGTCGTAGTGCGCAAAAAATGCATGGAATTCTAACTTTTTCGCCCTAGTGCGCAAAAAGAATACGAAATTCTAATTTTTTCGCCCTAGTGGGCAAAAAGTGTACGGACTTCTATCTTTTTCCCACTAGTGCGCAAAAAGTGCATGAAATTCGAACTTTTTCGCTTTACTGCGCAAAAAATGCACGGAATTCTAACTTTTTCGCCCTAGTGTGCAAAAAGTGCACGAAATTCTAACTCTTTCGCCTTACTGCGCAAAAAGTGCACAGAATTCTAACTTTTTCCCACTAACTTTTTCCCACGAAATTCTAATTTTTTCGCTCTAGTGAGGAAAAAGTGCACGGAATTCTAACTTTTTCGCCGTAGTGGGCAAAAAGTGTACGGACTTCTAACTTTTTCCCACTAGTGCGCAAAAAGTGCACGAAATTCAAACTTTTTCGCCTTACTGCGCAAAAAGTGCACAGAATTCTAAATTTTTCGCATTAGTGCGGAAAAAATGCACGGAATTCTAACTTTTTCGCCCTAGTGTGCAAAAAATGCACGGAATTCTAACTTTTTCGCCCTAGTGTGCAAAAAGTACATGGAATTTTAACTTTTTCCCCTAGTGCGCAAAAAAATGCACGAAATTCTATCTTTTCGCCCGAGTGGGCAAAAAGTGCGAGAAATTCTAACTTTTTCGCCCGAGTGGGCAAAAAGTGCACGGAATTGTAACTTGAACTCTTGGTAAAAAAAAATGCGATCTAGATTATGCGGAAGCCCACATTTTTATTAGTATTATTAAAAACTTGTGTTCTTATACAATCAACGAAGATAATGTCATAACGTCACAATATTTCGGTGAGAATAGTATTTCGTACAATAATAAATCGTGTCAGCGTGTGAACTAAACGCGACTTCCGACAGCCAAGAGCCTTTAGTCGAAACTCCGCGAAGCGTGTAAATCGTAGAGCCGAAAGAACACGTAAGATATATATCGAAACGAAAGTATACGAGGCGAAGTGTGACAGCAGCTCCTGTAACGTCCCGGTGCATTCCCCTGGGCGGTGACGCGATTTATAGACTGGAAACTGAAAAGACGAGGCGCCGTATGCTCGTACACTATTGGAATCGTTCGGTTTACCATTTAGCTTTAGCTACATCGCTGCACTCTTAGCTTTGCGTGGGATAATAACCCTTTTCCTTGAAACACGTGGACGTACTTCAAAGAGAATTTGGCGACGGTTAATATATACGAGAATACGAAAAAGAGTCGCTCCAATATACTAAAAACCAATTTTTTTTACAAGTTTGGTTTTTCCTAACATTTTAATAATTTTTTTTTTTACATATTTACAAGCGTTATTTTTTCACGTAATAATAATGATTTTTAATGATAATGATTTTGATGATCATAATAATAATGATAGGTTTGATTTTTTCCTAACATTTTAATAATTTTTTTTTTACATATTTACAAGCGTAATTTTTTCACATAATAATAATGATACGAGATTTGACAAAACGTTTGATTTTCAGATTGTATTCGGAAATATTGTGGTAGGCCCTTTTTGTGTAACTTGACAAAATTTATAATCCTTTAGTTGTTAATTTGGGATATTTAATACAATGCTATTTTTCAAGACATCTTTTTCAATTGGCATCCTAAAATTTTTGAAAAAATTTAAAAACAGTGGAATTCCGTTAGGAATATATTCTACATTTTTTATTATGAGAAAAAATCTAGGGACGTATTTAAATTTAAAAAGGACATTTTTTTAAAAGTGTCATCTTCCACAATTTTTATTCAGAAAATGGTTCAATATTTAAGTTTTTTTTTGTAACTCATGCCCAAAAAGCCCCTCTTATGTTCCATTTAAGAAATTGATAAAAATGAAGAACAGCGCATTTTTTTCATTTTTCCTGCTTTAATTTCAAAAATTCTTTAAAAAAATAAAATACAAGGAATCTTAGTTTGCTATGTAGAATTATAAAGCTTGATTCATTACGAAGAAAACAAGCACAAGCGTTTTTTTACACTACAGCCATTTTACAAAAAATCCTGAATTTTATAACAAATTTTGAAAAAAATATAATCTAATATTAAAATTTTTTAGATGCTGTTCCGATTAATTTTACTGTGCTAAATACAAATTTGTTATTGACTTTATCGTAAAATCAACATTTTTTCTCAAAAGACCCAAAAAAAAGAGTCATTTTTCATTTTTGTAATTCCATTACAATTTATTAAAATTGCATTATAAAATCTTCTATACAGAGTTGTAAATGCCTAATACTTATAGAAATAATGATGATGATACGATCAGCTCTATAATTATGATTTTATAATAATAACGTGTAACGATTGTAATACGATGATTAAACTTTGGAATGGTTGCAAAAATTATTATTTTTCAATAAAAATTCACGGTAATTCTTTTGAAAAAATGAAAAAAAAGTAATGCATTAAAAAAGTAATGTATTACTTATTTCTTCCATTTTTTCCACTATTTCTTGCAACATTAAAGCAAAAATTAGTATTTTTTTCAGCTATTCAAATGTTTACACTCTATTTTATAATCACTACATATTATTATTATAAAATCATAATTACAAAATAAATTGTACTGTAAACTATATCTCATGAATTAATGGGGATTTACAACTCTGCTTCTATATTTGTATTCAGCACAAACTTTCCGATGAGTTCATGTTGCAGTAAAAAAAGCATTACTTTTATCTCCAGAACCGCTGAAAAATAGAGTATGAAAGCTTTGCTGATGGATGTAATAAATTATGAATTAAAATCACATTAGCGCTCGAAAATTACAATGTAAATGATAATACTGAAAGTCGTTGTGAAACAAATTAGCAAGCTGACAGTTCGGAGCCGAGACAGTGCGCGGGATGCATCGCGAGAGTGCAATTACCGCGTTGCAATATGCAGGCATTTAATACACTGTATATTCCTGACGTGTCCTTACGCAATAATCTCGCAGCCGTTGTCTGCATGCGTGTAATTATCTATGCATCGAGGCCACAGGCTCTTTTCCCTGTCACTCTGTGTCTGTCTATGATAAATAACTGAGAAACTTATAACATATGCACCATTCGCATAAGTTTCACGAACATACGTTTTGCATGTTGCATTAGGAACAGTCGTTGGAAAAATCGTGACTGCGATGACGTCTTTCTCACGACAGGAAGTCGAGCAAATACTGCGTTGACTAGATATGAAATAAAAATTCCCAGCCCCAATAAATCTGAGTAATAATTCTGTCTATAAAATAAATGTGAATTTGTTGACATAGAAAATTAATTATATGGCCTGAATAATTCACGTCACTCATAAGCTATTGTATTTATTAAAATGTAAGAAAACTCTGTTGTATAATATTTTTCAAGATTTATTTTTTATATTTGTTAAAAAAAATGGTTGAATTAGATATAGGGGGGAATTTCCTTATTTTATTTTTTCTATCTACATTTTCAAAATGTTGACTGAAAAAATGACGAGTTCCGCTTATAGTGATTATTGATAAATGGAAGCTTATAGATTCGTTAAATTTTAGGAAAATATTCCAAATATGTTTCTTTTGTAGTTAAAACTCAGAAACTAATATTTAAAAATTGTATTTGTTAAAACCAAATTGAGACGGAATTTTTAAATTATGTTTGGCAATTCTGATACACATATTCCATTTTGTTAATTATAGAGAAAAAAAAAAGAATTTTCGAAGGTGCATTAATTAATAATAACTGTTTCGAGCTGTATTGTGGTTAAAGTAATTGTTTTTATATATTTAAAAAAAAGTGGATAGAAAAAAATATAACAAACAATAAAATATAATACATAAAATTGTATGCAGCGGCATGTCTGAAATTGAGTTCGTCGACTCCTGAGATGTGCAGCTACTTAGAAATTCAGGTATCGTAATAACAGCTCATCAAATCGACTAGTAGTTTAGCAGCGGTGTGCGCACGCGGAAAAGCTCACGTCAGGAGGATTATAGCAATCTTCTCGCACTGCACGTGATGGATTATAAGCCCTTGCACTCTCAGAGTCGCACACACGCGGCTACTCATCACCCTCGGTCAATGGGGTTGCGATTAACTCGCCGGTTGCCTGTCCGTTCAGTTGTGAAAATCTTCACATGTAGAGAACTTGCCTAGGGCTTCCCGCAGTATATACATGCATATATGTATACATACCTCCTCGTTATAACTCCGAGAAACTGCGGTTCAGTGAGTATGACGATGCATTCTGTATTTCTGGAGAAGAATATACACGTGAAACTTGAGTAAAAATGAAATCCCAGAAGCAGCCCATTAAGTACCGTTAAAACGTTCCTTTTTTTTGTTTAGCTTGAGTTCTGAGATTAAAGTTGTTGGAAATAAGAATCGGGGTTGAATACAGGTTGAAATCCCTCTTTAAAAAATTAGTGGGTTAAATATCCTGTGCAGAAATGTAGTTGGGGCTCCAACTTGGGCCTTTCTAGATTGCCCTAATTGTAGTAGGGGCCCTCCTAGGCTAGTCACGCTTGAAAGTACTACCCTTTAGAGGCTCAATATGGGCGACCCTAGTGAGGGTTCCACTTTTAGGCCTGATTAGGCCCCGAAGTTTGTCGTGGCCGCCTCGGTTGAGCCTACTAGGGTTCTAGAGTAGATTCCCTATTCTGGATGCCACGTTTATACCTAAAAAGGCCCCTTATTTAATCGCGGCTGCCCGAACTAATTTCTGCACGGGATCTCGCATTTTCGATATAAGTATTGTTGTCAATTTATTCGTTCCGTGAATGGCTGTCGTACCAGCGTCAAGTTGACACTCGTCGACGAACATCTTCAGGCATGCTGTTAATTTTGACAGTTCTAAAATTGACGCACCGCGAGGTTGGGATTTGTGGAAAATCCAACCTAAAGAACCTAAATTTTTTTAAAAAGTGACTTTTTACCGTTTCTGATCCCAGAATTCACAGATCCGACTTTTAGTCGAAAAATCCAACCTAAAGAACCTAAATTTTTGTTTCTTTAAGATATAAAATGTTGGCCTTGACTATCGTTCTCAATTCACATATTGTACCTCAAAACGTACCGGTTACATACCTTTTGCTTCCTCATAGAGGAAGCTTTGTTTTCATGAAAATTTTTTTTTTCGAGATTTTCATTTCAGTACACTCAGAATGGGTCAAAACGTCGAGAAAAGTGATTTAGAAAAAATGTCTGTATGTGTGTGTGTGTGTGTGTGTGTGTGTATGTGCGTATGTTACACAATCGAAAAATGAAAACCTTTATAACTCGGGAATGCCTTGAGATATCAAGCTGAAATTTGGACCATAGATAGAGGGATCCAGCCTCATCGTTCATACAGGTTTTTGTTAAAATCCACTACATCGTTAAATTATTACGCGTTTTTTAATTTTTTGAAAAATGTCTGTTTATGCGATAACTCTTTCAATTTTCGAGATATTGATCTTAAAATTGGTATGAATGTGAGCTTTCATACGCCGGTGATCGCTATTGAATTTGGTTAAGATCGGTTGAACCGTTAAAACTTTATGATGTTTTGAGTTTTTCAAAAAATTGACTTTATCGCTCTATTGTAACTTTTGCAAAACTTAAGATAGTGACCTCAAATTCTGTATATAAATGAAACAATATTTAGCCATTATATATGTATAATTTAGTGACGAACGGTATGAAATTTTTGATTTTATGGAATGTTGAATTATTTTTAAAAATATACATTATCACATTCATTTTCGGAAACGCTCTAATAATCACGAAATAACGTAATAACGAAATAGAAAAAGCAAATCCACAACATGTATATTTATCTAATTAAAACAAGGATGCAAAGTAGAACCTTGCACATTGCTTCCTCATTATTTTTCGCGTTTTACAAAGCTTCCACTATGAGGAAGTCAAAAATCGAATAACATACTTCCTCATAGAGGTAGCTTTGTAAAACGCGAAAAATAATCAGGAAGCAATGTGCAAGGTTCTACTTTGCATGCTTGTTTTTTTTTGTTTAGTTTGAGTTCTGGGATTAATAAGAATCGGGGCTACAGGTTGAAATCCCTCTTTAAAAAATCAGTGGGTAAAATATCTTGCATTTTCGATATAAGTATTGTCTCCATTTTATTCGTTCTGTAAATGGCTGTCGTACCAGCGTGAAGTTGACACTCGTCGTCGAATATCTTCAGGCATGCTGTTAATTTTGACAGTTCCAAAGTTGACACACCGCGAGGTTGGGATTTGGGGAAAATCCAACCTAAAGAACCTACATTTTTTAAAAAAGTGACTTTTTACCGTTTCTGATCCCAGAATTCACAGATCTGACTTTCGGTCGGAAAATCCAATCTAAAGTACCTACATTTTGTATTCTTCAAAATATCAAATTTTGGCCTTCACTATCGTTCTCAAGTCATCTTGTACCTCAGAAAGTACCGGTTACATGCCTTTTTACGATGTTTTTTGAAAAAGTCACTTTTGGTCGGTTCTGATTCCAGAATTCGTAGATCCGACTTTTCGTCGAAAAATCAAACCTAAAGAACCTAAATTTCGTATTCTTCAAGATATCAAATTTTGGCCTTCACTATCGTTCTCAATTCACATATTGTACCTCAAACCATACCGGTTACATACCTTTTTACGATGATTTTTGAAAAAGTCACTTTTGGTCGGTTCTGATTTCAGAATTCGCAGATCCGACTTTTGGTCGAAAAATCCAACCTAAAGAACCTACATATTGTATTCTTCAAGATATAAAATTTTGACCTTCACTATCGTTCTCAAATCACATATTGTACCTCACAAAGTACGGGTTACATACCTTTTTACGATGATTTTTGAAAAAGTCACTTTTGGTCGGTTCTGATTTCAGAATTCACAAATCCGACTTTTGGTCGGAAAATCCAACCTAAAGAACCTAAATTTTTTTGGTTGAAAAGTTTTTAGGTTGAACTGTCAGGATGAAAAGTTTTTCGGTTGAACTGTCAGGAAGGAAAGTCCTTACGTTGAACTGTCAGGGAACATCATTAAGTCGAACCGTCAGGGTAAATCATAAGGTTGAACTGTCATAAAGTAGAATTATCAGAAATAGTCTTTAGGTTCGACTGTCAGGGAACATCATAAGTTTTTATTATCAGAAAGAACCTTTAGATCGAACTGTCCGTGCAAAGAGTCTTCAGGTTGAACTGTCAGCAAAAAAGGTCCTTAGATTCATCTGTCAGAGAGAAAAAGTCTTTCGGTTGATCTGTCAGAGAGAAAAAGTCTTGCGGTTGAACTGTCAGTGAAAAAAAGTCTTCGCGTTGAACTGACAGTGCAAAGAGTGTTCAGGTTGAATTGTCAGATAGTTATCATTAAGTTCAACTGGCCGGAAAAAGACTCTAGAAAGTACCGAGAAGATTATGATAATATTGCAACATAGATTTCTTGCTTCTCCTGCGATAAGAGGCGCAAGGACGTGCGATCAGGTGTCTCGCCAAGCCGGGTTTGCCTTGTACGGAGCGACAGCGAGGTCGTAAGTACGTATCGCATTGCGATTGGAAACTCTGCGGCTTTCCACTCCGAGTGGCTCACTTAGCGTTCCGGGAAAGGCGTGCACAACCGATCAAGTACAACACGCGTGTGTGTACTCTTTCCCGACACGACCATTCCCTTCCTACCTGTCGAGAGATCGCCAATCGCAATAATGTATATTACTCTATGTTTCCGGAGTCGACGACCCGGAAAATATGTATTCTTCGCTTAAACTTTCAGCAGCAATAAAATAAATCATTATATTTTATTTTGGCCTCTTAAAATCTGACAAACTGATGATTGTATTTGCTTTATTACAGTAACGAGGAAGGCACAACCACCACTTCTTCGTCATTGTCGCCTTGCGAGGACACTCGCAGCTCTACAAACTGTTCTGGGAGTCGCAATCACATCCTTGGCACTTTGGCTTCTACTGTGGGCACCAAATCTGCCCATTACCGATAATCCATACTGGAGTGGAATTCCGGTAACGATTTATCTTTTTATTGAATTCTATTTTTTGTATTTTTTGTATTGTTTTTTTTATCGAATCTATTATCTTGTTTTTTAGCTGGTGCTGTCAGGAAGCTTTGGAATATGTTTACTGTGCTGCTTCAAAAAGGAATATCCTGGAATGAGTCCAGGTTTTTGTCTGACTTCCACGAAGGTATTAAACATTAAGTTATGTCCTGTCAGATTTGAAAAAGAAACAAAGATGCAAAGCAGAACCTTGCACATTGCTTCCTCATTATATTTCGCTTTTTACAAAGCAACCTCTAAGAGGAAGTATGGGAATTGATTTTGGCTTCCTCACAGAGGAAGCTCTGTAAAAAGCGAAATATAATGAGGAAGCAATCTGCAAGGTTCTGCTTTGCATCCTTGTTTTAAATAAATATAAATAAGCGGACACTCTCGCTTTGTAAACATATAATAAGGACGAACGATCCAGAAACTCCCTCGAATACTCTATCTTCTCTGTTTTTTTTTGTAGAACACGATAGAAATCGGTAGTTTCCGAAATTTCATTAGGAAGCAAGGATATGGCCAGTTTATACGACATAAGTCGCTACTTTTCGCAATATAGACTGTACAAAATCGCTATGAAAATATGTTATCGTTCAACATTTTTGGGCTATATCTGACGTATTTTTCTGTTAATCATGAATTCGGCACTCATTTGACTCCCAGCTCGACATTTGATACCAAAATTCGCATTGCAGAAAAAAAATCAAAAAATTCAAAAAATCAAAATCTCATAAAATTTTAACGTTTCAACCGATCTTAACCATATTTAATAGGGATCACCGGTGCATGAAAGCTCACGTACATACCAATTTTGAGCTTAATATCTCGAAAATTAAAAGAGTTATCGTGTTAACAGACATTTTTGGAAAAATTCAAAAACGCGTGAAACTTTAATGATTTTTGGTTTTATGTAATTTTTAGGAATCTTTAAGACCAAAGTTTAATATCGCTCTAATTCAAACAAATTTACTGCTATCGAGCTAAAACTTAGCATAAAGTTGGCCGAAGTATGCGACCTTTGGTTTTGATTTGATTGAATTTGATTTGATTGAATTTGGAAAAAATCGATAGGGCGATTCAGATTTTATAGTGTTTTCAAATTTTCGAAAAAATTGAAGAGTTCCACTTACATTTTTCAAAACTCAATCTAGCCTGCAGAAATTTTCTAAATGAACGAAACAATGTTCAGTAATGTTGTAATATCTAATCTACTAAAGATCCGTAAAAAAATTTGGCATTTTTTGGAATTTGAATTTCTGATTATTATTTCTTGATGATTAAATTCTCCTTAAATTTCATTTTTTTTTAATTGTTTTAAAACAAGGATGCAAAGTAGAATCTTGCACATTGCTTCTTCATTGTTTGTTAATTTTTACAAAACTTCCGCTATGAGGAAGCCAAAATCGACTAACATAATTTCTCAAAATACCTTTGAAAAAAGCAAATAATAATAATGAGGAAACAATGTTAAAAGTTCTATTTTTCCCTTTAAGTTTTGGACCATTTAGCGAATACTGATATGAAATAGTATATTTCAATACTAGGGAGAAAACGAAAATTTCTCTCGAGTGTTGAACGAAACTTTTCAATATGACATCAGAAAATAGCGATTTTCGCAAGCGAAAAATTTACATTCTTAACAGAGCATTGAAATAGTACATTACGATACGAGTGCGAAAAAACTTTTTCTGACGAGTGTGAATTTGCAGCACGAGCCGAAGGCGAGTGTTGCAATCACACGAGTTAAGAAAACGTTTTTCGCATGAGTATCGTACAAAATTTTATTTCACGAGGTGTGTAAACGACGTTGGACGCACGCGAAGCGTGTATATTTAAATATATTTAATAAATTAATTAATTAAATATATTTTCTTATATTTATATAAATATATTTATATTTATATAAATTTTATTTTATTTTTATTTATATCTTATATTTATATAAACTTATTTATTAAATATATAACACTTGGGAGAAAAAGAAAATGTCTCTCAAGTGTTGAACGAAACTTTTCAGTATGACATGAGAAAAGAGCGATTTTCGCACGCGAAAAATTTACAATCTTAATAGAGGACTGAAAATATATTTAATAAATTATTTATTAAAAATATTTCGTGTTTATTTATTTAAAGACGAAATGGTAAATTCCTTTATGAAGAAGTAAAATCGAAAAATTTGCATAATCATTACATTTGTATTTTACGCTGTTTTCAGGTGGTGAGCGTTTTTCTCGGAGTGTTGGCAACCGTCGCCTGCATCGCAGCTTGTGTAGCCGCTGCAATGCACCTCGTGAAACTTACCGGCCTGGAATGCACTCCGGCGCGAGTGAGAAACGCAACATGTGCTTGTCGTACGCGTACAGAGCTCGCGAGCCCCTCGGAACCGGTGCTGAAATACGTCGACCTCAATTGTCCCGAAGTTGAGGGAATCTTGACGATACTATTGATATTTTCGTCTGCCTGCAACGGTGTAGGCGCTATTATTGCCGGATGGTACTGCTATTTGCACTGGAGCACAAGAGACAAAAGACCAAAATACATACAAGTCCGAACTAATGCAAGTTCTACCGCAAACGCTCTCGAATCACGACCGATTTACAATCCAAATCTCGGTAGGCGATGACCCGAGTTCTAAATATAAATAAATTAACAAATATACACTGCTAGAAATTATTTGTAAATTTATTTTACCATCACTGGATTTTTTTAAGTGGATAAATTACTAAATTAAATTTAATCTACAGGCATGTAAAATAAAAGTAATTTTTTTATACAACATTGCATATTAAAATTGTTTTTGCTGATTATTTAAATTTGTTCATTAAAACATCCAGCAATGGTAGATTAAATTTCGGGCAAATTTTTAATAAAAGTGTTAATAATTAATAATACCGCAAGCCAATAACCAAAAGATACGCGCAGCTTTCATTCACGCGCGGCACAATCGACATATCCTTCGTGCAAAAACTTCAGTATTTCTAGATTTATAGCAAATGTGAGAAAAACATTCGCGTGAAGAATGTGTGAGTGTGTTACGTGTATACGTTGAATTGTAAAAAGTAAACGGCTCACTTTCTAAACTTCAAGGATAGATTATAAGATTTTCTACTTTTAGACCTAAAATATGCAGATATGTTGGAAAGGAAGGTGTCTTTTTTTCGAACTACTTAACTTGTCGTTCGTATTCAAAAGTATTCGTCAAGAAATATTTCTACGTCATCTAGAAATTTGGTTGTAAAAATTCGGTAAATATAGTTTCTTGGCTCAATATCTAGAATTTTGTTCCAAACTAAATTAAAGAATCTCAAGTAAGATGTTTATGTATATTTATGAAGATTTAATACTAAAAATAATGATAATAATTTATTTTTAGACCAGCCGACGACAGAGAATAAATTAACAATCTTCGTCGTCATTTGTCTGGGTATTAAAAATATTTTTATTTGTTAGAATAAGAAATATTTCAATGTAGTACACTCTTCTAATCATCTTGTAAAATTGGCACACAGATTCATGAGTATGTTATAGAAACAACTAAAACTGAGAAACCCCGAAAAATTTGGAAAATTTTGGATGACTCTACGCTGAGATATTTAAACTTGAACGTGGCAAGATAAATTGTAATCATTCAAAACAAATAAAAATTTAATTTAAATAACTAGTGTAAGGTAGAAAAAAAGTGACACGAACAATAAAAAGAATACCAAGTACAATTTTGCATATTGCTTCTTCATTAATTTTTATTTACTTTAAAGCTGACGATTTACGAAAAGAGCTTGAACGACGTTTTCCCAAAAAATAAAAATGCTGTTACTTCTAGAATTGTGGTGAAATTATTGCGAAAATTTCATCAAATAAAGGAGGTGTGATGCTTTACTAATGTGCCAAAAGTTCATACAATTATTGCGTTTAGATATTTCTTCTAAATTTGAATTTCTGAATATTCAAGACATTCTAAACATTCTGGCATAAAAATTCCCAATCCACCAAAATAAACTAATCTTTTCTTATCAGGCAGAAAAGAATTGAAGGATGTTGGAGAATTCCGTTTTGAAAAAATTTAAAAAAAGTGACATGAACAACAAAAAGAATACCAAGTACAATTTTGCATATTGCTTCTTCATTCATTTTTATTTACTTTATAGCTGACGATTTACGAAAAGAGCTTGAACGACGTTTTCCAAAAAATGAAAATTCTATTAATTGTAAAATTGTGGTGAAATTATTGCAAAAATTTCATCAAATAAAGGAGGTGTGACGCTTTACTAATGTACCAAAAGTTCATACAATTATACGTTTAGATATTTCCTCTAAATTTGAATTTCTGAATATTCAAGACACTCTAAACATTCTGGCATAAAAATTCCCAATTCACCAAAATAAACTAATCTTTTCTTATGAGGCAGAAAAGAATTGAAGGATGTTGGAGAATTCCGTTTTGAAGAAATAAAAAAAAGTGACATGAACAATAAAAAGAATACCAAATATAATTTTGCATATTGCTTCTTCATTAATCTTTATTTACTTTATAGCTGACGATTTACGAAAAGAGATTGAACGACGTTTTCCCAAAAAATAAAAATTCTATTAATTCTAAAATTGTGCTGAAATTATTGCAAAAATTTTATCAAATAAAGGAGGTGTGAAGCTTTACTAATATGCCAAAAGTTCATACAATTATACGTTAAGATATTTCTTCTAAATTTGAATTTCTGAATATTCAAGACATTCTAAACATTCTGGCACAAAAATTCCCAATTCACCAAAATAAACTAATCTTTTCTTATGAGGCAGAAAAGAATTGAAGGATGTTGGAGAATTCCGTTTTAAAGAAATAAAAAAAGTGACATGAACAATAAAAAGAATACCAAGTACAATTTTGCATATTGTTTCTTCATTAATTTTTATTTACTTTATAGCTGACGATTTACGAAAAGAGCTTGAACGACGTTTTCCCAAAAAATAAAAATTCTATTAATTCTAAAATTGTGGTGAAATTATTGCAAAAATTTTATCAAATAAAGGAGGTGTGATGCTTTACTAATGTGCCAAAAGTTCATACAATTATACGTTTAGATATTTCTTTTAAATATGAATTTCTGAATATTCAAGACATTCTAAACATTCTGGCATAAAAATTCCCAATTCACCAAAATAAACTAAGCTTTTCTTATGAGGCAGAAAAGAATTGAAGGATGTTGGAGAATTCCGTTTTGAAGAAATAAAAAAAAGTGACATGAACAATAAAAAGAATAGCAAGTACAATTTTGCATATTGCTTCTTCATTAATTTTTATTTACTTTATAGCTGACGATTTACGAAAAGAGCTTGAACGACGTTTTCCAAAAAATGAAAATTCTATTAATTGTAAAATTGTGGTGAAATTATTGCAAAAATTTCATCAAATAAAGGAGGTGTGATGCTTTACTAATGTGTCAAAAGTTCGTACAATTATACGTTTAGATATTTCTTCTAAATTTGAATTTCTGAATATTCAAGACTCTCTAAACATTCTGGCACAAAAATTCCCAATTCACCAAAATAGACTGATCTTTTCTTATGAGGCAGAAAAGAACTGAAGGATGTTGGAGAATTCCGTTTTGAAGAAATAAAAAAAAAGTGACATGAACAATAAAAAGAATACCAAGTACAATTTGCATATTGCTTCTTCATTAATTTTTATTTACTTTATAGCTGTCGATTTACGAAAAGAGCTTGAACGACGTTTTCCCAAAAAATAAAAATTCTATTAATTGTAAAATTGTGGTGAAATTATTGCAAAAATTTCATCAAATAAAGGAGGTGTGATGCTTTACTAATGTGCCAAAATTTGATACAATTATACGTTTAGATATTTCTTCTAAATTCGAATTTCTGAATATTCAAGACATTCTAAAAATTCTAGCACAAAAATTTCCCAATTCACCAAAATAAACTAATCTTTTCTTATGAGGCAGACAAGAATAGAAGGATGTTGGAAAATTCCGTTTTGAAGAAATATAGAAGAAATAAACATGAAGAGAAATGAATAGTCGTGAAATTGTGACACTTTTGGTATCATTGGACATGGCTAGATTTTTTTCTATGATTTCCTGATTAAATTATAGGTGTTTTAGAAATTAGTCATTGAGCCGCTTACTTCATCAGTTTGCGCTGCAGGGTCGTACAGATCCGTAACAAGCAATGGTTGTGTAATAAAAGTGCATAAGATACATTCATTTCACGTAATTATACCGAGTTGACCAGCGGACGAGAAATGCTCATTAGCTTTTAATATTCTTCACTTGTAAATCGAACGACCATGTAATTTCTCTTTTTTATGTAAATACAAAATTACGACGATGTAGCTAATTAAGTGGATAGTAATAAAGAATTTTTAAAGGAGACATAACAGCCCGTTTTCTTAAGGTAGTTCTGTCGTGAAGGCAATCCAAACTTATATGCATGAATTTTTGACATGTTGTAATTTAGCTATTCAATTTAACTTGCACAAAATCTTGAAGGCTTTTATCGAGTATTTGAATGAATAATTAAATCTCGAAAATCGATCTTTTTACACGGCGCTCACGGGAGAGCTGGAAAAGTTGATCTTTAAATCGAAAATTAACATACTTAGATCAAAGATAGAGAAGAAATAAAAAGTACTACGGATTCGCAAATAATTCAGGAATTGATGCATCATGAAAAAAGGTGAAGTCTCCGGAATAATGTTTAATTGAACCAAGGTCAAAGTGCACGATACCGGGTCAAATGACGTCTCCTAATCTAATTATCGTAAAAATTAAGTCAAATCCGCACTAAACATATCAATTATTTACAAATAATCGTTTTAATTTTATTACGACGATTTTGAAGAATTCTCGATTATTTTATTACGACGATTTTGAAGAATTCTCGATTATTTTTTTATATTATTATTGAGGCAGTCAAAGTGATGCGTATGATTATTTTTTAATGTCATATAGACTCTGAGATTTATGACTCCGGCGTACCGACAGAACTACCTTAAAAATGTTTGTACTAACTCTTAAACTCATGAAAAAATTCAATACGCAATATGTAGTCTATATATACATACATACACATGGAAAATTATGTTTTATTATAATTTTATTATTTTAACAAGCCGACGTAGCGGCGATTGATAACAAGAGTACGGCATATACATAAAATACGCCAAAACATAAATATTCTGTTCTTCCGCTTACGATTTATTTCTCACAAAGAGACTTTTTTTTTGTGTATGAAAAAAGCAAATTTACCGTTCTTCTTCATTCAACGATGGCAAGGTCGGGCTCATCACAAATTCCGAAATTCATTAGGATACTTTCAATAATTACAATTAATGGAATCACGCATAGCACGATGATACTCTTAGTCTTTCTCTCGTAAAAGTTCGAATTTCATCGTTCACACTCACTAAAACTTGCATGCTCGAGTTGTTTTTTTTCTGCATCACTTGACTTTTCAGGGATCCATGAGGTTTACAGCTGAAGGTCTGAGGTTCATTTGGTATTCGCCGAATATCATTGCAGCCAACCATTTGTATTGGTCGACAATCGATGCTCCGGCTAAAGTGTAACCGAAAAATGGGGTTTCCTTACATCTGGGGACAAAAAATAAAATAACAACGTCTATTTTATAACTTAATCGCAACGAAAAATGAGTAAAAAAAAATAAATTTATTGTACCTTGTGGGTTTTTTATTTTTTACGATAAAAGTAATTGACCATCTGTAAAGAAAAAATAGATTAAACGTAAAGTTCACTTTTTTGCGATAATATTGAATCGATTTTTTAATTATTATTTATTATTTTTACCCCATTTGAGGATTACGCTTCGGCTCGTGTCCCAAATACCAGACAATGTCCTCGATTCTCCATTCGTGAAGTTTAACAGCGCATACTTTATCCTTGTAGCAGCAGAGTTTCGCTTGACTAAACTCGAACAGATAGGTCTTGAAGTTCTTTGTCCTCGTGTCGGCGAATTTGAGCTCGCCGGAAATTGTCATCGGTGGTTTGACCTACGAAACAGAGAGAGGTCGAATTGAAGGATTTATTCACTCGTCTACGTCTCAAACGTTAGAAAAATCATAATTATGTGAGTGCTTTTTAAAACCCAAAAAATATACATTTTTTCGAAGAAATAAATATATATTTTTTTCAAATATTGTATACATGAGATCTATCCCATAATTGGCCACATTTTAGTATCACTTAAAAGCACTCTTTGTGAATTTTTTCAGATTTTCTAATCCATCCATTTAGGAAATGTATATTTTTTTTGTTACTCATATAACTTCGATGGAGTAAATCTGACAAAAAAATCACACATACAAAAAAATGTTGTTTTTGAATTAACTTTACATTGCAATATGTCTCATATTTTTATTCGTGTTGTAAAAGCTATTTACAGCAAAAAAAATGTTACACAATTTTTTTTCTCATTCGGACACCTTCGATATCATTGCCAATTTTATACAAGTTACAGGGATATCTCAAAAGCATACCAAACACTCGTCTACGTCCCAAACGTTAGAAAAACCATAATTTTGTGAATGCTTTTTAAAACCCAAAAAATATACATTTTATCGAAGAAATTTTTTTTTTCAAATATTGTATACATGAGATCTATCCCATAATTGGCCACATTTTAGTACCACTTAAAAGCACTCTTTGTGAATTTTTTCAGATTTTTTAATCCATCCATTTAGGAAATCTATATTTTTTTTGTTACTCATATAACTTCGATGGAGTAAATCTGACAAAAAAATCACACATACAAAAAAAATGTTGCTTTTCAATTAACTTTGCATTGCAATATGTCTCATATTTTTATACGTGTTGTAAAAGCTATTTACAGCAAAAAAAATGTTACACAATTTTTTTTACTCATTCGGACACCTTCGATATCACTGCCAATTTTATAAAAGTTACAGGGATATCTCAAAAGCATACCAAAAAATTGGCATAGTGGGCATCGACTATTTCAAGGAGGAAAAAAATATTTTCCAAAATTTTCGATCCAATAAATGTCTATAGGCACGAATAACTGTATGTAAACCCTGAAGGCCGTGTCGTCGTTGCACGCCAAGTAGCTCAGTGGATCGATTATTTGAAGGAATAACAAAAAATAGGTGAAATAAAAAAATATATAAAAATAAAAAAACGATTAAATAAATTTAATTAATTTTCTTTCTTTTTTGAATCCTTCAAGTAGTCGATGCCCACTACACCAATTTTTTTGTAGGTTCTATACATGTCCCTACAGCTTATAAAAAATTGAGAGTAATATCGAAGGTGTACGAATGAATGAAAAAAATTGTTTAACATTTTTTTTTGCTGAATATCGCGATTGCTACAAGAATAAAAATATGAGACCTATTGTATTACAAAGTTGAGTGCAAAACAACATTTTTTTATACATGTATTTTTTTTGTCAGACTTACTCCCTCAAAGTTATATGAATAATAAAAAAAATACATTTCCCAAATGGATTGTTTAAAAAATCTGAAAAAAATTCACAAAGAGTGCTTTCAAGTGGTATTAAAATGTGTCTAATGATGGGATAGATCTGAGAGGGTCGAAAAAAAGTTGAACTGACAGAGAATGCCTAATATATAAAATTATAAATATACATAATAAATGATCTGTAATTAATAATTCATTATTATGAATTTTTATTACTGCAAATTTATTGTTTTTGATAAATAATTTTCGAGGAAAATGTGTAATTTTTTTTAATTAATAAAAAGAGATAGTTTTTGGCTATATGTGGAAAATAATTAATTTTTATCCTGGTTTATCTTGTGCATAGCTGCAAATTGTTTTAAAATAACTGGTCTACTCGGTATTTCATAAAAGTGTATAAGTGAGTCTAAAAACAGAACCACAAAATATTGCATGATACTTTTGTCACCTAGTAAAAAATTATTTCATTAACGAGTCAACTGTACATATTTTTCCCATAATAACAGCAATCTCCTAAGTGAGACATTCTAAGTGGCAACTATTAATTATCAGTCCATGTGACTATTCTCATATTCACACAAAGATCGTCGTTTGTTACGGCAACTAAAAATTACTACCTATAACAATGGTAAAAGTGGCAGTAAATATAAACAATAGTTGCATGTACTTATAATTAATAGTTGCCACTTAATAGCCAAGCCTGACACGATTTCTCTAAGTGTGTGAATGGAAGGCAGGTCCGCAAAGAAAAAGAAAGGATACGAAGTAGAACCTTGCATATTGCTTTTTTTTAATTAACGAATTTTTTTTAAATTATTGAAGAGAGTCAGTCACGTACATAAAAAAGGATGCAAAGTAGAACTTTGCACATTGCTTCGTCATTAATTTTCATTTTTCGCAACGCCGCCTCTATGAGGAAGTTTCTTTATTTTATTTTTGGCTTCCTCATAGAAGAAGCTTTGCGAAAGATGAAAATTATTGACGAAGCAATGTGCAAAGTTCTACTTTGCATCCTTATTTTAAATACAAATTAAAGAAGTACAAAAACAAAATTTTTCATAAATTCAAAATTCTATAAAATCTAAACCGCTTTATGTATTACGCTTAAATTCAATACTGATCGTCATTTTTCATTGCTTTATTTGTCAAAAACTGTTTAAGCTCATTATCTAAAAAATTGTGGCAGCTAGAGAACATACAAAGATTTTTTGAAAAATGCAATGTTTTATAAAATCTGAACCACTTTACCAATCTTCACCAAATTCGATATCTACTACAGCTGGATGTTAATTTTATCTTGCAAAAGATTTGAGCAGGTTTGGTTGAACTTAACTTGAATAAGAACGAAAACAAAATTTTTTCGAAAATTCTAAATTTTATAAAATCTAAACCGCTTTATGGATTTCGCTCAAATTCAATACCGATCTTCATTTTTCATTTCTCTATTTGTCCAGAACTATTTAGCTCATTAGCTGAAAAATTGCGGAAGCTAGAGAACGTGAAGACATTTTTCGAAAAATTGAAAGGCTTATAAAATCTGAATTTTTTTTTCAATTTTTTCGAAAATGTAAACATAGGAAGGGGCGTTGCTTCTCTACCAGCCTGCCAAATTTCAGCTTGATTGTTAAAGCCGTTTTCGAGATACAGCGGTTTGAATTTTGCAAACGTGCCACACACACACATACATACATACATCTGAATATTTTTTCTAAACCACTTTTCTTGACATTTTGAACCATTCGGAGTGTACTGACATGAAAATCTCGAAAAATTTTTTTTTACCAAAACAAACTTCCCTCTATAAGGAAGCGAAAAGGATACTAAGTAAAACCAGTGTTCTAAAGACCCATTACTTTAAGAAACGAAGTTTAACGTAAGTACAATTCGTTTTGCAGTAATAATTTCGCAATAATAATCTGCAGCTTTTATGAAATGATATGCAGAGTTGTAAATGCCTAATACTTATAGAAATAATGATGATGATACGATCAGCTCTATAATTCTGATTTTATAATAATAATATGTGGCGATTGTAATACGATGATTAAACTTTGGAATGGCTGCAAAAATTATTATTTTTCAATAAAAATTCACGATAATCCTTTTGAAAAAATGAAAAAAAATAAGTAATGCATTAAGAAAGTAATGCATTACTTATTTCTTCCATTTTTCCACTATTTCTTGCAATATTAAAGCGAAAATTAATTTTTTTTTCAGTTATTCAAATGTTTACACTCTATTTTATAATCACTACATATTATTATTATGAAATCATAATTACAAAACAAATTGTACTGTAAACTATATCTCGTGAATTAATGGGGATTTACAACTCTGATGATATGTGAACTTTTATATACCTGAAAAGAAATCTCATTTTCAATCAAGCCTTGGAAAAAAATGCAGAAAAAATGGAAGAGTACAACCCTACATCATTATCGCAATGCATTAACTGTTTTTCTCCATTTTTTCACAAAAATTACCATGAAACTGAACTGAAAATTAATATTTTTTGCAGCTATACAAAAGTTTAAATGAAAGTTTACAATCGCCACGTGTTAATTTTATAAAAACGTAATCATAAAGCCAATTATATCATCGACTATATTTCTAGATGAATTAGAGAATTACAACTCTCAGTAAAACTTTGAACATTCCTTTTTTCAAAATTAAATCAATTTTTGCTTCCTCATAGAGGAAGCTTCGTTTTCATGAAATTTTTTTTTTTAAGATTTTCATGTCAGTATACTCAGAATGGGTCAAAACGTCGAGAAAA
Source organism: Ephialtes manifestator (assembly GCA_963970395.1). Lineage (NCBI taxonomy): Eukaryota > Metazoa > Arthropoda > Insecta > Hymenoptera > Ichneumonidae > Ephialtes > Ephialtes manifestator. Next base: position 17,693,437 of record OZ019977.1, on the reverse strand, counting down.
GTGATTTAGAAAAAATGTCTGTATATGTGTGTGTGTGTGTATGTTACACGATCGAAAAATATAAACCTTTATAACTCGGAAAAGCCTTGAGATATCAAGCTGAAATTTGGACCATAGATAGAGGGATCAAGCCTCATCGTTCATACAGATTTTTGTTAAAATCCACTTCATCGTTAAATTATTACGCGTTTTTTAATTTTTTGAAAAATGTCTGTTTACGCGATAACTCTTTCAATTTTCGAGATATTGATCTTAAAATTGGTATGAATGTGAGCTTTCATACGCCGGTGATCGCTATTGAATTTGGTTAAGAACGGTTGAACCGTTAAAATTTTATGATGTTTTGAATTTTTCAAAAAATTGACATTATCGCTCTATTGTAACTTTTGCAAAACTTAAGATAGCGAGCTCAAATTTGGTATATAAATGAAACAATATTCAGCCATTATATATGTATAATTTAGTGACGAACGGTATGAAATCTTTGATTTTATGGAATGTTGAATTATTTTTAAAAATATACAGTATCACATTCACTTTCGGAAACGCTCTAATAATCACGAAATAACGTAATAACGAAATAGAAAAAGCGAATCCACAACATGTATATTTATCTAATTAAAACAAGGATGCAAAGTAGAACCTTGCACATTGCTTCCTCATTATTTTTCGCGTTTTGCAAAGCTTCCTCTATGAGAAAGCCAAAAATTGAATAACATACTTCCTCATAGAGGTAGCTTTGTAAAACGCGAAAAATAATGAGGAAGCAATGTGCAAGGTTCTACTTTGCATCCTTTTTTTTTAATTATTGAAGGGATTCAGAGTAAATTCAGCTGAAATCCCCCACGTACATAAAAACATTTTTATAACCACTTTTCTCGACACTTTCGACCACATTCTGACTATCTTGAAAAGAAAAGTTTCAATTAAAAGAAAATTCATAAAGGCAAAGTTTCCGATATGAAAAAGCGTAAAAGAGATGCTGTTTCCTTTGGCAAAGCGTGATAATATAATACGCGTACTACGCGTAATTATGTGTAGTGACAAAATAGTGGCAGGGTCGTGTGCGACTGCATGGTCAAGTCCAATTAGAGTACATCCTGTTTTCGGTGAACACAGAGTATATAAATATATATACATATATACATATAGTTTATTCTCTAGAGTCAGTAGAGATGCAACTATATATATACGCACATTTCTTTCATCCTGACTCACGCAATCTGATCCGTACCGGTTACCCGGTTACGTACGGTGTTTACTATAAGCCGAGTGGCCGACTGTGCTGGGATCAAGTGCTGGGAAAGTTTCACCCTCGTTGCGTTATTGCACCGACCCTGAACCCTCCAAGTGTTCGCACGTTCGCGCTCAACGAGTTCACTAGACCCGCGAGCTACGAATACCCATATATGTATACATAGACTGCGCTTCTGCTTCTGCTGTTGCTGTTAATTTATTCCTTTGGTTACTCGCGCGACGCGCGAACAGCGAAAGCAGTAATTTAAAGAAGCAGAAGAAAGCGGTTTGCGTGACTTCGTCAATTGCTCAATTAATTTATCGCTTTGTACAGAGAGAAATTTTCTTTGTACTCTGTGCCATGTTATTTGTCGATAATTAATAATTATCGTAACAATTTACACGATGTCTAATGGACTTTTTTTTTATCGCCGCACAGACAGAATTTTTTGTTTATTCAATTCAGCCAACAGCAAGAAGTTATTGTGATTAAGAAATAACTTTTAAATTTAATTATAACCCAAATAGTGTTCATTCTGTGATAATTATGACAGAAATTCACGGTGAGTATTTTTTTTCTCAGGATAATATAGTGTCAGAGAATTTTGTAATTGAATCACTAAAATATTGCATTTAGAAAGTGATTTTTGGTAAAAAAAATTTTTATTCGTTATCGAAAATTGTAATGAATTTAATTAATTACACAAGATATTGATATTACTTAAAAATTATCATAAAAATTAGCGCAATATTTACTGAATCTTTTAATTTAAAAAATACAATTAATTTTTGTAATTGAATATTTTAACCAGTGAAATATTTGCAAATTTTCGAAAATGGTATGAAAGTGAATATATTTAATTAATTCCACGAGATATTGATATTCTTTAAAAATTATCATAAAAATTCGTGCAATATTTACTGAATCTTTTAATTTAAAAAATACAATTCATTTTTGCAATTGAATATTTTAACCAGTGAAATATTTGCAAATTTTCGAAAATGGCATGAAAGTGAATGAATTTAATTAATTCCACGAGATATTGATATTCTTTAAAAATCATCATTAAAATTCGCGCAATTTAATTAATGAAACTTTTAATTTAAAAAATACAATTAATTTTTGTAATTGAATATTTTAACCAGTGAAATATTTGCAAATTTTCGAAAATGGTATGAAAGTGAATGTATTTAATTAATTCCACGAGATATTGATATTTTTTAAAAATTATCATAAAAATTCGCGCAATATTTACTGAATCTTTTAATTTAAAAAAAATACAATTAATTTTTGTAATTGAATATTTTAACCAGTGAAATATTTGCAAATTTTCAAAAATGGTATGAAAGTGAATGTATTTAATTAATTCCACGAGATATTGATTTTTTTTTATCATAAAAATTCGTGCAATATTTACTGAATCTTTAAATTTAAAAATACAATTAATTTTTGTAATTGAATATTTTAGCCAGTGAAATATTTGCAAATTTTCGAAAATGGTATGAAAGTGAATGTATTCAATTAATTCCACGAGATATTGATATTCTTTAAAAATTATCATAAAGATTCGTGCAATATTTACTGAATCTTTTAATTTAAAAAATACAATTAATTTTTGTAATTGAATATTTTAGCCAGTGAAATATTTGCAAATTTTCGAAAATGGTATGAAAGTGAATGTATTTAATTAATTCCATGAGATATTGAAATTGAATTTGAGATATTGAATGAATTGAAAAATTCGCTCAATATTTACTGAATCTTTTAATTTAAAAAATATAATTAATTTTTGTAATTGAATATTTTAACCAGTGAAATATTTGCAAATTTTCGAAAATGGTATGAAAGTGAATGTATTTAATTAATTCCAAGAGATATTCATATTCTTTAAAAACAATCATAAAAATCCGCGCAATATTTACTGAATCTTTAAATTAAAAAAATACAATTAATTTTTGTAATTGAATATTTTAACCAGTGAAATGTTTCCAAATTTTCGAAAATGGTATCAAAGTGAATGTATTTAATATGTAAGTAAATGTATATTACCCGCGGTGCTATATCCCTGTAAAGTATGTCTTTTTTGATAATGAGTATATTGTCCTTCCGGTCTTCAGGGTCCCAGTAACCCCACCGAGCCACGGCTTCGAGGACTTTTTCGCCATGATGAAGAGGTCTCTCCAAAGCCCCACCAAGAGTATATTCCTCTAGACAAAGTTCGTGAGCCGCGAGCTTCGCTTTTTCCGATAATTCTCTGCAGACATCCGAGGCAGTTTTTTGAGGACTAATCTGCAAGGCAAAAGCAATTAAAGGATGATTAAAAAACTATTATAATAGCATTTTATAACATACAATTATCACTCTGATTAAAATTGCTATGATGGGAAAATATTAATTCCTCAGTAAAATTAACATATTCGAGCAATAATGATTCATTAAAACATCTTTTTCTATTTTAATTTAAAAATTCTTGAATAATTTGATAAATAGTGGAATTGCATTAGCGTTTTATTCTACATTTTCATTAGATGATATAAAAGAAGATTTTCACGTAAAAATGTAAAAAAAAACGATGCAAAGTAGAATCTTGCACATTGCTTCCTTATTCTTTTTCGGTTTTTACAAAGCCGCCTCTATGGGGAAGTTTCTTTATTTTATTTTTGGCTTCCTCATAGGGGAAGCTTTGCGAAAGATGAAAATTATTGACGAAGTTAATGATTTCTGACGTTTTACGAAATCCAGAGCGACACCAATAAATTTTTGAAAAATTCAAAATCACGTAAAATTCGAACCGCTTTACCGATTATCACCAAATTTGGTACGTAGCAGGGCTGAATGTTATTTTTCCTGTGTAGAAAATTTCAGTCGTTTAGTTGAAATTGTACCTGAATTAGAGCAAATCGAAAATTTTTCGAAAAATTCAAAATCTCATAAAAACCGAACCGCTTTACCGATTTGGCCCAAATTAAATACCAAAGGTCGTATCACTTTGTTCAATTTTAGTACGAAGTTTCAGCCCGATAGCTAAAAATTCGTACGAGCTAGAGCATTTACGTACTTTTTTCAAAATTTGAAAATTCTTATAAAAATGAAATGCGTTAAGCGATTTTTGTAAAATTTATACCAATTGAAGATTACCTAGTACAGTACATATTGTTTAAATTTTAGCTGATTCGGTCGAATACTTTATAAGTTACAGTTATATGAATTTTTGGCCTTTCATCACACACACACACACATACACTGTTAAAAAAATCTGTATTAAAATTAATACAAAAGTATTGGAAGTTTTTTTGAAGATATCGTATATGAAATTTTGGATATATGTGTATATGAAAAATCATAACATTTAGAGGAATATTAAAATTCAACGTTATTAAGATTTAATGTCAATATGACCATATGCATAAACTGTGCATTAAATTTCATAAACATGTATGATGAATTTTCATATGAGCGGTATCTGAAAACTCAAGCACATAAGTGTTGGAAATTTAAAGTAAACATAAAAACAATTTTAAAAAATAGAAATATTATTCGGACATTATTTTTTCAAACAAATTATGTCATCAGAAATTGTTGGGTATTGGTTTTCGCCACAGAACATTTTTCGCTTACACTGGGGTTTGAATCTACGACCTACCTACCTAAGTACCTAACAACGCACGCACGCTACCAACTACGCTATCAACGACTTAGTAATTTTGGATATCTAAATGGCATAAGAGTTGTATAAGTATTATTCTCTCAAGCATACTTATAATTAACATAACAAAATATTCAATTGATTGCAATCAGAGTGCGAAGTGAGTTGGAAATATTTTCAAGTGAACATAATTTTTGGACGAACGGAATCATTTTCTCACGAGGAAGCTCAGGTATCCGGATTTTCGAAAAAATTATATCCACAGACCTGTGAAGTTCTAGCAACAAACATAAATCAAACATAAATTTGCTGCAATAGCAGCGCGAGATGCTCCAGTGTTTAAAAAAAATCGATTTTGGAAATCTCGAGTAACTTATCAGGAGTCGATGCTAAGTAATAAGTGTTAGCGATCTAGTGCGGGTTTTTTTTTCGTTATTGGAAAATGTGTATTAAATTTCAAATCAGTAACTAAAAATCCAAAAAATTCATGTTGATTTTCATGTACTAATATAGTAATGATTGATTTAGTAACCATGTGTTATAATTTTATATCACCGGATTGGTAAAATCCATACACGCATATTAAATTTACTGTGCAACTATATTAATGTTTATTTTCTATACCGAGTTTTGTAAATTTCTCACATGTTTGTGTCGCAAAAACACAAACATTTTGCAAAAAGTAGTACACCTATGTGGACAAAACTGCAAATACTTTGACGGGTATTTTTCAACATTAGTAACTGAAATTTTGATAACTTTGATTTTAAATTTAATGCGACAATTTGTATTAAATTTCAAATCGGGCACTAAAATTCCTAAAATGCATGTCAATTTTCATGTCCCGATTTAGTAATTATTGATTTAATAATCATGTATTGTAATTTTCTGTCACCAGATTATCGAAATTCATTGATCTGTATTAAATTTATTATGCAAACATATTAATTTCGATTTCCTATACCAAGTTTACAAAATTCATACACGTTTGTATAGGAAAAACTCGAACATTTTTTACAGTGTACATACATAAATAAATCCGGACAATTTTTCTAAACCACTTTTCTCGACGTTTCAGACCATTTGAAACGTTTTGACATGAAAAACTCGAACAAATTTTTTTTCATGAAAACAAAGCTATGAGGAATCAAAAATGATTTTTCCAGATCACATCCTATATATTGTTTTTCAAATAATTTATAATTATTAAGCTTACCGTGACGTTAACGCACTCGCCGTCTTTGGAGAACAAATAAATCCAGATTTTAAGATCACCGGAAGGTGCACCTCTCGGTCCGTTGTTCGACACGTGGTGTCTTTCAAGCACCTCGAGAATCTTGGCTTCTTTGGCCAAATCGGCGGCTGACAATTGGTAAAGCTTTGGATAAAGCTTTATGAGATCCCCGACGACCTTGGTCTCGGACCGGTTCCAATCCTCGGCACTTTTTTCGCCAGCGTGCATCAACGTTGGTCCCCACACAGCTGAGATGTTTTCCACGGTCATGAGATTCCTCGCGCTCTGCTGGCCGAGACAGTGAAGGTGGGCAAGGATTCTACGCAAGGTTGCCGAAGACACGGGCTCCAGCGTGGACAGAAGCTTCCTGTAGGTCGTCGCCCTCTCCTCGTCGTTCGTTATAACTGAAAAAAAATTGAAATTTTATTCTCCATCGAAACTTTCCACTTTTGCATTTTTATTCATTCTTATTATGACAATTAAAAAATCGACATTTTATTTATTTGTCTTTTTTTAAAGAGACAAAGAACTAACATTGTTTTGTAAAATTTTTTGATATCAAAATTGCATCGAAATTTATGAATGAGTATTTTTAAGGCTGTTGAAAAGATATGTATATGTAATTACAGAAACCCAAGTAAAAAATTATGTACACTCTATATACAATCTATATGCAATTTATACATAAGATCACCTGTAAAGTTGGGTTTATGTATAAATTGTATATAGATTTTATACAAACTATATATGACCAATTCTATGTTTAAAAACTATATATATTTTTTATATACTCTATATATAATTGTTTTACTTGGGAAATCAACTTTTAATTTATTTTCGTACCGAACAAAGAATAAGAAACTTGTTGAGGATCTTTCTGAAACGTGGATCAGGAAAACGACTTTGAAATTTAAGGATTTGCCGTTTATTGAGGCAATAAGGTTCCTTTTTAATTTTTCTATTCTTTGAGCGAATTTCAAGATTTTTTAATGCTTTTTTTTAAGTTTCTTTTATCAAAATCAACCTGTAAATTTCAGAATGTATAAGGAAAATTCATTGTTGCGTTTTTGTTCAGACAATCAAATTTCTTTTTAATTTTGGTGTTCTTTGAGAAAATATCAAGATTTGAAAATTCATTTTTAAACGCTCAATATTTTTAATGCCTTTTTTAAAGTTTCTTTTATCAAAATGAAGCTGTGAATTTCAGAATGTATAAAGAAAATTGGTTCTTGCGTTTTTGTTCAGACAATCAGATTTCTTTTTAATTTTGGTATTCTTTAAGAAAATATCAAGATTTAAAAATTCATTTTTAAACGCTTCTTTTGTCAGAATTAAACTACACCGAGAGAGAAAAAGTTTCATTGATTCACGGAAGTCTTAGCCAATGAAATGAAATACTTGAATTTCAATGCTATCTTTTCTTTGAATGATCTCAAACTCAATGAAAAGTAGTGACATTGATTCGAAGAAACATTTCTTTAAACCAATGAACCTTTTTCATTGATTTCAAAGATATCGTCTCTGATTCAATGAAACCTTTTTCTTACCAGCTCAAAATTGCGAAACCTATTTTTTCCTGAAGTACGCGGCAGATAAAGCTCAAATTTTGTGAGTATGTAAGGAAATACGGCAGAAATAGGGTAAGCTACTGGCTCCTCAAAACTCGAAGCCATTCGTTCGGGAGAACCGGAAAACTAAAAAGTGAGGTCAGGTGCGAGAGAGAGATCAATGAAAACGTTTCTTTGAACCAATGAAAACGTCTCTTTAAAACAATGAAACTGTTTCTTTATTATATGCTCACTAAGTAAATCTTTATTTACAGGCAATGAAATGTTCTCTTTGAAATTCAAATGCACTATTTCATTGAAATCGAAGAAATATTTCGTTGAAATCAATGAAAAAAAAAGCCAATCCACCGATTTCTTTAGCGTCAATGAAATCTTTTCTCTCGGTGTATGCATTTCAGAGTAAATAAGAAAAATTATTTTTTGTGCGCTTGGGATCACGAAGTTCGGACTTTTATTAAGGAACAAAGAATGAGAAACTTGTCGAGGATCTTTCTGAAAAGTGGATCAGAAAAACGACTTTGAAACTTAAGGATTAGCAGTATTTTGAGGCTATAAGGTTCTTTTTTAATTTTTCTTTTCTTCGAGCGAATTTCAACATTTTTTAATGCTTTTTTTAAAAGTTTCTTGTATCAAAATCAAGCTGTGAATTTCAGAATGTATAATGAAAATTAATTCTTGCGTTTTTGTTCAAACAATTAGATTTCTCTTTAATTTTGGTATTCTTTGAAAAAATATCAAGATCAAAAAATTCATTTTTCAACGCTTCTTTTGTTAGAATCAAACTATGCATTTCAGAGTAAATAAGAAAAATTCTTTCTTGTGCGCTTGAGATCACGAAGTCTGGACTTTTATTACGGGTGAATAAGATTTGACGTCTGTGAGTACCCGAGTGATGAATTTTTTTTATTACGATATAACTCTTGGGCGTCGCCGGGCGTTTCATGCCAAGATATCGAGTGGATAAGTAAACATAACTACTGTATACACAAAGACCGAGGTGGGCCCAAGTATCATTGGCCATTGACCTCTCTGGATCACGATCGCGATGCAAGCATAGAGTACAGTAGGACGATGCAATTGCGAGAATCACGTCGTTCAGATGTTGAACGTACTGAGAAGAGCATCTCTCACCACTCGAGTTCAACGTTCCCTTACTCTCGTTATGTTATTGAAACCACGAAGAAACTAACGTTCGTTACTTGGGCGACGAAATCTTAACGCTTCGTCCTATCGAATCCACTGATCCGTAAAATTTTCCTAATGTATTACGCATCACGAAATCTTCGAACATTACCTGGTTTTATTTGATAATCAATTAGCTGATCCCATTTTATTAATTTTGTAGAAATAGATAAATTACAATGACGAATAGAGTTCGAAAAGTAGCTACATTTTGCTTCCTAATAGAAGCTTTGTTTTCGTAAAAAAATTTTTTTCGAGATTTTCATGTTTAGAAAAAATGTCGCTTAAAGATTCAAACCGCTTTATCTCGAAAACGGCTTTAACAATCAAACTGAAATTTGACACCCTGGTAGAGGAGCAACGCCCCTTCCTGTGTATAAATTTTCGAAATTTTTTTTTTAGATTAGTTTTTATGAGCCATTCAATTTTTCGAAAAGTGTCTGTATGTTCTCTAGCTTCCGCATTTTTTTTAGCTAATGAGCTAAATAGTTCTGGACAAGTAGAGAAATGAAAAATGAAGGTCGGTATTGAATTTGAGCGAAATCCATAAAACGGTTTCGATTTTATAAAATTTTGAATTTTCGAAAAAATGTTGTTTTCGTTCTTATTCAAGTTAAGTTCGACCAAACCTGCTCAAATTTTTTGCAAGGTAAAATTAACATCCAGTTGTAGTAGATATCGAATTTGGTGAAGATTGGTAAAGTGGTTCAGATTTTACGAGACATTGAATTTAAAAAAAAAAAATCTATGTATGTTCTCTAGCTGTCACCATTTTTTAGATAATGAGCTTAAACAGTGTTTGACGAATAAAGCAATGAAAAATAACGATCTGTATTGAATTTAAGCGAAATACATAAAGCTGTTTAGATTTTATAGAATTTTTAATTTATGCAAATTTTTGTTTTCGTGCTTCTTTAATTTGTATTTAAAATAAGGATGCAAAGTAGAAGTTTGCACAGTGCTTCGTCAATAATTTTCATCTTTCGCAAAGCTTCCTCTATGAGGAAGACAAAAATAAAATAAAGAAACTTCTTCATAGAAGCGGCATTGCGAAAGATGAAAATTAATGAGGAAACAATGTGCAAAGTTCTACTTTGCATCCTTTTTGTAGATTCAGTTTCATGAAAATTAATTAATTTTACTGTGACGAAACGTGTTACAAAAAAAGGTAGTATTGTAGATTTAATTTTGTGAAATTAAATACACTTTTCAGTGACAAGAAGAGTTGCAAAAAAACAATTACCATTTCAGATTGATTAATTTTATGACAAAATGTAAAAAGAAATTCAGTGACAAAATCAGTTACAAAGAAAGCTTACTATTCAGATTTAATATTGTCTAAAATAAATGAATTTTTCAATATCAAGAAGAATTGAAAAAAAAAATTTCGCTTTTCCGATAGAATTTTTGTGATAATTAACGAAGAAAAATTCACCAACACGATCAGTTACGAAGGTATCGAATTTCACGAAATTACTCGCCACCCTGTATACGAACGAGGAATTTCCGAGTGGGCGAAAAGGAAAGAACATATTTGCAGACGTGCGAGAGCTCTCAACTTCGGTTCAAGACTAATATCTCTCTTATCGTTTCATCAACACTGTTAAAAATATTTTGAAAATTAATATATGTATTGGAAGTTCTGTTGCAAATACGGTATATGAAATTTCATTTAATATATAGATATGTTGTAAAATTTCAATAATACTGTATATTAATTTTACAACAATTTTTGGTACATTAATTAATAATTGTGTATTAAATTTAATATACGCATATCCGCAAAAAAAACTTCCAATAGTTTATATTAATTTTTATACAAAAATTTCTAACAATGAACACAATTACTGGCCAGTTTCATAATAAGTATTTACCGCCTTATTTAAAAATGTATAATCGCTAAATATTGAATCACTATTCATTAATTAATTAACCAATAATGTAAATATTGATAAAAATACCATAATTCTTTAAAAGTTTAAAGAATTAATGATCTAAAATGAATGGACATTTTATTTTCAACGACATATTTATGATTAATGAACGTCATTTTTATTACAAACTGAAATTACTCAGTGCAATGTTATAGCAGTAACTCTGTTGCACTGTTTATTTAATCTCTCAGTGAAAGAGATATCTTAGAATTAAGCGTTCGTTTAATTCGTAGACAGATGAGGCTTTGATCTATGTATGATTAAGTGGAACTCGCTGCTCAATCAATGAACGAAGATGAATCATTAAATAGAAGTCAATTCGTGGGGTCTTGAAACTGTGCAGAATAAATATTATGAGTAAATAACGCTGGTACAGGGCGATGTAGTGTGTGAAAGTCATTCAAATCTTGAAGGCTATACAAGGAATCGATTAACGATCGATACAAGGTTATTGCCGAGGCGGGGGCTGCTTATGAGCTTTTATACGACGGGAATTAAAGCATCGTATTTAGTGATTAGCTAATGGAACGCTGCAATGATTAAATAGTCCATTACATGCACTGGCGAACGTTCAGTTCAGCCTCTATGGCTTTTTAAAACTTTTTTTGCCCCGCCGCCAAATATCTTTTAACTGATTTTAAAATTTCCGATATCTTTATGAATATACTTCTGCAGGCTATATAAAATTAAGGTAGTTCTGTCGCTTCACGCTCACTTCGCATAAGTTTCCGAAAAATGAGAGCGAATTGCAAACACTTCTCGATGATATAAAAATCTGTAAAAAATCATGCATATTAAAGATGCTGAAGCCATTAATTCGGCATAATAATAATTCCAAACTGTTATTAACAAATTGATGAAAAATAAAATTGTTTAACAAATTTTCCGACAACTTAATTTTTTTGATTCGGTAATAATGATTTGTTCATTTTTCTGAGTACGTATGAATTTTTTCAAATTTTTTTCTTTGCTTTGAATTTTTCGATTTTTTACATGGAAAAAATCACAAAATTCAAAGCAAAGAAAACAATTTGAAAAAATTCATACGTATTCAGAAAAATGAACGAATCATTTTCATCGAAACAAAAAAATTAGGTTGTCGGAAGATTTGTTGATCATTTTTATTTTTCATCAATTTGTTAATAACGTTTTGGAATTATTATTATGTCGAAATAATGTCTTAAGTATCTTAAATATGCATGATTTTTTTCAGATTTTTATATCATCAAGAAGTGTTTGCAATTCGCTCTCATTTTTCGGACACTTATGCGAAGTGAGCGTGAAGCGACAGAACTACCTTAAGAGCACAAATAAAAATGTCCGAATGAGAGAAAAAAAAGAATAATATGATAACAACATTTTCTGTCAGTTCAGTCGCTACATTTTTTAGAATATTTTTTTTACACTATCGAATATCTTTATCCGGCTCTGCAGATTTTCCTATAGATATTAAAGGTTCATATACACTTGTAGGTTATGTGAAATTAGAAACATAATTAAAACTATTCGAATGAGAGAAAAAAAATATATGATAACAGCATTTTCTGTTACACCGAGAGAAAAGATTTCATTGACGTCAAAGAAATAGGTGGATTGATTTTTTAAAATTGATTTCAACGAAATATTTCTTTGATTTCAATGAAATAGTGCATTTGAATTTCAAAGAGAACATTTCATTGCCTGTAAATAAAGATTTACTTAGTGAGCATATAATAAAGAAACAGTTTCATTGTTTTAAAGAAACATTGATCTCTCTCTCGCACCTAACCTCACTTTTTTGTTTTCCGGTTCTCCCGAACGAACGGCTTCAAGTTTCGAGGAGCCAGAAGCTTAGCCTATTTCTGCCGTTCTTTCTTACATACTCACAAAATTTGAGCTTTATCTGCCGCGTACTTCAGGAAAAAACAGGTTTTTAAATTTTGAGCTGATAAGAAGGTTTCATTTAATCAGAGACGATACCTTTGAAATCAATGAAAAAGGTTCATTGGTTTAAAGAAATGTTTCTTCGAATCAATGTCACTATTTTTCATTGAGTTTGAGTTCATTCAAAGAAAAGATAGTATTGAAATTTAAGTATTTCATTTCATTGGCAAAGATTTCCGTGAATCGATGAAACTTTTTCTGTCGGTGTAGTAAAAAATTTTTTTTGCACTATCAAATATCTTTTACCGGCTCTACCGATTTTCCTATAGATTTTGTAGGTTCATATACACTTGCAGGTTATATGGAATTGGAAGCTTAATTAAAACTATCCGAGTGAGAAAAAAAAATTATATGATAACAGCATTTTTTGTCGGTTCAGTTGCTGTAGTTTTTAGAATATTTTTTTACACTATCAAATATCTTTTACCGGCTCTGCAGATTTTCCTATAGATTTTGTAGGTTTTTATAGACTTGTCGGTTACATGAAATTGGGAACAAAAATAAAAGTGTTCGAATGCGAGATAAAAAGTAATAATGGAAATTAACACTAAATATTTTCGACAGTGAGATTGAGGATTCATAAAATTGTGAATCATGCATAGCAATTAATTTCTCCTGTCTTACCAGTGGCTCTACAAAGCGGATCATGGATATTTGCTGGCAGAAGAGGCGCAGGAAGATCTCGAAGGAATCTTCTTAGTACCGTTGCAACATCATGCTCCGAATAAGATTTTTTCGTTATTTGCGTGGCCCAAGCATCTCTCCTAAATGCCTCCAAAAGTCTCACCACTGCGCTGCTCGATCCACTTCGTCGATAAATACCTTCGGACATTATTCCTGAAATCAAAAAATAATACGAATAAGATCACTATAAATTCTATTTTAAAAAAAGTCAGCATCACAGATTTTCAAACCACTTTCCGAAATATTCATAGAAAATTTTCTTTAAACTGCTACTTAATTTCTAAAAAAATGACTACAACTATTGTCGATAAATTTTGACACCATTTTTCTTATCAATCAAATTTTTGATATCATAGAATAAAAAAATTTAAAAATCTCGAATTTGCAAGGCAATTCCAAAGATTTTCATAGAAATACTTTCCCGAACTGCTATTTAGTTTCTAAACGAATTGTACCTTTTAACCAATTTCGAAACATTTTTATTTAATCGCACTTCGATCAAATATTCAATATTAAGGAAAGTTCTTTTGCTTCCTCATAGAGGAAGCTTTGTTTTCATGGAAAAAAAAATTTCGTGATTTTTATGTCAGGACACTTAGAATTGTCCAAAACGTCCAGAAAAGTGATCTAGAAAAAATGTCCGTATGTATGTATGTGTGTGTGTGTGTGTGTGTGCGTGTACACAACTCCGAAAATTCGAACGCCGATAACTCAAGAACGGTTTTGTATATCGCGCTCAAATTTGGCACACAAGTGTAGCAGCAGACCCTCTTCAACTGTAGCAATTTTCGATAAAATCTGTTCGAAAATTTCGTTTTTATGCCGTTTTGAATTTTTTGAAAAAAGGACGTGGTCGCTCTAACTTTCGTAAAATTTAGTCTATTTTGCTAAATAGTTGGTTATAAGAGTAGGTGCACTCAATGCTGTTTGGTATTGAACTTGGCTCGAATCGGTAAAGTGGTTCAGATTTTATGGAATTTTGAATTTTTCAAAAAATTGACATTATCGCTCTATTGTAACTTTTGCAAAACTTGAGATAGTGAGCTCAAATTTTGTACATAAATGAATCAATATTCAGCCATTATATATGTATAATTTAGTGACAAGCGGGATGAAATTTGTGATTTTATGGAATGTTGAATTATTTTAAATAATATACATTATCACATTTACTTTCGAAAATGCTCTAATAATAACGAAATAACGGAATAACGAAACAGAAAAAGTGAATTCACAACATGTTTATTTATCTAATTTAAACAAGGATGCAAAGTAGAACCTTGCACATTGCTTCCTCATTATTTTCGTTTTTTACAAAGCTTCCTCTATGAGGAAGCCATTATTGAATAACATACTTTTTTGCTTCCTCAGAGAGGAATCTTTGTAAAAAGCGAAAAATAATGAGTAAGCAATGTGCAAGGTTCTAATTTTTTTAAATCTGTATCTCACGCTCTTGAGCCATTTTACAAATATCATTATTTAATACGAAGGAATGGGTACTTAGTACATAATTACGCGTTGGACGCGTGTAATATTCTCGTGGAGTCAAGGGAAATATCCTGACCCCTATGCGCCACGCCTGCGGGCTTGAGGGAATTTCCCGGAAATACGGGCGACCACTGTGCGAACTCGAGCACTCATAGATCCGGTGTAAATGGAACGCAACAATGTTCACTAGAATAAGTGTGCTTCTGTGTAAATTTAAGTGTAGAGCATCTATTTACGGCGTGAAACAGACTGTATACATTCCTAGTAAAAATAAATTATAGCGACGGATACACATCGATAGAATTTGAATGGGATTTAATCGTATGTTACACTGTAAAAAGTTTTCTTTTTAAAATTAATATACCGTATATGAAGATCGGATGCATATACCGTATATTAATTTTCAGATGCATTCTTCATTGACAAATACAATATTTGTATATTAAAATGAAGATTGCAATACTCACGTCCTGTAATTTTGAAATACTACACCGAGAGAAAAAGTTTCATTGATTCACGGAAATCTTTGCCAATGAAATGAAATACTTGAACTTCAATACTATCTTTTCTTTGAATGATCTCCAACTCAATGAAAGTTAGTGACATTGATTCGAAGAAACATTTCTTTAGACCAATGAACCTTTTTCATTGATTTCAAAGATATAGTCTCTGATTCAATGAAACCTTCTTCTTACCAGCTCAAAATTTCGAAACCTATTTTTTCCTGAACTACGCGGCAGATAAAGCTCAAATTTTGTGAGTATGTAAGGAAGTACGGCAGAAATAGGCTAAGCTTCTGGTTTCTCGCAACTCGAAGCCGTTCGTTCGGGAGAACCGGAAAACAAAATAGTGAGGTTAGGTGTGAGATAGAGATCAATGAAAACGTTCCTTTAAACCAATGAAAACGTCTCTTTAAATCAATAAAACTGTTTCTTTATTATATGCTCACTAAGTAAATCTTTATTTACAGGCTATGAAATGTTCTCTTTGAAATTCAAATGCACTATTTCATTGAAATCAAAGAAATATTTCGTTGAAATCAATGAAAAAAAAATCAAACCACCCATTTCTTTGGCGTCAATGAAATCTTTTCTCTCGGTGTAGTAGCGGAGAATTTTCATACTATTCTTAAATTTATAATAAAAGTATATTAATATGGAATCCATATACCCGTTTCGTAAATCTCATATAGTTTTGGCTTCCTCATAGAGGAAGCTTTGTTTTCATGAAAATATTTTTTTTCGAGATTTTGATGTCAGTACACTCAGAACGGGCCAAAACGTCGAGAAAAGTGATTTAGAAAAAATGTCTGTATGTATGTGTGTGTATGTGTGTGTGTTACACGATCGAAAAATGTAAACCTTTATAACTCGGGAATGCCTTGAGATATCAAGCTGAAATTTGGACCATAGATAGAGGGATCAAACCTCATCGTTCATACAGATTTTTGTTAAAATCCACTTCATCGTTAAATTATTACGCGTTTTTTAACTTTTTGAAAAATGTCTGTTTACGCGATAACTCTTTCAATTTTCGAGATATTGATCTTAAAATTGTTATGAATGTGAGCTTTCATACGTCGGTTATCGCTATTGAATTTGGTTAAGATCGGTTGAACCGTTAAAATTTAATGATGTTTTGAATTTTTTAAAAAATTGACATTATCGCTCTATTGTAACTTTTGCAAAACTTAAGATAGCGAGCTCAAATTTTGTATATAAATGAAACAATATTCAACCATTATATATGTATAATTTAGTGACGGACGGTATGAAATTTTTGATTTTATGGAATGTTGAATTATTTTTAAAAATATACATTATCACATTCACTATCGGAAACGCTCTAATAATCACGAAATAACGTAATAACGAAATAAAAAAAGCGAATCCACAACATGCATATTTATCTAATTAAAACAAGGATGCAAAGTAGAACCTTGCACATTGCTTCCTCATTATTTTTCGCGTTTTACAAAGCTTCCTCTATGAGGAAGCCAAAAATAGAATAACATCCTTCCTCATAGAGGTAGCTTTGTAAAATGCGAAAAATAATGAGGAAGCAATGTGCAAGGTTTTACTTTGCATCCTTGTTTATATTAAATTTACTTGCATTTTTTACAGTCTATCATCTTTTTCTATTCGGACTTTGATCAGTTTATACAAATTGAATCGTTGTTATTAGTTACCTTTAGTTTTCATTTTTTATATATGGGTTAAATATGATATATACGTTATCGTTATGTATGGTGCACTAACGTATTTATAATTTTTTCGGAACGATAGGATTTTTGCTTCCTCGTAGACGAAGCTTTGCTTTCGTGAAAAATTTTTTTTTCGAGATTCTTATGTCAGGACACTCAGAATGGTCCAAAACGACGAGAAAAGTGATCTAGAAAAAATGTCCGTATGTATGTATGAGTATGTATACAACTTGAAAAATTCAAACGCTGATAACTCAAGAACCATGTTAGCTACCGAGCTCAAATTTGGCACACAACTGGAGCATCAGCTCCTCTTTAATTACTGCAAATGTTGACTGAATGCATGTAACAATTTAGATTTTGTAGCTTTTTAATTTTTTTGAAAAAAAGGCGTGGTCGCTCTAACTTTTGTGAAAATTAGTGTATTATGCTAAATAGTTCTTCACAAGAGCATTTGCACTTGATGTTGTTTGGTATTGAATTTGGCTCGAATCGGTCGAGTGGTTCAGATTTTATGGAGTTTTGAATTTTTTTAAAAATTATCATTATGTCATTAATTTTCCCAAAATCGTATGTGATATATCGAGCTCAAATTTGGTACATGAACAGAATAATATTCAGCTATGATAAATATATAATTTAGTGACAAACGATATAAAAATGTTTGTTTTATGGAATTTTGAATCATTGAAAAAATTAACGGTATCGCATTAACTGTGACAAAACATGAGATACCAATCACAAATTAAATATGTGAACGAATTAATATGCAGCCATGATAGATATGTAATTTAGTGATGAAGGGAAAAAAAATTTTGATTTTATGAAATTTCGGATTATCAAAAATCTAACTTTATCGCATTAACTTTTACGAAACTTAAGATATCAAGCCCAAATTTGGTATGCAAACGAAATCATATTCAGTCATTATAGATATATAATTTAGTGACGAAACGTAAATAATTATGATTTTATGGAATTTTGAATTATTTCAAATATTAACTTTATCGCGTTAACTTTTGAAAAACTTGATATCAAGCCCAAATTCAATATGTGAACAAAATAATAAGGCGCCTCCGCTATGCCTACACTATACTTAAGTGATCATTATTACAGCCTTACAATTTTATCCACCCTGCAGGCCTCATTATACGCCTTTGCTTTTTCTTTTTTCGGTAGATACGCAGTTCCCGATTATCTATAGATACACTCGTAGCTCCCACGCACTATGATTCATCCGGGCGATCGTTTAGTAGCTATATAACCAAATTCGTAAAAACTTGTGACATTTAATTGTCAATTTTCTTTTTTTCATCTTTAACTATGTTTATTTATAGTTTTGTGGTTCCCACAAGTTATAAGTCATTCGCTCAGTCACTTTGCAATCAATTTTTTTAAGTAAAAAATAATGAAAACAATCGGATATTTAATTATTTAACCGTTTTGTTTTGTTTTATTTTTATTTTATTTTTTTATAGCGTTTGTTCGTAGTTTCGTGGTTCCCACGAGTTATGATTCATTGGGTCGTTCGTTTATTCTATAAAACCAATCTTGTAAATATTTGAAATATTTGCTTATTTTTGCGGTTTTTTCTCTCTCTCTTTTGCAATATCGCTATCAAGCGACGCAGTGGCTTCCCGACGCCAAGTATTATCTATATTTCATATTATTTCCACACGTTATGATTCACCGCAGCGATCGTTTTGTCGTTGTACGTCTAAACTAGTAGAAACTTTTATTGTTTAATGGTTTTCACTTTTTTTTACATTTTGATATCGCTCTTATCAATACGCTTGCAGTTTCTACGCGTTATAATTCACTTGGCGATTGTTCAATCGCGATAAAATCAAAGTGTAAAAATGTTTATATTCCAATTATTTTTATGGAATTTGTGCTATTTTGCTTCGTGATAGAGGAAGCCTTGTTTTTATGAAAAAAAATCATTTCGAGATTTTTATATCAAAACGTTTAAAATGTTCTGAAACGTCGAGAAAAGTGGTTTAGAAAAAATGTCTGGATGTATGTATGTGTGTGTGATGAAAGGCCAAAAATTCATATAACTGTAACTTATAAAATATTCGACCGAATCAGCTAAAATTTAAACAATATATACAGTACTGGCTAATCTTCGATTGGTATAAATTTTACAAAAATCGATTAACGCATTTCATTTTTATAATAATTTTGAAATTTTGAAAAAAGTACATAAATGCTCTAGCTCGAACGAATTTTTAGCTATCGGGCTGAAACTTCGTACTAAAATTGAACAAAGTGATACGACCTTTGGTATTGTATTTGGGCCAAATCGGTAAAGCGGTTCGGTTTTTATGAGATTTTGAATTTTTCGAAAAATTTTCGTTTTGCTCTAATTCAGGTAAAATTTCAACTAATCGACTGAAATGTTCTACACAGGAAAAATAACATTCAGCCCTGCTACCTACCAAATTTGGTGATGATTGGTAAAGCGGTTCGGATGTTACGTGAGTTTGAATTTAAAAAAAATTTATTGGTGTCGCTCTGGATTTCGTAAAACGTCAGAAATCTACAACTTCGTCAATAATTTTCATCTTTCGCAAAGCTTCCTCTATGAGGAAGCCAAAAATAAAATAAAGAAACTTTCTCATAGAGGCGGCTTTATAATAAACGAAAAAGAATGAGGAAGCAATGTGCAAGGTTCTACTTTACACCTTTTTTTGTTAAAAAAAAAAGACGCCCTTTAATGATCTCATTTGTGCAGATTTAGATATATCCGCCTAAAATATTCTACACAAGTGGACGAACATTGAATAATGAATGATCTACAATTTCGCGAAAATCGGACAAGCCATAAAATGTTCATAATTATTGTACTCAATTTAATAATCATCAGCTATTGAGTCAAATAATTCTTCATTATTATAGATACCTTTATATATTTTCGATCATCATCTATTTTACAAATTGTATAAAAATAATTTTATGATTTTTCTATTTTTCAATTAGAATTTTATTTATAATATTATAACGTATGCGACCTATAATGACATAGTTGAGAGCCTAATCTCGATTCCGTTGGCCGCTCAATTGATCAGCGAACCAAATCGAAACCGATTCAGTTCCGGACTTTGAATTTATTTAATACGTATAGTATAACGTAGTCCTACACTGAGAGAAAAATCTGGTAATTTAAAGAAAAATATAGTTAGACCGACGATAATCTAACTATAAACTATAATTCCCAGGAGGAACGTCTATATTTTATCGTTATAGCAAATATAATTATATAGGCAATTATCAAAATGATAATATTTCCAAAAACTATTCTAAAAGATTCAAATATACCGTTTCGTATACGATTTCAACGTTTGTTTCCAATAACCTTGCAAGTATTGTTTATTGAACCATATTATCATCGCTTCAACCATAAAACACACCGAGAGAAAAGATTTCATTGACACCAAAGAAACGGGTGGATTGATTCTTTTTTTCCATTGATTTCAACGAAATATTTCTTTGATTTCAATGAAACAGTGCATTTGAATTTCAAAGAGAATATTTCATTGCCTGTAAATAAAGATTTACTTAGTGAGCATATAATAAAGAAACAGTTTTATTAATTTAAAGAGACATTTTCATTGGTTCAAAGAAACGTTTTCATTGATCTCTCTCTCGCACCTAACCTCACTTTTTTGTTTTCCGGTTCTTCCGAACGAACGGCTTCGAGTTTCGAGGAGCCAGAAGCTTAGCCTATTTCTGCCGTACTTCCTTACATACTCACAAAATTTGAGCTTTATCTGCCGCGTACTTCAGGAAAAAATAGGTTCCGAAATTTTGAGCTGGTAAGAAGAAGGTTTCATTGAATCAGAGACGATATCTTTGAAATCAATGAAAAAGGTTCACTGGTTTAAATAAATGTTTCTTCGAATCAATGTCACTACTTTTCATTGAGTTGGAGATCATTCAAAGAAAAGATAGTATTGAAGTTCAAGTATTTCATTTCATTGGCAAAGATTTCCGTGAATCAATGAAACTTTTTCTCTCGGTGTAGTATTTCAAAATTACAGTACGTGAGTATTGCAAACTTCATTTTAATATACAAATATTGTATTTGTCAATGACGAATTCATCTGAAAATTAATATACGGTATATGCATCCGAGCTTCATATACGGTATATTAATCTGCCGCGTAGTTCACGAAAAAATAGGTTTCGAAATTTTGAGCTGGTAAGAAGAAGGTTTCATTGAATCAGAGACAAAATCTTTGAAATCAATGACAAGGATGCAAAGCAGAACCTTGCACATTGATTCCTCATTATATTTCGCTTCTTACAAAGCAACCTCTAAGAGGAAGTATGGGAATTGATTTTGGCTTCCTCATAGAGAAAGCTTTGTAAAAAGCGAAATATAATGAGGAAGCAATGTGCAAGTTTCTGCTTTGCATCCTTGTTTTAAATAAATATAAATAAGCGCACACTCTCGCTTTGTGAAAATATAATAAGGACAAACGGTCCAGAAACTCCCTCGAATACTCTATCTTCTCTGTTTTTTTTGTTGTAGAACACGATAAAAATCGGTGGTTTCCGAAATTTCATTGGGAAGCAAGGATATGGCTAGTTTATACGACATAAATCGCTACTTTTCTCAATGTAGACTGTACAACATCGCAATGAAAATATATTATCGTTCAACATTTTTGGGCTATATCTGACGTATTTTTCTGTTAATCATGAATTTGGCACTCATTTGGCTCCCAGCTCGATATTCGATATCAAAATCCGCATCGCAGAAAAAAAATCAAAAAATTCAAAAAATCAAAATCTCATAAAATTTTAACGTTTCAACCGATCTTAACCAAATTTAATCGGGATTGCCGGTGTATGAAAGCTCACGTACATACCAATTTTGAGCTTAATATCTCGAAAATTAAAAGAGTTATCGCGTTAACAGACATTTTTGAAAAAATTCAAAACCGCGTAAAAATTTAATGATTATGAGGATTTTTACAAAAATTGGTATGAACGATGAGGATTGACCCTTCTATCTATGGTATAAATTTCAGCTCTATATATCGAGGCGTTCCCGAGTTATAAAGGTTTACATTTTTTGAGGGTGTAACATACACACACACACACATACACACATACAGACATTTTTTCTAAATCACTTTTCTCGACGTTTTGGACTATTCTGAGTGTACTGACATGAAAATCTCGAAAAAAAAATTTTCACGAAAACAAAGCTTCTTCTATGAGAAAGCAAAAAAGGTTCATTGGCGTAAAGAAATGTTTCTTCGAATCAATGTCACTACTTTTTATTGAGTCAGATCATTCAAAGAAAAGATGGGATTGAAATTCAAGTATTTCATTTCATTGGCAAAGATTTCCGTGAATCTTTGCCAATGAAATGCAAACCTTCCTATATTCGTTTTATCATGTGAAATCGTTAAATCAACGATATGATTTTCTCTCAGTGTAGTTCTAATTTTTAATGGGGTCTAAAAATACTAAGTCGTATGTTCGTGAACTTACCATGAGCGTATATGAAATTGATGCATTTATCGAGTACCACTGGCACATTTTCGTGTGTAAGTTGTTGCTGATCTAGTGCAGCTCCACAGCTGGTCGCCGCCTGGTGCAACGCGTGACGCCAGGCCGATCCCTCTCTGGTGCTTGGAGCAGCTACGTGAAGTGCACCGGTTCCACCGGCATCGACGACCACCACTGGAACACTTCCGGTCCCCGTGAACGGACCCTCTTGCTCTCGTAATACTGTAACATTTTTTTTCAAATGCACTTTCCATCGAACATAGAAAAATAATTTGACAAAAAATTTTAAATCTCAGGACTGAAAAAATAAGTATAATTAATTAATAAATTGTGCAAATGAAAAATGGTTAAATAAAAACCATTCGCATATTATAGTTGGGCGATTAATTCGTCAACTCTGTGATAATTTTTTTTTTTTTGTACCTTACTGAGAATAAATATTATTTAAAACCACGATTTCAAGAATTATACAATATTGAAATATTTTCGCGAAAATGAGGAATGAAATAGGGAAAAAAATGAATCTAAAGGATTTATAGTTTCTAATATTTGAAAAAAAAAAACCTTTCTCATAATATGAGAGTATTTTTCTTGTTCCATAAATACTATTGCTATATGTAATTAATTTCCGATTAAAAAGAAAATTTATAATGCTACAATTATTCACCAATAATTATCACATCTGCAGCAATTAAAATGATCTTTACTTTTATATTTTCGTAATGATAATAAGGACTTTCGAAGAATTTAAAAAATTGTAGACGTTTGCAGTGTTATACATAACGAGTTTGTTAAATGAAAAATGAATCTGATAGTTTTATAGCTTCTGAAATGAAGACATAAATCACGGTATATTTTATTCTGCAATGAATGAATCGGTGCCAGGGCTCTTGTAAAGAAAGATGCACCCGCAGCAGATTGCGCGCCAGTAGAGCTCTTGAGTTTATTATAAGCATTGCAAAACTTCGAACGCAACGTTGAGGCTCTGTAATTGTGGCAGTATCGTCGCGTTACGTCGATGCGGGATGACGATGATTCACTGAGCAACGGGAAACACAACGACATGCATATGTACATGTGGCCTTTCGATACGTAGTCAGAGTCGTTGTCGCCAATCGTATCGATTAACGACAAAATTCTTCTTTCACACATGTACGTCCAATTTATATGATTGAAGCTGAATTAGAAGAAAAAAACTCGAAGGAATGTCAATAGCTTGAATCGGCCCCTAAGAAAATCGAGTTGATGGGTTTTATTTATAATATAAATTATATTTAAATAAAATAAATGTTTTGAATATTTGATCTTGATTTAAATAAAATTAAATATACTTTATTTGTAAAAATTAAGGACATTCCATTTTTATTTTATATGAATAAAATAAAATCCATATAAATTAAGAGAATCCTATTAAGCCATTAAACGAATGTGTTTTTTCAAATGTCTGTCTCATAGAATTTTATACAGATTAAATTCGATTTATTTAATAAAAATGTAATTTTATCAATTTATAATATAAATTATATTTAAATAAAATAAATGTTTTGAATATTTGATCTTGAGTTAAATAAAATGAAATATACTTTATTTAAAAAAAATTACGGACATTCCATTTTTATTTTATATGAATAAAATAAAATCCATATAAATTAAGAGAATCCTATTAAGCCATTAAACGAATGTGTTTTTTCAAATGTCTGTCTCATAGAATTTTATACAGATTAAATTCGATTTATTTAATAAAAATTTAATTTTATCAATTTATAATATCAATTATATTTAAATAAAATAAATGTTTTGAATATTTGATCTTGAATTAAATAAAATTAAATATACTTTATTTGTAAAAATTAAGGACATTCCATTTTTATTTTATATGAATAAAATAAAATCCATATAAATTAAGAGAATCCTATTAAGCCATTAAACGAATGTGTTTTTTCAAATGTCTGTCTCATAGAATTTTATACGAATTAAATTCGATTTATTTAATAAAAATTTAATTTTATCAATTTATAATATCAATTATATTTAAATAAAATAAATGTTTTGAATATTTGATCTTGAATTAAATAAAATTAAATATACTTTATTTGTAAAAATTAAGGACATTCCATTTTTATTTTATATGAATAAAATAATATCCATATAAATTAAGAGAATCCTATTAAGCCATTAAACAAATGTGTTTTTTCAAATGTCTGTCTCATAGGATTTTATACGAATTAAATTCGATTTATTTAATAAAAATGTAATTTTATCAATTTATAATATAAATTATATTTAAATAAAATAAATGTTTTGAATATTTGATCTTGAATTAAATAAAATGAAATATACTTTATTTAAAAAAATTACGGACATTCCATTTTTATTTTATATGAATAAAATAAAATCCATATAAATTAAGAGAATCCTATTAAGCCATTAAACGAATGTGTTTTTTCAAATGTCTGTCTCATAGAATTTTATACGGATTAAATTCGATTTATTTAATAAAAATGTAATTTTATCAATTTATAATATAAATTATATTTAAATAAAATAAATGTTTTGAATATTTGATCTTGAATTAAATAAAATGAAATATACTTCATTTTAAAAAATTACAGAGATTTCATTTTTATTTTATATGAATAAAATAAAATCCATATAAATTAAGAGAATCCTATTAAGCCATTAAACTAATGTGTTTTTTCAAATGTCTGTCTCATAGGATTTTATACGGATTAAATGCGATTTATTTAATAAAAATGTAATTTTATCAAATGCAAATAAACCTTGTATTTCACTGTAGAGAAACTATAGAGAAAAGAATCAACTTTCATAAAGGCGACAGCATTAACTTGTATTCGTCGTTATAATTATAATTCGTAATAATAATAATGAGAGTCCCTGTCATTGAGTCACGAATCGCCGGATGAATAATTTGAGGAACCAGATACTTCTGCTTATTTAATTGGTAGCTCGAGTATTCGGAGAAATATGCCATATAACGAGAACATATTATTGCTCACTTACAAATGCAACGAGCTTTCCGCAGATCCACGTGTTCGAACTCTACAATGTCGAGGGACTTTGTGTAGACGAGAGTTCTCTGCTGAAGTAAAACCCACGCTGGGAACCACGCTCCAGTCACGCCTTCCTAAAATACAAAAAAAAATTGAACATGAAAATATGCAAATTTTGATTGAAAAAAAAGGCTGCAAAGTAGAACTTTGCAAATTGCTACCTCATTATTGTTGGATTTTTACAAATCTACCTCTATGAGGAAGCATGTTAATCTATTTTCGCTTCCTCATAGAGGAAGCTTTGTAAAAATCCAACAATAATGAGGAAGCAATTTGCAAAGTTCTACTTTGCAGCCTTGTTTATATTGGCGAAAAGTGTTTGCAATTCTCTCCCATTTTTCGAAAACTTATTTGACCTCAGCTTAATACGCAAGGACTACCTTAATCGAAATAACGAAAACGGAGTTTATCCTCCTCTTTTGTGTAAATTTTCATCTCGATTCGTCACGCCGTTCGAGAGTTATGAGCAATTCTATTTTGGGACAAGCGGTCATTATAAATTTAAAAAATGAAAATTATATATGAAGCAATGTGTAAAGTTCTACTTTGCATTCTTATTTCCATTGAGTACAAACTTTTGTCTCGCATTATCAACTTTTGCTGATGCTAGAGCGAAAATCGTTTTTTTTTTTTGTAAATTTCAAAATTTCGTAAAATCTGAACCACTTTACCGATCATCGTCAAATTTGGTACGTGGCATAGCTGCATGTTCCTTTTCGTCTGTAAAATATTTGAGTTAAATTGGTGAAATTCGACGCGATTTACAAAAAAAAATGATTTTTTTTTCGAAAAATTCGAACATCTATAAGGTAAACGGCCCTGTTTGTGACCCTGCCTCGGTTTGTGACCCCGATAGCTATTTTACACTGTCATAAATGTAATTTACATCGAATTTTAACCTTATTATCGTCAAATTAAAGAGCTTTTTTAATAGTTTTTTTCTGCAATAAACAAATTTCGTAACAAATTATTTAGAAATACATTTCACCGGTGAAAGCCGTGGTATTGCGTCTCAGTGAGTTCGAACCGCCATTCCTAGACGGAGTGCACTAGCTGCATCGGTCGCGTATTTGATCGTTTCCATTCTTAAGTAAGTATAATACAACATAACGATTATATGAAAATGATCACAATAATTAGCTTTATCGACAATAAATAGAATACTTAAGGTATTGATTAGTTTTTCCCGTAAACTCAAAGGGTCAATAACTCCCAACGTAATTGTGGTTATTGACGCGGTTGCTGACCCTCTCAATATTTACGATTTTTACTTGTTGCTGAAAATTAGGTTAGGTTGAATACTGTATAAATTTCAACATTTAAATGTTGAAATGTTAAATGTTATTATGGTTACGTTTTCATTTAATTATCGATATTTTTTCCAAATAGAAGTTCGAAAAACCCGGATAGGTGTCAGAAACCCGGTACATGCGGGGGTCAGGACCTACGGCGTCAGTGTCACAAACCCGGTACACGCGAGGGTCACAAGCTACGACATGAGTGGTTCTGCAGGGTCAAGAACCCCGGCAGTAGACAAGCAATATTTAAATAATGTTTTTATTAATTTTCTCAACATTTTGCCTTTGAAGAATAGTCTAATTTATTTCAGAAGGTTTTAATGCACGTATTGAAAACGTTCATTTTCAGTTTAACAATATCACGCAACTGTAAATAACAGAAAATCGACGCCGCTGCTCTAAAGGTGTCACAAACTGGGCCGTTTACCTTAAAATCTGAACCGCTTTACTGATTTCGCCCAAATGCAATGCCAAATAACATTGGACGTATATTTATTTATAAACAACTATTTAACAAAATCGTCTAATTTTTACGAAAGTTAGAGCGACCACGCCCTTTTTTCAAAAAATTAAAAGTACCATAAAATCAAAATGGCTGATTTTTTTTTTTTCAAAAATCTCAACATTCAAAGCGGGGCAACTGCTCCACTTGCGTGCCAAATTTAAGCCATATCGCTCGAACGGTTACTGAGCCCATTTTCGGAGCCCAGGATATACACGCACACACCAGAGTTGGGAAGCAAAAATTACTTAGTTCAGAAATTACTGCTTTAATTACAATTACCTTCAGTAATTGTATTGGATTTCAAATTAAATACAATTACTTTCAGTAATTGTATTGGATTTCAAATTAAATACAATTACTTTCAGTAATTGTATTGGATTTCAAATTAAATACAATTACTTTCAATAATTGTATTGGATTTCAAATTAAATACAATTACTTTCAGTAATTGTAGTGGATTTCAAATTAAATACAATTACTTTCTGTAATTGTGTTGGATTTCAAATTAAATACAATTACTTTCTGTAATTGTGTTGGATTTCAAATTAAATACAATTACTTTCAGTAATTGTATTTACTCAAAGTATTGTATTTACATTACATATTTACAAAATGTATTGTATTTTGTATTTACAAAATACAATTACATTTTGTAATTGTATTTACAAAATACAATTACATTTTGTAATTGTATTGCTCCAATACAATTACATTTTGTAATTGTATTGGATTTTAAATTAAATACAATTACATTTTGCAATTGTATTGGATTTCAAATTAAATACAATTACATTTTGTAATTGTATTGGATTTCAAAGTAAATACAATTACATTTTGTAATTGTATTGGTTTTGTGATTTTATGTTTACAATTACAAAATGTAATTGTAAACACAAAATGTATTCAATTACATTTTGTAATTGTATTGGATACCAAATTAAATACAATTACATTTTGTAATTGTATTGGATTTCAAATTAAATACAATTACATTTTGTAATTGTATTGGATTTCAAATTAAATACAATTACATTTTGTAATTGTATTGGATTTCAAATTAAATACAATTACATTTTGTAATTGTATTGGATTTCAAATTAAATACAATTACATTTTGTAATTGTATTGGATTTCAAATTAAATACAATTACTCCCAGTAATTTGTATTTTGTAATTTTCCATTACAATTTTGCCCAACTCTGGCACACACACACACACACACATACATACGGACATTTTTTCTAAACCACTTTTCTCGACGTTTTGGACAATTCTAAGCATACTGGCATGAAAATCTCGAAAAAAAAAATTCCATGAAAAATGTAATTTATGATTTGAAAAACGGTGTTTTACGAGAAAATATTTTTCATTGTAAAGGTAATTTTCGCAAAGACCCTAAGTACATGCAAACCTCTTAAGGAATATTTAAATATTTATAACAGACAATATACTAACAAAAAAGCTGGGACTGGCACTGATGGATTAGTGAAAGTTTTGCCTTCAATATTCATCAAAACAATTATTTACCGGAATTTAAATTGTGTTTAAAATTACTCGGTTATTTTTTTTTACATTTAAGAATATTAGAATATTAAACTGTCAACATATCAAAATATTCTATAATACAAAAATAATAATACTTTCTAAATTAAAAACAAAGTTATTGCATCAAAAATAATTCGTACCATATTTCCAAGGCATTTCTATTCAAAATCATTTTGGTCCGAATTACAAAACGTCTTTTAAGGTCAATTAGGCAAACAAAAAACTTTCAAACTTAGGCAAGAACAGATTAGAGTCGTAAATATCATTTTCCAGAGCCTAATTAAAAGTTTCGAGTTCCCAAGACTTATTATTAATTCCACAATCGTGCCAGATCGAATTCGGAAGAAATTCAACCGCAACGAGGCTCGTTGACCTCATTTTATACACATGGTTAACGCAACGCGTTACGAAAGAAGCAACAAATATATTTTCACGAGCTCAGCACGTATATCCAAATAACTTGATTTCGACGTACCTTGAGGTAGGCCCAACCAACACGAGTTAATTCGGCGGTGTATTTAACGGGAAAAACTGGAGTCAACGCTTCCAGTATTCTCTGCGCCCAGATACGTCTTTCCGTTATTCCCTTGGCATAAAAAACATGAACGCCTGGTCTTCCTTCGGAACTTACTGCTATGCAATGAACCGTATCGCCGTCCACAACTCTGGAAGAAAAAAAAGGTATACGTTTAATTAATAAAAAAATCTGGTCAGCGTAAAATTGCAACAATCGATTCTATGTCGTTCACAAATCAGAGTGACTGTTCTTTCATTCAGGAAAACGATAAAATTTGCGACTAAAGATGGGCAATAAATTAATTTGCTGCGCACGTCAGAGTTCATTAACTGGCTTTTTGATTTACGTGAAAGGTCCTGTATGTGCTGTAAAATACTACTGGAATTGAGTTCATGAAGATTTTGATTGATCATGACATGAATTCACTTTGCAGTCGATTGTTTCCTGCTGGGTAATCGATCTCGATTAAGGAATGAGTAAACGAACGTGTCAGTTTTTATTTTCGAGAATTTCAAATATGTAGGATATAAAGTTGATTGTGAAAATGACCGAAAGTAAGAAAAAAGACATGCAAATTCCAATTAACCAAATAACGTTATAAAACTTGGTTCGTTAAGAAGAAATCAAGCTGAAGCCAAAAACGAAATTTCATCCTTTTAGAAAGTTATAGTAATTTTAGAAAAAGCCTTCATTTTGTGCTTAAAAGTGAACAAATTTTGATGTTTTTTCACCGTTTCCTTATTATTTCCACCGCTTTCGGTAGGGAAATGCGAAAAATTAGTCAATCCTCTTTGTGAAATATTAAAAACAATAAATTCCATTTTATCTAGTTATTTCATAAGATTCTATTTTTCAATTTTGTTTGTATTATTCCGTAGGAACTCACTTTACATCCTGAAGCAGATGAACACTGTGAACTTTATCCAGATGAATGACTTCCTTCACAGTGGTCATTGTCCTATCCGTATAGAAAGAAATTTTTTGATCAAGCATAACAGCAGCCCGCATAACAAGATCCCTAGCCCTTTCCATGCCAACTCCTGATCTATAAACGATTCCTCTGTGGGTAGTAGGTTTCAATTGTCCTTCACACTGTGGTCTCTTCATGGCCTCAAGACTAGTCCTCTTGGAATTAGCCTCGCCGCTTTGTTCTCTGTTTCTCGAAAGCAATTTAGAGTTTTTCATAAAATTCATGACATTTGGTTTGACATGAGCTGTCGAATCATGTCCCAATTTCTTGAGCCTCTGCATAACACTAGTTTTCCTTTCCTCGCCACTTTTAGCACCAGTAGATCCAGCAGAAACCGAAGCATGATCTTCTTGTTCCGTCGAACTTTTCTGCCCTTCGGTAGCGGTGGATTTTTTATTTTCCTGTGAAACTTTGACCGAAGGTTTCCTCGGAGGAACCGCCGGTTGTTTTCTCCTAGCGAGATGCGCCAATTTTGGCAAAAGCGCCGGATTTTTCGTACTGGGTAATTTATCCGGAATATTCGGAACTTCCACCATTTCCACTTCGTCGTATTCATTTTTTGGCAGCGAATCAAATCGTTTGGGTGGCGCTGGAGGTGCCAAAAGAATTCCACCAGGTACTGATTCAGAAAATTCCTTTTTGTCCGTTTCCTCCTCGTCGTTATCCTCTTCCTCGCCTTCCCTGAGATCAGCCATGCTTCCAGCGCTGCTTGGGGAGTTGCTGGTAGCCAAAAGTGTCTCCAGAAGCATCAGATCATTGTTCTCATAATTTCCATAAATATTTTCCTCGGCCTTGGCAAAAGGATCAAACTCAAACAGCAAAGACTTGGTCTGCTTCCTCTCTTCGTTGTCTTTGGAGTCTTCAGCATTAACCGAATTCCTGGGGATCCAATTCTCGTACAACGAATTCTGCAGCGACAATTGGCTGATGTTTGAAGCGCAGGATATTCTCTCCTGAATGGGAGTTTCCTTTTCGTCCTCCTCAGCACTGGATATCCTTTCCAGCTCGTCGTTCTGAGCGTCGTTTGTGATGCCCTTGTTTGTGGTTACGTCGTAAAACGTCCAAGAATCCGACCGCGATAGTCTCCTAATGTTCTCGTCCTGGTGTCCCTTATCGTTGACGTTCGTCGCGACATTAACGTCAGAAAGATTGAGACTCTGATCAGAATCACTTTCCTGATTGTTCGCGAAACTCAGGAGGTTAAAAGTATCAGCTTCGGGAAAGTCACGCTCGAATTGACGCTCTTCTGACATGCTCGTCGAGCTGAGTGTGTCATATCGCGAGCTGTGACCGGAAGTAACGGACTGGAGCTCATCGTAAATCGACTCATCCGGAAGCGGAGGCGGCGGATAGACGGGAGGAGGCGGACTGTACCTCGCACCCGACGACAGATCTTCCTCGTTCTTCATGCTCTTCAAATTGCTCTGCAAAGGACTGTAAAAGGACAAAGTGCTGAAGATATCATTGCAAACAGGCATGGAAACGCAGCGATCTTCCTGAATGGAATCTTTGACAAATTTTCCATCAACCTGAGACTCCTGATTGTCCTCCTGATTCAATGACGTTAATCTTCGGGTCAAAAGGCTTTTCACAGATTTTTCAAGCCTAATGCTAGCATTTCTCGTGCTGGATATCACAGCCTTTCCCTTTACCGTCATTTTCTCCGAAATCTCGTCCTTCAATTGGCGAGAACTGCTCCCAAGGTTTTTAAAGAACTCGGAATTCGTGCTTAGCCTAGATTCGCTGCTGGAGTTTGAACGTGACTTTGGATCGTCGCCGCTGCTGCGTTCCGATTTAATGGAATCGCTTGGGCTGTTTGAACGTCCTCGGTCGGATGTTGGGGTTGAGGGAATCTGCAAATGCTTTCGAGGAGCTGGCACGGGTCGTTCGCCGATGATGGAACGAGGCTTTGGTACCGGTTTTACGTCCATCGTGGAAAATTCAATCTCTCAGGTTTTTCTTGATGGTTGTAAATTTTTTTCCAGGCTTCAACGTTTGCGGTTTACCGCTAGAAGTGATTGGTACATTTTTGCATTTGTTTCTATTGGCTCTGAGGTGAACTTTTTTAAGTCAGTGGGTCACCGTTTTTTTTTGTTGGCTTTTGAAATGCTTTTGCTAAAGCGATTGGCAGTATTTTGCATGTAGAATGTTTGGAGATTGGAGAAGACGAAAAGAGGTGCAAGAGGCTGAAGTGGCTTCAGAATGACGCGTTTTAATCGTGATTCTCGCGTTCCTGGTCCAGACAACTCAGTGGATGAATCACTGCTTTGCTTCAGCCAACGAATACGTGAGTTGCTTGAAGATAACTTGGCTACCTGAACGTCCGGGACGTTGTGATGACTTCTGTTCGATGATCGAATAACTGTTGCTCTGGAAATGAGAACCATTATTGTAGAATTATTGTTATCAATGAAAAACGATTGAAGGATAAAGACTTTCTCTCTGGGACACGATTGCATTGATAAGAGTCACGGCAGATATAAATTTATGGCGACAAAAGTGGAATAGACGTATAACGGAAGTTTTTCAACAAAATTGCAAGGCTTTTTATCATCCGGATTTAGAAAAATAAAAATGCTAAGAATTTCCGGATTTCTAGCTACCAAGCAATTAACTCGTAACGTGAGCTGCGAACCAAACCACAAAAGAGCAAAGCTGGCGTGTCTCGTCAATGCCGCGTGAAACTTTCTCCAATTTTCTAACATAGAAATAAATCTTCGTGTCACCGGTAATGGAGTTGGAGTTTAATTTGATGAAATTGTTTCAAAAAGTTAATCTTGTTGCTGTCGAAACTATATTTTTATACAATTTTATATTCTGTTTATCATTTAGGCAATGGTTTATGAAATTTAGTTATTAAATCTTGCGTACTATAGTTTATTTGTTAATAAATTAATAATTTTCGTGCACTTAATTGCAAAAAGAGAAACCAACGATGTTGTTAAAAATTACGAAAACTTGCTTTTGTAAAGTGCATTACGTTAAATAATCATTGGAAAGATTATATTCTGCATTTTCATAGATATTATTCTGTAACAATAATCTTCAGTAGGTAAAAAAATGATTCTAACGAAAACTTATTTTTTTATTTGTTTTACAATAACGTAAAAATAGAAAAGCATGATTCTCAATTTATTTTTCGATGTTTTACATATTTTGTATAGAAAATGTTCGTTTTCTAGAAGCTGCAGAATATTTTCAGAAAATAATTACTGTTTTGCTGATTATACGATAAATGTTTATCAAATAAAATATCTGAGTCCTACAATCGTGGTGTTATTAATAATAATAACAATAAATTATATTTTTTTATAATACAAATGTAAATTGCTATATTTTTTTGAAATCATTGTTTACTGGCTATTTTTTGCCAATTCCTTTCTCATCCAAAATTAATGCCAATATATATTCCAACATTTAAAAAAATCGTTTATTAAAGTTCACTCTTTTGCAATTATGCATAATAAAAATATAAAAAATTAAGCAACAATGAATTTCCGCCTACATTTACTGGTAATTTTTCGAAGTATTCACTTCGTACCCAAAATTAATGCGAATGTAAATTCCATCATTTTTAAAAATCATTTATTAAATTTCACTCTTTTGTAATTGAGAATAATAACAATAAAAATGGAAAATTAAGTAACAAAAAATGTCCACCTACATTTACTGGCTATTTTTCGTCAATTCCTTACACATCCAAAATTAATGCCAATGTATATTCCAAAATCAACGAAAAATTCTTTTATTAAATTTCACTCATTTGCAATTATGAATAATAATAAAAATGGAAAATTAAGCAACGAAAAAAAAATCTCCCCTTATATTTACTGGCTATTCTTCAAAGTATTCCAGTCTCACCGAAAACTAATTACAATGTATACTCCAAAATTTAAAAAATTTCTTTTCTTGAATTTCACTCTTTTGCAATTATGAATAACAATAAAAATGGAAAAATAAGCGACGAAAAAAAATCTCCACTTACATTTACTGGCTATTCTCCGAAGTATTCCTTTCCCACCCAAAATTAATGCCAATGTATATTCGAAACATTAAAAAAAATCTTTTTATTTAATTTCGCTCTTTTGCAATTATGAACAACAATAAAAATGGAAAATTAAGCAACGAAAAAAAATCTCCCCTTACATTTACTGGCTATTCTTCAAAGTATTCCTTTCTCACACAAAATTAATTCCAATGTGTGCTCCAAAATTAAAAAAATGCTTTTCTTAAATTTCACTTTTTTGCCATTATCAATAACAATAAAAATGGAAAATTAAGCAACGATAAAAAAATCTCCCCTTATATTTACTGGCTATTTTTCAAAGTATTCCATTCGCACCCAAAATTAATGCCAATGTATACTCCAACATTTAAAACATATTCTTTTCTTTAATTTCACTCTTTTGCAATTATGAATAACAATAAAAATGGAAAATTAAGCAACGAAAAAGAAACCTCCCCTTACATTTACTGGCTATTTTTCAAAGTATTCCATTCTCACCCAAAATGAATGCCAATATATAATCCAACATAAAAAAAAATTCTTTTCTTAAATTTCACTCTTTTGCAATTATGAATAACAATAAAAATGGAAAATTAAGCAACGAAAAAAAAATCTCCCCTTACATTTACTGGCTATTTTTCAAAGTATTCCTTTCTCATCCAAAATTAATGCCAATGTATCTTCCAACATTTAAAACAAATTTTTTTCTTAAATTTCACTCTTTTGCAATTATGAATAACAATAAAAATGGAAAATTAAGCAACGATAAAAAAATCTCCCCTTATATTTACTGGCTATTTTTCAAAGTATTCCATTCGCACCCAAAATTAATGCCAATGTATATTCCAACATTTAAAACATATTCTTTTCTTTAATTTCACTCTTTTGCAATTATGAATAACAATAAAAATGGAAAATTAAGCAACGAAAAAGAAACCTCTCCTTACATTTACTGGCTATTTTTCAAAGTATTCCATTTTCACCCAAAATTAATGCCAATGTATATTCCAACATTTAAAAAAATTCTTTTCTTAAATTTCACTTTTTTTGCAACTATGAATAATAATAAAAATGGAAAAATAAGCAACAAAAGAAATCTCCCCTTACATTTACTGGCTATTCTTCGAAGTATTCATTTCCCACCCAAAATTAATGCCAATGTATATTCGAAACATTAAAAAAAAAATCTTTTCTTAAATTTCACTCTTTTGCAATTATGAATAACAATAAAAATGAAAAATTAAGCAACGAAAAAAAAATCTCCCCTTACATTTACTGGCTATTTTTCAAAGTATTCCTTTCTCATCCAAAATTAATGCCAATGTTTATTCCAACATTAAAAAAAAAATCTTTTCTTAAATTTCACTCTTTTGCAATTATGAATAACAATAAAAATGGAAAATTAAGTAACGAAAGAAAAATCTCCCCTTACATTTACTGGCTATTTTTCAAAGTATTCCATTCTCACCCAAAATTAATGCCAATGTATATTCCAACATTTTAAACAAATTCTTTTCTTAAATTTCACTCTTTTGCAATTATGAATAACAAATAAAAATGGAAAAATAAGCAACAAAAGAAATCTCCACTTACATTTACTGACTATTCTTCGAAGTATTCCTTTCCGAATATCCTACGTGTTTTATCACCACTCGTCACTTCTCACCTCAGTGTAGAAAAACCGAAACGAGAAACCAGCTGACTCTTCTTATTTCTCTCGCTGCGGCGAGACGTCGTGGGTCAGGGACCCACCTGGTCTCGTCGGCCTATGGCGCGTTGGCTCATACCGCTGTCACGAATCACCTCCACAACCACTACCACTACCAGCACAACAGCCGCTATAGCATCATCGTCGAAGCAGAAATAGCAGCGGCACAATAACCACTTGGTCCCAACCACGGGCTCACTTATTCACCAATATGACAACCAAATAATAGCCAACCAAACAACGAACGTATACGAAGAAGAAGAAGAAGAAGAAGAGGAAAAAAAGAATTTCACTCCCAAGTAACAAGATGACACATTTAATTACAGCTGGAAAGAAATTCTAAAAGGAATTCCCGAGGCCGAGTTGCCTTTCCCTGCGTTCGAACATTTAAAACAATCCGAATAATCACAATCTCAACGCGCAGAAGACACTGCAAGTTATCATTTTTGAATTTTAAATATTTTTCGATTTTTTAAATTAGGTAAATTTTGTTCCATTGGCATCGCGGAGAGAGAAACTGATGTTTTCTTTTTTTTTCTACTTTTTACTTAAAGTTTTATTTACTTTTTTGTGTGTTCGAGGCAACGATAAGATAATCCTCGGCGCTTTGTTGCCTCGGCAATACTGAAGCATGAGTCTCTTGGTATAGTTGGACTCGAGTTTCGCCCACACTATAGTGGGGACTCATGTTCACGATCGGTTTTTCTCTCTTGTGCATTTGTTGGTAATTGCTGCGTCTCTGTCTTTTCGTTACTCCCACCAAACATAAGTTCCTCCGCCACTCCGCAACGCTGCTGCTGATGGTGATGGTGCTGGTGCTGCTGCTGCTGCTGCTAAGCTCAACAGCGAGCGCCCCTCTCTACAGCTAACCAAACATCGCTTGTGTTGCCTATGTGGCAGCGCAGACGACACCGACTGCACACTTTTGCGTTGCGCTTTTGCTGAGGACTCGTGCTCTTCGCTGAATGCATCACTTTACCAACTTGTTGCTTTCGAGCGGAGAAAACGCCGCCACTTTTGTTCTTTCTTATTTTTCAAATGTTGGGAGACAAAGAATATAACGTTGTATGCTAAATTCGACGAAGCGATGAGTCATATGTAAACGATTATGCACTGGAATTGTTATGATTTTTGTATTGGAAATTTTGAATACCAAATTGAGAAAAATATACGTAGTTGATAAGTGAGTATAATTTTTACATTTTTGCGTTGCGCTTTTGCTAATGCCTCGTGCTATTCGCCGAATGTATCACTTTACCAACTTGTTGCTTTCGAGCGGAGAAAACGCCGCTACTTTCGTTCTTTCTTATTTTTCAAATGTTTTCAAAGATTTCATTGACGCCAAAGAAATGGGTGGATTGATTTTTTTTCATTGATTTCAACGAAATATTTCTTTGATTTCAATGAAATAGTGCATTTGAATTTCAAAGAGAACATTTCATTGCCTGTAAATAAAGATTTACTTAGTGAGCATATAATAAAGAAACAGTTTTATTGATTTAAAGAGACGTTTTCATTGGTTTAAAGGAACGTTTTCATTGATCTCTATCTCGCACCTAACCTCATTTTTTTGTTTTCCGGTTCTTCCGAACGAACGGCTTCGAGTTTCGAGAAGCCAGAAGCTTAGCCTGTTTCTGCCGTACTTCCTTACATACTCACAAAATTTGAGCTTTATCTGCCGCGTAGTTCACGAAAAAATAGGTTTCGAAATTTTGAGCTGGTAAGAAGAAGGTTTCATTGAATCAGAGACGATATCTTTGAAATCAATGAAAAAGGTTCATTGGTTTAATGAAATGTTTCTTCGAATCAATGTCACTACTTTTCATTGAGTTGGAGATCATTCAATGAAAAGATAGTATTGAAGTTCAAGTATTTCATTTCATTGGCAAAGATTTCCGTGAATCAATGAAACTTTTTTTCTCGGTGTATGCGAAAATCGACGAAGCGATGAGTCATATGTAAACGATTATGCACTGGAATTGTTATGATTTTTGTATTGGAAATTTTGAATACCAAATTGAGAAAAATATACGTAGTTAATAAGTGAGCATAATTTTTACATTTTTGCGTTGCGCTTTTGCTGAGACCTCGTGGTTTTCGCTGAATGCATCACTTTGCCGACTTGTTGCTTTCGAGCGGAGAAAACGCCGCCACTTTTGTTCTTTCTTATTTTTCAAATGTTGGGAGACAAAGAATATAACGTTGTACACCGAGAGAAAAGATTTCATTGACGCCAAAGAAATGGGTGGATTGATTTTTTTTTCATTGATTTCAACGAAATATTTCTTTGATTTCAATGAAATAGTGCATTTGAATTTCAAAGAGAACATTTCATTGCCTGTAAATAAAGATTTACTTAGTGAGCATATAATAAAGAAACAGTTTTATTGATTTAAAGAGACGTTTTCATTGGTTTAAAGGAACGTTTTCATTGATCTCTATCTCGCACCTAACCTCACTTTTTTGTTTTCCGGTTCTCCCGAACGAACGGCTTCGAGTTTCGAGAAGCCAGAAGCTTAGCCTATTTCTGCCGTACTTCCTTACATACTCACAAAATTTGAGCTTTATCTGCCGCGTAGTTCACGAAAAAATAGGTTTCGAAATTTTGAGCTGGTAAGAAGAAGGTTTCATTGAATCAGAGACGATATCTTTGAAATCAATGAAAGAGGTTCATTGGATTAAAGAAATGTTCCTTCGAATCAATGTCACTACTTTTCATTGAGTTGGAGATCATTCAAAGAAAAGATAGTATTGAAGTTCAAGTATTTCGTTTCATTGGCAAAGATTTCCGTGAATCAATGAAACTTTTTCTCTCGGTGTATGCCAAATTCGACGAAGCGATGAGTCATATGTAAACGATTATGCACTGGAATTGTTATGATTTTTGTATTGGAAACTTTGAATAACAATATGAGAAGAATGTACGTAGTTAATAAGTGAGTATATTTTTTACATTTTTGCGTTGCACTTTTACTGAGACCTCGTGGTTTTCGCTGAATGCATCACTTTGCCGACTTGTTGCTTTCGAGCGGAGAAAACGCCGCCACTTTTGTTCTTTCTTATTTTTCAAATGTTGGGAGATAAAGAAAAAAAACTTTCTATATCCTAAATTCGACGAAGCGGTGAGTCATATGTAAACTATTTTGCATCGGAACTGTTATGATTTTCGTATTGGAAACTTTGAATAACAATTTGAGAAAAATGTACGTAGTTAATAAGTGAGTATAGTTTACATTTTTACGTTGCACTTGTGCTGATTATATCACTTTGTCGACTTGTTGCTTTCGAGCGGAGAAAACGCCGCCACTTTTGCTCTTTCTTATTTTTCAAATGTTGGGAGACAAAGAATATAACGTTGTATGCTAAATTCGACGAAGCGATGAGTCATATGTAAACGACTTTGCATCGGAATTGTTATGATTTTCGTATTGGAAACTTTGAATATCAATTTGGAGGTTAAATAAAATCGCTATCGGGCGAATTGCACTGAGAAAGATGTAATAAATATGTAGTAAATATTATATGAAAACGATTTTGCATCGGAATTGTTATGATTGTCGTATTGGAAACTTTGAATATCAATTTGGAGGTTAAACAAAATCGCCATCGGAAGAATTGCACTGAGAAAAATGTAATAAATATGTAGTAAATATAATAACGATTTTGCACCGGTATTGTTATAATTTTTGTATTGAAAACTTTGAATATCAATTATGGAGCTTGAATAAAATCGCCGTCGGAAAAATTGCACTGAGATTATAAAAATTAATAAACTCTCGACTGAAAAAATTGGTGTAATTAATAAATTAAATTTAAGAGAGACGTTAATTTAATCTTAAAATCGATTTTACGTTTAAAAAAATCGATCCTTTTTACAAATTTATTTTACTTTTGGAAGTCGCTACGAATTTTTCAACTTTAAAAATAAAATTCAATTGCGGCATAGAAAGCTACACCGAAAAAAAAATATCATTGCCAAAAACAAGCGTTATCAACTTAATTTGAATTCTAATTCCTCCAATTCCACACGAAATCGAAACAATAACTCTAAAATAAGCAAAATAATATTTTATTATTTCAATGTTAAATTGGATTGAACGAATAAGAACTAGAGTTAATTAAAAAATACTTATATTTTTCCAAAAAAATTCTATTGCAGCCCGCAATAGATTGTTTTTTCATTGTATTTTCTTACCATTAACTGTAAATGACTTATTGCAGAAAATATTGATTACAGAACCACAAACACAGTATGTACGTTTTATTAAAAAACTAAACACGTGTTCTTTCATGAGGATAGAAGATTCAAGTTCAAAGTCAATAGCTTCCAAAGATTAAGGCAATGACGTTTATTAAACCATGTATTAATAGATGACATTAATGCATTACTATTATTATTAATAGATAACAACTCAACTAGAACATGCAGAATTTTTTCTTTTTTTTTGTTTTATACTTCTTTCGTGGCTTTATATTATTATAAAGCCACGGACATCCTTGCGATGCTCGAAAGTCGTGACTTCGTTGCCTGTTTTAGAAATTCCTGACGTAGCTTAATCAGAGAATCGACTATTATATATGGTTTTGTTTAGCCGCATCCTCATAACCATCGAGGTATGCATGAATGTAACGAGTCCATTATAATTCATGTGCTTTCATTGACAAAATAGAGTGCAATAATAATTCGGCACCAAGCAAACAAACAGGACACGCTTCGTGTGTCAATCGTCTGTCTGCCACTTCCTTTCCCATTTCCTGTCGACATTCCCACTCGCTTATATTATATATATATAGGCGAT
Organism: Ephialtes manifestator; assembly: GCA_963970395.1. Classification (NCBI taxonomy): domain Eukaryota; kingdom Metazoa; phylum Arthropoda; class Insecta; order Hymenoptera; family Ichneumonidae; genus Ephialtes; species Ephialtes manifestator. The sequence continues at coordinate 17,652,393 of OZ019977.1, read as the reverse complement.
GTATATGTGTATATACTCGTGAAATTTACCGCTGTCTCGTGTCCGCGGTGCGAAGTGACTCACGACGTCTGATTATTCCTCATCGTTCGTTCGTACTTATGTAATTGATTGAGCGTACGACTCCGAAACGTTTACTTTTAAACTATAAGCACATGCGGGTTGATGACTCTACCAGGGAATTGATTTTTTTTTAAAACTAATAATAATAATAATGGGAATATTGTGAATATTTTTTCAAATTTTTAAAGTAAAGATTGAAGTTTGGGAATTTTTTATAGAAATATGTTAGCACTATTATTATTATTATTACAATGAAAATTTTGTAAATGCTTTCGCAATTTTTATGAGGCAAATTATATGGGGTTATTTTTTAATTCATTTTTTCAGCCGTTTCGACGTCCTGAAATTTTTCAAAAATTTTTCAAGATCTTTTTTATAAAAATTATAATAATAATAATGGAAATACTGTGAATATTTTCTTGAATTTTGTAAGTAAGAATCGAAGTTTGGGAATTTTTTATAGATTTTTGTTAGCACTATTATTATAATAATTATCATTATAATGAAAATTTTGTAAATGCTTTCGCAATTTTTATGAGTTACATTATGTGGGTTTATTTTTTTAATTCATTTTTTCAGCCGTTTCGACGTTCTGAAATTTTTCAAAATTTGTTCAAGATCTTTCTTATAAAAATAATAATAACAATGGAAATACGGTGAATATTTTTTCAAATTTTGTAAGTAAAAATTGTAGCTTTTCAATTTTCTTTAGATGCTTGTTAGCACTATCATTGTAATAATAATAATTATAATGAAAATACTGTAAATGCTTTTGCAATTTTTATGAGTCAAATTATGTAGATTTATTTTTTTCAGCCGTTTCGACGTCCCGAAATTTTCCAAGATTTTTGTAAGAGTTTTTTTATAAAAATAATAATAATAACAGTGGAAATAGGGTGAATATTTTTTCAAATTTTATAAGTAAAAATTGAAGTTTGGCTTATTTTTATAGATTTTGTTAGCACTATTATTATAATCATAATAATTATAATGAAAATACTGTAAATGCTTTCGCAATTTTTATGAGTCAAATTATGGGCTTATTTCTATTTCATATTTTTGATTTATTTTTTCTCAATTCAGTTTTATAATTATCGAATATTCGATACTTTTCAGTAATAGCTGGTATTTTTATATTTTATTTGAATAAATGATATACGTGAAAGAAAAAAAAAATTGGAAAATAATAAGAAATAATTATAGTTCAATTTCAATGACATAATCAATCCGATAAATGACTGAAATTGATTATTTTGTGTATTGGATCAAACGCAGCAATGCGAGCTTAGATTGCCTGCAGCGTGTTTCCGTGAGTCTCGGAGTTCTCATACGATAAGATAAGCGCTCGTGTAATGTCGATAAAGCTCAGAGCGTCTTATCAAAATGACTGCAACTTTTGCTACACCCTCTGATTACGGTACGACATTGCGAAGGGTGCATATCGGAGATTTAAAAAAAAAAGGTAATAACTTCGTGCAATCAGTAATTATGTAATAATGGCTTTGCAAGTAGCCTTGAAGTTGGAATCAGAGAAAAATGTACATTGCGTTTTTTTAAGGAAAATTATCATCATTTTACACATTTTCCAGAACAATATTTTGCTTCTTTGTACATATTTTTCGGAATGATTGCTTATTGAGGCCATTTTGCTCCATTTTACATATTTTCATTAGAAAGATCGTTGTCCTATTTTGGGAAGATTTGATCGATTTTACAAATTTTCCAGGAGTGTCACTTTTTGAGGACATTTTACTCAATTTTAGAAATTCTCCAGATGGTTCGCTTTTTGAGAACTTCACATTTAGCTCCATTTCCCAAATTTTGCAGAATGCTCGTTACCCTTTTTGAGGTCGATTTGCTCAAGTTTACATATTTTACGAAAGCGTCTTATTTTCGGGACAATTTACTCCATTTTCCAAATTTTTAAGAAGGGCCGTTTCGTTTTTTGTCGATATTTTGCTCCATTTTTTTAATTTTCCAAAAGAGCCATTATACTTTTTGACTACATTTTGCTCCATTGTACAAATTTTCCAGACGAGCCGTTACGCCTTTGGGGACATTTTGCTCCACTTTATAGATTTTACAGAAGGGTCGCTGTCTAAGAACATTTTTCTCTACGTACAAATTTTACACAAGGGCAGTTATATTTTTTGTGGATATTATGCTCCATTTTTTTTATTTCTCCAAAGAGTCGTAATACTATTTGAGAACATTTCGCTCCATTCTACAAATTCTACAGAAGAGCTGTTACTCTTTTCAGGACATTTTGCTCCATTTTGCCCATTTTCCTTAAAATTTCTTTTATGAGGACATTTTTCTCTATTTACAAATTTTCCACAATCGCCGTTATATTTTTTGTGCTCCATTTTTTTAAATTCCCAAAAGAGCTGTAATACTATTTGAGGCCATTTCGTTCCATTCTACAAATTTTCCAGAAGAGCTGTTACTCTTTTCAGGACATTTTGCTCCATTTTCCTCATTTTCCTTAAAATTTCCTTTCTGAGGACATTTTTCTCTACGTACAAATTTTCCACAAGCGCCGTTATATTTTTTGTGGATATTATGCTCCATTTTTTTTATTTCCTAAACGAGCTATTATACTTTTTGAAGACATTTTGCCCCATTCTACAAATTTTTCAAAAGAGCCGTTACGCCTTTGGGAACATTTTGCTCCAGTTTATACATTTTCCAGAAGGGGTGCTGTTTGAGGACATTTTTCTCTACGTACAAATTTTACACAAGGGCAGTTATATTTTTTGTGGATATTGTGCTCCATTTTTTAAATTTCCCAAAAGAGCCGTAATTCTGTTTGAGAAAATTTCGCTCCATTCTACAAATTTTACAGAAGAGCTGTTGCGCTTTTCAGGACATTTTGCTCGATTTTCCTCATTTTCCATAAAAGTTGCTTATTGAGGACATTTTTCTCTATTTACAAATTTTCCGCCCGCGCCGTTATATTTTTTGTTGATATTATGCTCCATTTTTCTAATGTCACAAAAGAGCCGTTATACTTTTTGAGGACATTTTCCTCGCATTCTACAAATTTTTCGGAAAAGCTGTTACACTTTTCAAGACATTTTGCTCAATTTTCCTCATTTTCCATAAAAGTTGCTTTTTGAGGACATTTTCCTCTATTTACAAATTTTCGACAAGCGCCGTTATATTTTTTGTGGATATTATGCTCCATTTTTCTAATGTTGCAAAACAGCCGTTATACTTTTCGAGGACAAAAAAATGGCTGAATATTTTTTGACATGAAAAAACTTTGAGAGATTGAAGTTTTGTATGAATTACGCTTGGCATAGCTTCGGTGACTCATCGTTGACAGCTGCGAGTCTCTGGCACAGTTATTCCGGCCTCATGAAACGCAATTGGTTGTACCGACGAAGCACTCGAAGCATTTCTAAACGAAGAATAGGAATTAACGTTCATCCCGAGCGTAAAACTATATGTGCATACAAATAAAACGTGCGGATTAATCTCGTCAGCTTTGTATTTGTGGAAAACTCGAGGATTATAGGATTACATACATCTATCAATTGGCGTGGAGAATTCCAGAGGTTGATTCAAAGACATCTTCGTGTATTTCAATGAAATCTTTATTATACCTCTTAATCGTAGTACCAAAGTCAAATAGTGACTTTGGCTATTACAAACAGGCGAACGTTCCCTGCGAAGAGTATGCGTACGTGACACGGATACACGACTGCCAATCTCGTTTTTAAAATAACAATCATCACATTACATTTGTTTATAAATATTATTCAGAAGAGCAGATTTTTTTGTACCCAAGAATTTTCAATTTTTGCATATTTTAAGAATTACTCTTAAGATAATAAGTAACTAAAAAATAGGATTAAAAAAAATAGTTTAAAAAAAATGTCTACTAAAATGTTATTCAATATTATTTTGGTTAATTAGTAGAAATTTTTGCATATTTTGAGAAATTTAAATAATTCTATGAGAGTTCCATGAGTTTAAGATAATAAATTATACTCTTAAGATAATAAGTAACTAGAAAATAGGATTAAAAAAAAATAGTTTAAAAAAAATGTCTACTAAAATGTTATTCAATATTATTTTGGTTAATTAGTAGACATTTTTGCATATTTTAAGAAATTTAAATAATTCTATGAGAGTTCCATGAGTTTAAGATAATAAATTATACTCTTAAGATAATAAGTAACTAGAAAATAGGATTTAAAAAAAAAAAGTCTACTAAAATGTTTTTCAATACTATTTTGGTTAATTAGTAGAAATTTTTGCATATTTTAAGAAATTTAACTAATTCTATGAGAGTTCCATGAGTTTAAGATAATAAATTATACTCTTAAGATAATAAGTAACTAGAAAATAGGATTTAAAAAAAAATAGTTTAAAAAATGTCTACTAAAATGCTATTCAATACTATTTTGGTTAATTAGTAGAAATTTTTGCATATTTTAAGAAATTTAAATAATTCTATGAGAGTTCCATGAGTTTAAGATAATAAATTATACTCTTAAGATAATAAGTAACTAGAAAATAGGATTTAAAAAAAATAGTTTTAAAAAAATGTCTACTAAAATATTATTCAATATTATTTTGGTTAATTAGTAGAAATTTTTGCATATTTTAAGAAATTTAAATAATTCTATGAGAGTTCCATGAGTTTAAGATAATAAATTATACTCTTAAGGTAATAAGTGACTGAGAAATAGGATTAAAAAAAAAATAAAAAATAAATTGTCTACTAAAATGTTATTTAACATTATTTTGGTTAATTAGTAGAACCTTTGGCATATATTATGTGGTATAATGTTGAAATTCTTTTTCATGTCAATGAAAAATCAGTTTTTATATATTTTCAAAAATATAAACAATTAAAGATGATGTTTGCAGTTAATTAATGTGGCTACACATGAAATAAAATATTTCGTCGCTCGTACATAGCAATTTTTCGTAGAACAAAAAATGCAAAACTTATAGTTGATTTATATGACTCAATTTGCAATGTGTATTATTTTTTTACTTTTTAAGCCTTATAAATATTTTTAAAATCTTTTCCGAGCACCATTTTTTGCTCGATTACATAATTATATCCACAATATTATTATTTGATGATTAAACATCATTTTTTTTTTATACGAAAAAGTTATTCTGAACGAAAATGAACAAATTTAACTCCAATAAATGTGCAGAAAGTGAAACCACTTTATTTTAAATACTTAAATTTCAAGCATATTTGGCTTTATTGGGTTTCAAATTCTTAAATTATTTTTGGCTTACTTGGTTTTTAAATACTTAAATTATTTTTGGCTTGCTTGGTTTTTAAATACTTAAATTATTTTTGGCTTGCTTGGTTTTTAAATACTTAAATTATTTTTGGCTGGTTTGTGTTTATAAATATAATAATTTATAATAACTTTAATTTTATATACTAATAAAACATCATTATTTAAAAAAAAAAGTTTCTAACCAAAATTGTATAAATTTAACTCCAAAAAATATGTAAAGATTGAAAATACTTTTTTCGGAGTCTATTTTGTTTGGATATCATAAACGACATAAAACCCACAGTATTTCCAGTACATTTCAATGCAGATTCTGTCACAATATTATTCAGCATGTTCTTATTTTTTATTTTTATTTTTAATAAGAACTCCTAATTAAGACAGCAAATTTATCCGAGATTCGGCAGAGCATCCGTGTGTCATTATTTGCAAAACGACGCGGCAAAGGTACCTTATTAAATCACAATGGCGACGACAATTGTATGTGTGTGTGTGTGTGTGTGTGTGATTTTTTTTTATCTTTACACTTCATTTTTAACGATCGTTACAACGTTCGTGTATTTTCTTCGTATACATACGTAAAAGCATATGCATGCATTCGCGAACAAATTCGCGATAACGATCGATCAAGTGTGTTTAATACATATAGATATATAATAACGTGTCAACACGGAGAATTATAAATTGATCGATTTTCAAAAAGTAATATTCGGAGTACGAGTTGCTATTGTCATCCCGATAAATAGCTTCAGGTCGTCTCGAATTAGAAATGCAATTGTACCTAGCGAGTACGAGAATATAGACATCGGAGAGACTTTTAAGTACATAATAATAATAATTGGAATAATAATATAAATAGTGTATAATAATAATAATAATGGGACGTAGAGAAAATCGTCCGGAGAATCTTAATTAAATAAATCTGGCACATCCACACATACGTACATTTACATTTAAATATCTAATATATATATTTATTATTTATTATTTATATATAATATATATGTGTGTGTAGAGCACGTTTTTTTTTCTTCTTCTTTTCTCTGTTAATCGAAGCGCGACTCGAGCGAGACTTTAGTTACTATCGAGGACGAATTTTGAGGGTACACGGGGCGACACGACCCTGAAAAGCTTCGGTAATTACTTAATTATATATATTTTTTTTTTACTTAACGACTTAGCAACAAAATTATTGGTAAAATTAATTTTTGTTAAGGATTCTGACGAGTGAAAATTTGTAACTCTGCAGCGTTAAAAGAGATTGGTTTGTGTATATGTTCAGTATTTAAATTAAGGATGTAGGAGCGCGATGGGGTGCTCAACTTCCTGAAAAGTGAGAATTCAGAGAGAAATTCGAACACTTGTCGATGGAATAAAAATCTGAATAAAATCAAGCATACAAAAGGTGCGGAAAAGATTAATTTTGTATATTAATAATTGCAAAATGTTATTAACAAATAGGTGAAAAAAAAAATTGTTCAACAAATTATCCGTCAATCTAACTTTTTTTTCGAATCAAAATGATTTTTTAATTTTTTTGAATACGTATGAATTTTTTCAGAATTTGTTCTAATCATCGAAATTTCATTTTTTTGGAATTCATTTTTTTTTTAATGCACGTTAAGTCGCGAATTTTTCATATGTGCTTGTCACAAAACCACCCATTACACCCAAGAAGTTTCGAAACGATTGATAAAATAGATTCGCGAATACAGCTCATACAAGAAAAAAAACCGCAATTTTCAAACATTAGAGAAAATTCTGAAAAAATTCATACGTATTCAGAAAATTTAACGAATCATTTTCGTTCGAAAAAAAGTTAGGTTGACGGATAATTTGTAGAACAACTTTTTTTTTCACCTATTTGTTAATAACATTTTGCAATTATTAATATGCAAAATTAATCTTTTCCGCATCTTTTGTATGCTTGATTTTTTTCAGATTTTTATTCCATCGAGAAGTGTTCGAATTTCTCTCTGAATTCTCACTTTTCAGGAAGTTGAGCACCCCAGCGCTCCTACATCCTTAATTAGTATCAGCCAGAGTTGTAAATGCCTAATACTTATAGAAATAATGATGATGATACCATCAGCTCTATAATTATGATTTTATAATAATAACATGTAGCGATTGTAATACGATGATTAAAATTTGGAATGGCTGCAAAATTATTATTTTTCAATAAAAATTCACGATAATCCTTTTGAAAAAATGAAAAAAAAGTAATGCATTAAGAAAGTAATGCATTACTTATTTCTTCCATTTTTTTCACTATTTCTTGCAATATTACAGCGAAAATTAGTATTTTTTTCAGCTATTCAAATGTTTGCACTCTATTTTATAATCACTACATATTATTATTATGAAATCATAATTACAAAACAAATTGTACTGTAAACTATATCTCGTGAATTAATGGGGATTTATAACTCTGATATCAGCCATATGTGAAAAAAGTTTAGCTGATGTTATTAAGTTACTAATTAAATAAATGACATATTTATTTGGCTGTTAAATTAATTAAATTAAGTTCAACTATTTTATAAAATTTTGGATTCTTGAAGGCTGCATGACAATTTTTTTTAATACCAATTTCCATTTATGGAATAAAGCTTTAAGGGCGTCAGATTAAAATTAGCTATATTTATTGGCGAATATCTTCTTTTGCTGCTGGTATTGTTTGTGTGAAAAAATATATGCTTTTGTCAACTAAACAAAGAATTTTTTACAAGGCGACAAAAACATGTGGTTATTGTGAGTCACCTGTAATAATTATTTTTGTTTATACAGCTTTCATGATTTTATAAGAATATTAATAGGCCGAATATTCTCAAAAAATTCGCAGTTGTGAAGAAGATTAATACTTCTGTGATGGCTAATAGTGATTTTGAATAGATGCGAAAATTGGAGCACCAAATACTAAATTACAGATTTTAAGGGATAATTAAAAAAAAAAATTATAAATTCAGCATTATAAAAAAATGAAGAATTTTATGCACAGCTGAGATTTATTTGGAAATATTAGACTTGGTAATTTTTCTATAAAGTATGAAAAAAAAAATTGTTATTTACCTAAAATACCTTAATGTAAATAATCGTATTTTAACGCGTCAACAGTACATATTTTAAATATAATACCAGCGAACAAATATGAAAGATATTCATAAATGAATATCATTAATTTTGAACAGTCTTCCTTCCCTTAAATTTTCACTCATCAATATCCTTGAGAAAATCGAGACAGCCAGAAAAAATTATTTTCAGTCGGTTGAATATTTTTACTCACTTGACTGATAAATTTCAATTAAATCTATCCTTTAAAGAATGAATCGAAGGATTTTTCTGTCAATATAAATATGAATGCCACTTATTCAATAAATCGAAATTTAACCGAAATATTATTTTTTTGCACTACTGATATACGTTTTCGACGTTTTTATAGTTGTTTTATTATGTAAACAAAAAAAAATTTGGATAAGAATTTTATCAAAAAACTAACTGATTTCTATGTTGAGAAAAAAATCTTCGCTCCCCAAATGATAAATCTATTTGTAATTTATCAGTTTTTTTTGGCTTACTTGGTTTTTAAATACTTAAATTATTTTTGGCTTGCTTGGTTTTTAAATACTTAAATTATTTTTGGCTGGTTTGGTTTTATAAATATAATAATTTATAATAAGTTTAATTTTAAATACTAATAAAACATCATTATTTAAAAAAAAAAAAATTTAACCAAAATTGGATAAATTTAACTCCAAAAAATATGTAAAGATTGAAAATACTTTTTTCGGAGTCTATTTTGTTTGGATATCATAAACGACACAAAACCCACTATTTGTAATTTATCAGTGGATGGAAAAAAAACAGCCGATTAATGATAATTTTTTTAAATCTGACTAAACCCTCTTAAACAGGAATTATTCTGGAGTCGTTCTTTGTACTTGTTCTCGTGCTGTAATTCCAGCACTGGTAAGGAGTTTTTCACGTAAAATAGTATACAATAATAGAATATAGGACCGTCGATCGAAAAACGGGAAGCACAATAATCGCCCCGCGATTCCCGAACAAAATCACGTCGGAAAAACCCGTCGCCGTCTGATTAATCGTTAAAACGTAATTAGACACGGATCTTCTAGAATTGCTCAGTTTCATGTTTTTATTTTTTTGTTCTTTTTTGTTCTTTTATTTCACTCGGTAATCCTAATATATCAACGTCCGTGTAAGAGACTGTCGTTAGTTTCGTTATTTTTATAATAGCAAATATATTATCACATTTAGATTGTATTAATTCTTAAGACGTTCGCGTTTTGGATTCTCTGACGAGAATTGCCAAATTGTCAGCAAAAATCTTTGAGCATGGAATTAATTTAATTTTCATCTGACAATTGATAGAATTTATGCCATATTTTTATTTCGGCTGAGCATTTTGCAAATCTATCAGAGAATCTTGTCGTCTCGAGTGCATCACGAGTTCGACGAAGAATATATATATAAGAGAATTGGCACTAGTGAATCCACCACGACTTATTAAGTATATTTAAAAAGATAGCGACTACACTCGAGACTCGTCGCTGTTCGCTTATTATCTGAGAAACATTAATATAGAATATATAATATATATATATTTATATTATGTCGTGTAGTTTACGTTGTCGGTTTTTTTTTTTTTGTTTTTTTTTTTTGTTATTTTTCTTCTTCAAATGTATACGTTAGGACACTTATGATCTACAGCAAAAATTCAACAGTTAAAAGATTTTTTCATTAACAATATAATGCGTTCGCGCGTGTTTTTTTTCCTTTTTTTTAAGATTTCGCGAGCTCTTTCACGTGTTTCTCGTTTCCTCTCCCTGTTTCATTCGTTATGGGTCGACGTCGCCAACGTCTCGTATACGGAAGCGTCGTTGTTATCACAAATACGCAAAATAAATGTGAAACATTCCATTTCAGATCAGCCACTAAAAAAAAGTTTTTCTCCAAGATTTTTTTTTTAATAAAAATTACAATTAGATTCGTTTCTTTATTTTCTGATATTAAGATAATTAAATCGGCGACAATATCACGTAATTTTTTTGCAAAAAGAATCGATGTTCTTTGCAGTAAAAAATGTAGCTTCGAATTAATTAATTAAATCTGAATAAATGTTTTTTTCTTAAAACCATAAAAAATCGCATATTTTTTAGGCTACATTTTTTCGAAACAATAGATCAATTCGAAAATATTCTTATGTGAGTAAAAAATATTTTGAAAAATTTAATATACGATAAAAATTTTTTTAAAAATTCATAATTGCATTTGTTCGAATTATATAATTCAATTTTTAGAAATCATTTGAGAAATACTTTTTTTTTTAAATGATTGAATGATATGGAATGCATCATGTATATCTCTAAATAATTTGGTATAAAAAGTGTCAAGCGCAGAAAAACCGATTTTTTTTTTTTTTAGTTTTTCGGCTTATCGCGTTGAGAATAATGAAAAAATGCTTATAAATATTAAAATATCGTTCGAATAATGTATATCAAAAAGCAATAAAGTATATATACTATACATATACGCATATAGATAAATATGGCGTTCCAGCGTGAACAAATAATGCTTACAATAATAACAACATCGTTTTATTCGTACCGATAATTATACTTAATTACAATTATGGAGAAATCGTTCGATGGCTTATACGAAGCACCACGACGACGCTATGCAGTCTTTCTCGATTTTTTTTCATTTTCTTTCTTCATTGTTTTTCATCATTGTTTTTTTTATTACAATCGAACTTTGACTCGTTCGCGCGCCTTTTTCCATCGATTACTATGAATTTCGATACATTAAAAATTGACACACATTTATGTATATTTGTTTGAGTTGAGTATTTCATTTTTATCGCCCGTTATTTGTTTTTTTTTTCCACAATCACAGGACGATAATAAACGGGAAATATATTTCCCGGATTTAACGAAAGCGGTGCAATTGTTTAAAACTGACTCAGCTGTGCGCCTACACTAATTTTACTACTGCAGCATAAACGTTATGATAATAAAATCTCATTTTTCGCTCAGGAGCGAAGAATATTGAAAAAACAAATTTTTCGCAACAACGTATTTCGTCACACTAGTGACTAATTACAATGGCAATAATATTGATCAGAGGAATATCGAATTACCGAGTAATTAATTCAATTGCAAAATAGCACCGTTTCCAAATGCCAGAGTCCTCGTGAAATTTTCCAATCATCACACGAATCAAAGGCTTTCTGCCGATTCTTTGTAATTTTCTCACAAATCAGTCTTCCGGTTAAAACCTTTATATACAATTATACTTATACTTTCGATTAAAATTCTGCACACTTAAAAAATTCGCGTGCACATTTAAGTCGCGATCATGAAAATTGATAAAATGAGTACAGAAATATTTTTTATTTAACGCAAAACTTTCTTTACTTGACATTTTAAGAAGAAAGTCAATTTTTTTCACTGATCAAATTTATTTGGGCTATTCGGGCGATTTATTCTTGGCAAAAAATATAAGAATATGTGTAAACTTTTTGTGGAGGATTGTTTCATATTTTTGTTCTCATTTTATCGAATTTTGACGATCGAACCTCTTTAAAAATCGAATTACTACGATTGAAAATATGTCTCGAATTGAATTCAAGAACAGATCGAATAATCGAGCCTAATTAACTCTAAGTCTTAGGGATTTCTTAATTAAAATACACGCAGGACTCTGGCGCATCAGTTCACAGGACGTACCAGTCTTCGTTGGCCATCATAAATAATTTCGTTGCCTGTCACGACGGCTAGACAGAGACGTTTATATCGCTTAGTGAAACGCTTCTTTCAATCAGTCTTTCTCTACTAAAACCAGTCTACAAGTCTAGCACCATCACTTATCAGCTTGTTTCGATTTTTCGAACATAATTATCAACTCATTATATGAGTCGTTATTGCACCTCGTTGCAATTACTGCAACATTTGAGAAAAGTGAAAAAAGAAAAAAAAAAACAAAAGTTTCTATCATACCGGAAATCGTAATTTTCGATGTATTGGACGGTCCAAGACCGGAGTACGCATGAAATCCACAAATTTGACAAAATTAACGAATTCATCGAAACCCCGAAGTAATATATTCTGGGAGCTTCATTTTCAGGGTACATTTTTTTACCAAATCTTCCTTCAATTATTCTAATTGGAGCCTCAACAATTTTAATCATTCTCAGATAAAATTATAATCCTACGATAGATTTTATATTGAGGTTTATTTTTATAAAGCCTTTCGAAAATTTCTCCATTGGCACAAAATAGAATTTTATAGTGACTGAGAATTTGCAGTTTCAAAATTATGGAATTTAATTAAAATGGTTGTAAATCTTGCGATCCTCTTACGGAAAGTGATAACAAAAGCATTTTAAAAAAAGTGATATAGAATTATCTAGCGTATTTTACATAAGTAAATATTAACCAGGCAAATATATATATTTAAAAGAGTTAAATTCCGTAAAAAAAGTTATTAAAAGTTATGACTTTTAATAACTTTTTTACGGAATTTAATTAATTTAAATTTAATTATTATTAATTATTAAAAGTTATAACTTTTAATAAATATAATAAAAATAAAATACCGTTAAAAAGTTATTAAAAGTTATAACTTTTAATAACTTTTTAACGGTATTTAATTCTCATTATTAAAAAAGTTATTAAAAATTATAACTTTCAATAACTTTTTTACGGAATTAAATTATATTTTGTCAATGTTTTCATATTTTACATTGACCATAAATCCATAGCTTCAAATAGAGATGAAAGATTTCCTGACACAATTAACAAAAAAAAGTATATAAATTTACAATCGTTTAGAAAGTGATTAAAAAAAATATTTCAAACTTAATTGCTAGAAAAATTAACGCTGTACTTTGGGTAAGCGAATATTAACCTGGCAATAATATAAGTATTCATAAATTCTTCACGAAATTAAATACAATTTTGGCAATATCTTCATATTTAAAATAATTTTAACACATTGGTCTTTGATCTGTTTTCTAAAACTGCTCATTCTGAGTCCCTACAAAAATTTTCTTCGTGCCAACAGTTATTAAAAACCTCCCTACAGAAAATGGCAGAGAAAAACCTATAGAAATGGACAAAAATTGTAAATTTTTAGCCATTTTATTCGATTTTTATCGGATCTTTTTAAGAGGGCTTTAAAAAAATGTGATAAATAAAGTTTATCGACGGATTATAATTTTGCTGGGCAACAAATTCGCGCATGTACTTTTCTATGCGTTCGTTGTACTATCTATGAAAAAGTGAGAACTCTCACGCAATAAAAAGTGTATTTATAGTCCTAAACCACAGAAATCTGACATTAACGATAAACCGAGAACGAATAATCAAAACGACCTAATACTTTTCGTGGAAGACTACGGGTAACATGAGAATTACGTGTCCGACGACTCTATCTGTCCTACAGACCTTCCGCAGTTGTGGCGATTCACGCGTGACTCATTAAATGCTAATAATAACGAGAATTAAACGAGAGTAAAAAGACCACTTGGCTTCCTTATAAGTCTTATCGTAGAATAATTAAGAGTTACGACGCGGCGAGGTTTCGTCGTGGACGGTTCCCCGTGATAGGCAAACGAATCACACCCTTATTTTTCCCATCACAAATCCCTAATTGCTCTCCAAAAAAAATATCTTCCATATTCGCAAAAATCGTCTCATTAAAGAACAATAAACTTTCCAATCAGTCTAAACTAATGATTCAATCAGAATTTAAATACAATTTTATTTCTCTTTTTTCTTTTGCATTTCTCTTCCTCATTTTTATGTTTTTTTTTTCTTTGCCAAATTCACAAAGCAGTGAATTCTATTTAATTTTTTTCTTTTTAGCATTTGCTATAAGATTCTCAATGTAAATTTGAAATTTTGAATAAAAAGGTTGCATTTTGGAGAAAATATTTTTTTTACATTGTTGAGGGTAATTCGATCGCCTAGGACGAGATATAATCCTAAGGACTCGGAGGGTTTCCCTTAACCCGCGTTCTTAATTGTGTTTTCTCTCTGAAACTCTCTCTTTCTAACACCTAAAATGGCTTATTGACAAATTTAGGACGTGTAAAATTAGTTGCTCTTAACGGCGTAACACTTTGAGTATGTGCGAGCCTCTTAAGCAACGGTTTCGTTAGTTGGCCGTCCCCGAGGTTGAGGACGGCGATGAGGCCGGACTCTGGACGAGCGTGGTTAACGGCGGTGCCGATTCAGTGCCGATCGTTGTCGGACCAATCAACATACCGCGTGGACTGAATGTGTCGCAGTAGAGATTCTCTTTCTTGTGAACTCTGCGCACGTGACTACGAAGATTGTCGCGACGGGCGCTTCTATAAGCGCAGTGCGGACACAGATGAGGTTTCTCACCGGTATGCATACGACGATGCTGAATCAGCTAAAAAAAAAAAAATATACGTAAGCACGATTTTTTTTATATCGATAACAAAAGATTTAACAAAATTCTAAAATAATTTTGCGTTACACCGAGAGAAAAGATTTCATTGACGCCAAAGAAATGGGTGGATTGATTTTTTTTTTCATTGATTTCAACGAAATATTTCTTTGATTTCAATGAAATAATGCATTTAAATTTCAAAGAGAACATTTCATTGCCTGTAAATAAAGAGTTACTTAGTGAGCATATAATAAAGAATCTGTTTTATTGATTTAAAGAGACGTTTTCATTGGTTCAAAGAAACGTTTTCATTGATCTCTCTCTCGTACCTAACCTCACTTTTTTGTTTTCCGGTTCTCCCGAAAGAACGGCTTCGAGTTTCGAGAAGCCAGAAGCTTAGCCTATTTCTGCCGTACTTCGTTACATACTCACAATATTTGAGCTTTATCTGCCGCGTAGTTCAGGAAAAAATAGGTTTCAAAATTTTGAGCTGGTAAGAAGAAGGTTTCATTGAATCAGAGACGATATCTTTGAAATCAATGAAAAAGGTTCATTGGTTTAAGGAGGTTGGATACCGTCTTTCTGCGGGGGGAGGTGCGCGGTTTGCCGGGGAGGTAGTGTGCGAGAGAGAGGTCCGTGACGCGCCTTCACTGGCGTACATTGTTGTACTATTCCAGCAGTTTTGTTTTTACGTTTTCTCGGCAACCAAGCAGACGAATCATTTCGGTCTTCGTAAAAGTTCTTTTCGAAAAAACAAGAAATGATTTGGTTCTGTTATCAACCATTGTTTATCATTTTTATTATACTTTCGAGCATAACCTTGAAGGTGCGTATAGTTGTCGCTATGTTGCCCATGCATAAGAGTGTAATTTCAATAATTAATTTCTCGATAACCATCTAGACGATTGACATCAAATTTGGCATGGAGATGTAATTTTTATCTACGAATATCCTCCAAAAATTTGAGAGCATGTTTATCATTTTGAGTTGGGTATTCACCCTCCTTAAAGAAATGTTTCTTCGAATCAATGTCACTACTTTCCATTGAGTTGGAGATCATTCAAAGAAAAGATAGTATTGGAGTTCAAGTATTTCATTTCATTGGCAAAGATTTCCGTGAATCAATGAAACTTTTTCTCTCGGTGTATGCATAAAATGTTTACGCAACAACCAACTATGTCATCTTGTTTAATTTCTTTTCATTTTTAACGGCCGAGAATAATTTCAAATTTTTAAATTCGGCCGCAATATTTTTATTAAAAAAATTCATGAAAAAAAAGTTTCGGTAAAAAAAATCTTTAAAAAATAAAAAATAGCTTTTCCAGCATATAGAATTGTATGAGAAATTGAATTTGGCCTCGTTCTCTCAAGTTTTGTAAAAGTTTATGCAATAACGTAAATTTTATAGATTTTAGGATTTTAGGATTTTATAGACAACTCTATAAAATCCGAACTCTATAAAACTGTATAAAATCCCAACCGCTGTACCGATTTTGGCCAAATTCGATATCAAAGGTTGCATCACTTTATTCAATTTCCATACGAAGTTTCAGCTCGATATTCTTCAAAATCATTAAAATTTCATAAAAATGGAATGCGTCAAGCAATTTTTATAAAATTAATACCAAGTAAAGATTCACTAGTACCCTAGATGGGATTCAAATTTGAGCTGATTTGGTCGAGTAGTTCACGAATTATGGTACAATTAATTTAAGGCACTTTATCACAAACACATACATAAATCCAGAAAATTTTTCGAAACCACTTTTCTCAATGTATCAGACAATTTTGAGTGTTGTGAGATGAAAATCTCGAAAAAGATTTTTTCATAAAAACAAAGCTTCTTCTATGAGAAAGAAAGAATTCAATGATTGATACAGAACGTCAAAAATGTTCAGAAAATTAATATACATATATCGGAACTTGTTATGCATAAACCAGCATATTAAATATAATATTAATATTGCAGTACTTTTATAATAAAAATGACTTTTTAAACAGATTTAATGTACCGTGTAGTAATTTTACATTACACTTGTATAGTAAATTTAATATTCCGATTATGCATAAAAATTTCTGATAAAAGTATAGCAATTTTCATAATGAAAATTCTTATAGTGTATTAGTGTTTTATCACACACACACATACATGCGGACAATTTTAAGAAATCACTTTTCTCGATGTATCAGACAATTTCGAGTGTTCTGACATGAAAATTTCGAAAAAAAAAATTTCAATTAATGGTACAGAATGTCAAAAATGTTCAGGAAATTAATATACATATATCGAAAGTTTTTATGCAAACACCGACATATTAATTTTAATATATTAAAGCAGTACTTTTATATTAACAATGACTTTTTAAATAGATTTAATGTACCATGTATTAATTTTACATTACACTTGTATATTGAATTTAATATTTTGATTATGCATAAAAATTTCGATAAAATTATAGCAATTTTCATAATGAAAATTCTTATAGTGCTATTAGTGCTTTTTTGTAACGCATGCATGAGAAGTGCTACTTCTCGTGCCAGCCGCGCGTGGCGTAAGTGGCGCTTTACGGCCATCGATGCTATTTTACTTCTCGCACGGGAATCACTTCTCGCACGCACTTCTCGCACGCGCGCGACATTACACTCGGTCGCACTTCTCATGCATTTGTTACAAAAAGTATTATGCGATACAAAGCGAGAGAGCGATCATCATACGACGGTTGAGAAGTTGATCAACTTCCCAACCTGCGTATAATGATCGCTTTCTCGCCCTTGTATCGCAAAATACTATTTTATAACCGACAGCAGTGCACGCGCGATCGGTGTGTGGCTTCGGCGGTCCCCAAAGTTAAGCAGCAATATTTGCGGTCATAACTTGGATGGGTGACCGCTTAGCCGTGCACTGGTTTGCGCGCCAACTGCTGAGCGGGACGCAGTTTTTCTGAGATTTCTAATGTATCCCATACAGTAGAAACTCAGTAAAAATAAAGCCGACTGTATTGGCCAGGTTTTCCGCAGTTTCCCTGTGTCCTCGTGCAAATGCGATACAGTAGTGCATTAGGATGAGTGGCTGCGGACAACACTCTAGAGGGGTCTCTATGAAGGAACGGGGAAAAGGGGAGAGGGGAAACGTAAAATCCTGAAAAAGGCATACGGAAGAAACCGATATAGTGCTTTTTTATACGTACTTTCTTTAACTGAACCGTCCTGAAGACGCATATGTCGCAGCAAAAATATCTGCCATCCCGATGCCTTCGCATATGTCTGCTAAGATCAACTTCCGAGGACCTATCAGCTCCGCATACAGCACAGCTCACTCTAGTTTCAGGTGCACTTCCTCTAGCGTGTGCTCGGAGATGCCGCTGGAAGGCTTGTTCTATTGTACAAGCGTATGAGCACAGAGAACATCTGTATTCCTCTCGTTCATATCTGCAATAAAATCAAAAGTGCATAAGAAAATTAAGAAAACCAAATATTGATAACTAATAAAAATTTTCACTTGTAATACCACAAGAGCTTTGAAATTATCGGATATTTCCTGACAGGTTCGTTGCAAACAAATGAACGAGTCAAGTTTTCCAGGTTAAAAAATCACGAGCGCGTAGCGCGAGTGATTTTTCTGGAAAACTTGACGAGTTTAATTGTTTGCAGAGAACCTTGAGGGAAATATCAGATTAATTTCGAAGCTCGAGTGGTATTCGGGGGATTATTTTTTCTATTCAAATTGCGACAAATGGAATTGCACCATGAGACAAAAATTATCATCCTAAGAAGTAAATTTCATAATCAGAGCAAAAACCTTTTAATTCATGTTTAAAGTATTGCAGTTAAATACACAATTGTTATAGACATTTGTATATTGATTCCAGACTGAGGTTTTCGATTTAATCGTATTAACAGGGACATTTCCCTTTACTTTTTCATCAATAGTTTGCAAGGATTCAACTCCAAACCTACTCATATCAAATAAAAATCCTTTGACTGCCACAATAAAATTCAATCTGTCAGTTTGACAGATGGTTGACGCGGCTAAATGATTTTTTGTTTTATATATATAACCAACACGCAAAATTATCAAAAAATTATCACTTGTAATACCACAAGAGCTTTGAAATTATCGGATATTTCCTGACAGGTTCGTTGCAAACAAATGAACGAGTCAAGTTTTCCAGGTTAAAAAATCACGAGCGCGTAGCGCGAGTGATTTTTCTGGAAAACTTGACGAGTTTATTTGTTTGCAGGGAACCTGGAGGGAAATATCAGATTAATTTCGAAGCTCGAGTGGTATTCGGGGGATTATTTTTTCTATTCAAATTGCGACAAATGGAATTGCACCATGAGACAAAAATTATCATTCTGACAAGGAAATTTCATAATCAGAACAAAAACCTATGTTGCATCCAACACATATTTTCTCTCTGCACAAAATGCAGTGAATTGCGCCCAAATCGATTTTTTACTCTTTTCTGTATTTGCCGGGACATTTTGTTTTATTTTTTTAGCGATGTTCTGAAGCGATTCATCACCAAATCGCTTTTTTGACTCACTCATATTGACGACCGTTAATAGTACCTTGACGTTTTAAAGATTCGCAGAGGTTACAAGTGTCAAAAAAATTATTGTTTATCGCTTAGCAACCGAGCCGGGAAATTTTCGAAAAATTATCGATATAATTTTACCCTAGCTGTACCACGTGATGTTGAATACCGCGCTCTGATTGGTCGAAATTTGGATGGGAAAAATAATCACTTGTAATACCACAAGAGCTTTGAAATTATCGGATATTTCCTGACAGGTTCGTTGCAAACAAATGAACGAGTCAAGTTTTCCAGGTTAAAAAATCACGAGCGCGTAGCGCGAGTGATTTTTCTGGAAAACTTGACGAGTTTATTTGTTTGCAGGGAACCTGGAGGGAAATATCAGATTAATTTCGAAGCTCGAGTGGTATTCGGGGGATTATTTTTTCTATTCAAATTGCGACAAATGGAATTGCACCATGAGACAAAAATTATCATTCTGACAAGGAAATTTCATAATCAGAACAAAAACCTATGTTGCATCCAACACATATTTTCTCTCTGCACAAAATGCAGTGAATTGCGCCCAAATCGATTTTTTACTCTTTTCTGTATTTGCCGGGACATTTTGTTTTATTTTTTTAGCGATGTTCTGAAGCGATTCATCACCAAATCGCTTTTTTGACTCACTCATATTGACGACCGTTAATAGTACCTTGACGTTTTAAAGATTCGCAGAGGTTACAAGTGTCAAAAAAATTATTGTTTATCGCTTAGCAACCGAGCCGGGAAATTTTCGAAAAATTATCGATATAATTTTACCCTAGCTGTACCACGTGATGTTGAATACCGCGCTCTGATTGGTCGAAATTGGAGTTGAAAAAATAATCAGTATAATACTGTGTAGCTTGCCCCACGTGACGTCGAATGGTGCAATTCCATTGGTCGAAATTTGGATGGGAAAAATAATCAAGTTAATTTTTTAAATACATCTACAATCACATGAAATAAATATATGTGAAAATTATATGTGGCATATACAACATTTTGACGTTTTAACTACATTAGAACAGGATATTATATCGTTTATATATATTTTTCATATATATATAATCGTTACATGTTTGTCAATATTTTCGCAGAGAAATATAACCGAAATATACAACTTTTTTGGAATGCTTATGTCTTAGATAAAAATTTTTCATGTGAGTATGACACTGTAAAAAAAATATATATTTTAAATTTAATGTATAAGTACTAGAAGTTTTAATGCATAAACTGCAGGTAGACTAAACTGAATATTCAAGTGCGATATGTAAAAGTAATGTTTGGTACATTAATCTCAATAATTTACTTTGATTTCACTTCGGTACTGTTTTGGTGATTCCAAGTACTTTGGTTTTATAGATTCCTTTAATTAATTGTACAATGAATTTAATTAACGAGTTTAGGCATAAAAATTTCCGGTATTTTCTGACAGTGTAGATTTGAACGGATAAAATGTTTTAAAATCGGAGAAAAGTGCAGGAAACTTCGAGTACCTATACCTGACCCGCTGAAGGGCGAGACTGCGTTTTTTGCCCGTTGGTGTCATTCCCTGAGCCACGTGAGCGGCTACGTGACTCTCCATCTCGCATCTGCTGTTGCTCGTGAACTCGCAACCCGAGGATGGACATCTTCGGGTTCCGGAGGACTCGGAACTCGAGGAACCTGGATGTGCCTCGAGTATGTGTTTTCTCAGAGCTGGTCTCGTCGGTGCAACCGTGTCGCAGGAACCACAGGAGTAACCCCGATGCGCTCCAGCGATGGGACTGCTGCCTCTCGATCTATAAAATCATTTAGACTTAAGTTAATTAAAATAAAAATTTTCGTAGTAAGGATCAACGATTGGCGCGCGCAGCGCGGATCTGCTGTTAGTCAGTTTTTTTAATTGAGACTTTATTCCGTTTCTGATTTCAGAATTCACAGATCCGACTTTTGGCCGGAAAAACCACCCTGAAGAACCTACATTTTTTCTTCTTCAAGATATCGAATTTTGGCCTTCACTATCGTTCTCAACTCGTATATTGTACCTTAGAAAGTACCGGTTACATGCATTTTTACGATGATTTTTGAAAAAGTCACTTTTGGTCGGTTCTGATTAAAAAATTCACGGATCCGACTGTTGGTCGGAAAATCCAACCTAAAGAGCCTACATTTTGTTTTCATCAAGATATCGAATTTTTGCCTTCCTGAAAGTACCGGTTACATGCCTTTTTACGATGATTTTTGAAAAAGTCACTTTTGATCGGTTCTGATTTAAGAATTCACAGATCCGACTTTTGATCGGAAAATCCAATCTAAAGAACCCTAGCAGGTTGAACCACGCCTGGAATTGACGCTGTTCATGTCGAATCACGGTGAAAATCACGCGTGAGTTTCGACACCGAAAATCACGGTCGTATCACGACGGAAATCACGAACCCTCTTATACCGTTTAAGCTTTTGAGCTTGCGGACCGTGATTTTACAATAAATAACGGTTGAAATCACGTTCCGAATCACGGCTCGACGGAATTTTCAGTGCCATGGTAATTGTCAAAATCACGTCTTAAATCACGGCAGTCTTGACGTTTCTGGGATTTATCTTGTCGTGATTTTTCTTTTAATCATGGCCTATATGACGGCTGAATTCATGATACTGAAATTCGTCGTGCTGGAATTTTTTCCAGTAATAATGGTCGGAATCACAGCTGAAATTGCTGTTGGCAATTTTTCTGTTCCCTAGCGTATATTGTACCACTCATAAAAGACATTAAAAATGAGCCACGTCAGTACATGGGTGGACGGTAACTAACGATAGACCGTACTTATGCATAGAATGACGAACAATCACTTGCGAGAAAGGTTTCAGCTCGTTCGCCATCTAGCGGGCTAACTACGGGCGCCTCTTTTTTGCCACGCGGAGACCCGGCTTAGCTCCGCTAGATGGCCAACGACCCGAAACGTTTCTCGCAAGTGATTGTTCACCTTTTCCTGCATATAAACACGCAGCTTAACGCAAGTTGCTGTGCCTCTCCTGTCCCCCCATGTCCTAACCATTTGACATAGATGGCCTAGCCATTTAGAAAAGAGGACCAAGAAAGGACGACGTTGTCTTCTCTTCAGAGTTTCAAGTGTCGCACATTTTATATAATTATAAGTTAAAAACCGACGGTAACAGCATTTCATTGACATCACGGCAAAGTGACATCTGTCGTGATTCCGACCGTGATTACTACAGAAAATCACGGCACGACGGATTTTAGGGCCGTGAATTCAGCCGTGATATCGGCCATGATTGAAAGAAAAATCATGACAAGTAAAACCCGGAAACGTGAAATCTGCCGTGATTTTGCGAATTATCACGGCACTGAAAGTTCCGACGAGCCGTGTTTCGGGCCGTGATTTAAACCGCTATTTATTGTAAAATCACGGTCCGCAAGCTCGAAAGCTTAAACGGTATAAAAGGGTCCGTGATTTCCGCCGTGATACGACCGTGAATTTCGGTATCAAAACTCACGCGTGATTTTCACCGTGATTCAACCGTGGTCCGAACTGCTAGGGAACCTTCTTTTTTTTTTCTTCAAGATATCAAATTTTGGCCTTCACTATCGTTCTCAAGTCGCATATATATCTCAAAAAGTACCGGTTACATGCCTTTTTACGGTGATTTTTGAACGAGTCACTTCTGGTCGGTTCTAATTTCAAAATTCACAGATCCGATTTTTAGTCGGAAAATCCAACCAACAATTTTTTTTCTTCAAGATATCAAATTTTGGCCTTCATTATCGTTCTCAAGTCTCGTATTGTACTTCAGAAAGTACCGATTACATGCCTTTTTACGATGATTTTTAAAAAGTCACTTTTGGTCGGTTCTGATTTCAGAATTCCTACTTTTGGTCAAAAAATCCAACCTAATTTTATTTAAAATGATATTTTAATGGTAGTATAATTTCGATCCATGCAATTCTAATAGCAATTCACGAATCTAATGATATGGCACACGTTTTTATATCGAAAATGCAAGTTATTTTACCCACGATAATTTGTGAAAGTCACAGTACGCTAATAAAAATTTTAACACCGAGGTTTGATGGTTAGCGCGCGAAGCGCGCATCCGCTGTTAGTGATTTTAAAAAAATGTATGTTTCGTCTTTGACACTTTTCGAGCAGAAGTTGGATCTATAAATTCTGACATCAGAAACGGCCAAGCAAGTTTGCCTACATCTAATCCATTTGTCTAGATGGAGACGGAAATTATTCATAAGATCGAACAAGGAAGTCGCCGTACTTCTCAGTATAGGAAGAGTGGTCGCTTTCGCAATCGCTGTCGGACGGCATATTGGGTACTTCGCTAGCTTCAAGGGCCGCAGTTGCTGCTGATAGTCTGCCAAGCATCGCTGTGTAGGCTCCGAGAACCCAGCCATTTAGCACGGGTGTTACAGTTTCCTCCTGTGGAAATTTATTATCGTCATAAAATGAACTTTGGGCCACCATTTGCGGCTTTTAACGTACTTCCATCAAATTTACTATACGTGATAAAATATAATACCCCAATAAGTTTTATTTCTCGCAATATTTTCATGAACTCTTTTAATTAACTAACAAAATAATTTAAAACTTGTTCAAAATAAGAATTGCTTAGAATTAGTTTTAGAAATTATTTTAATTTTAATAATAAATAAGGATTGAAGAAATCAGACTAAATTTTTATAATCAAACTAACAAAACAATTTTGAAAATTACTGAAATAAGTACTGAAGAAAACAGCTTGATTTTTTATAATTCCGATTCAACAAAACAATTATTAACAATGACTACTTAAATAAGAGCACTTTAAATTTAAAAAAAATGATAATATCTTACTTTATCTAAAACGAAACAAGACATAGGATCCGTCATGAATTTCGGCGAGAAATTATTGTTCGCCGATCGTTGTGAGCTGCCGGATGAGCTTTCGGCGTCATTATCATCTTCTAATTCTTCGTTGTCGTTTGATCCGCTCGGTACTGAGGCTTGAGATTGATTCTCAGTCTCGTCCTCCTCGTCGTCGGCTTTTTCTATGTTACTTTCGTTGTCTTCCGATTGTTTATGAGAATCAGAAGAGTCGCGATGCTCTTCTCTCGATCTCGATTTGCTGCTGAGATCTTCAGACTCATCGGCCGATGCGGACGAAGATTTTGTCAGCTCCATCGCTCGATAAGGAGGCCCTGAACCGACAAATGGTGGAGGCTGAAGGGCACCCAGCGCAAATGCTGCTACCCTCGGTAATATCTGCGGGGCACCCGGGGGAAGAATCGGATGACTTCGGGGGAGCCGCGGATCCCCCCAAAGTCCACCCGCGGCGTGTAGACTCCAAATCCCATATTCCATCTGAAATTATTTCATTTTTTTCATTACTACCAAAATTATTACTATCATATTACATACGTTCCCGCGTAGAAAAAAAGAATCTTGTGAAGAATCTTAAAAAAAGTCTTGAAAGAATCTTTACAGGAATCTTGAAAAGAATCACGCATAGGAGCCGGAGCAAGATTCTTTCCAGGATTCTTTTCAAGATTCTTTCCATCCGAAAGCGTTCTGAGAATCTTTGAAAGAATCCTAATGAAATTCTTCAGAGGAATCGAGCGAAACCTGTAGATGCTTTCCAGGCTTCTTTTCGAGATTCTTTCCATCCGAAAGCGTTCTGAGAATCTTTTAAAGAATCTTTGAAAGAATCTTGAAAAGCGTCTTTAAGAGAATCGTGAAAAGATTCCGTTCATTAATTAGAAAAATCGTTGAAAAAATCTTAATGAAATTCTTCAGAGGAATCGAGCAAAACCTGTTGTTACTTTCCTTTGGTGTCGAGACAATAAATTTCGGTACGTGAACGAAGGGTAAACCCCTCGTGTATAGTCGAACTCAGAACAGCTTTGCAGTCTTATATACATTCAGGCTGCAAGTCACTTGCGAGAAACGCTTCGACCGCTCGCCATCTAGTGGCATTGTACGAAACACTTATATTCAATACTCCGCTAGATGGCGAGCGGTCGAAGCGTTTCTCGCAAGTGACTTGAAGCCTGAACGTATATAAGACTGCAAAGCTGTCCTGAGTTCGACTATACACGAGGGGTTTACCCTTCGTTGACGTACCGAAATGTATTGTCTCGACACCAATGAAATCAACAACAGGTTTCGCTCGATTCTTCTGAAGAATTTCATTGAGATTCTTTCAACGATTTTTTTGTTTAATGGACGGAATCTTTTCACGATTCTCTTAAAGATGCTTTTCAAGATTCTTTCAAAGATTCTCAGAACGCTTTCGGATGGAAAGAATCTTGAAAAGAATACTGGAAAGCATCAACAGGTTTAGGTCGATTCTTGAAAAGAATCACGCATAGGAACCGGAGCAAGATTCTTTCCAGGATTCTTTTCAAGATTCTTTCCATCCGAAAGCATTCTGAGAATCTTTGAAAGAATCTTAATGAAATTCTTCAGAGGAATCGAGCGAAACCTGTTGATGCTTTCCAGGATTCTTTTCAAGATTCTTTCCATCCGAAAACGTTCTGAGAATCTTTTAAAGAATCTTTGAAAGAATCTTGAAAAGCATCTTTAAGAGAATCGTGAAAAGATTCCGTCCATTAAACAAAAAAATCGTTGAAAGAATCTTAATAAAATTCTTCAGAGGAATCGAGCAAAACCTGTTGTTACTTTCCCTTGGTGTCGAGACAGTTAATTTCGGTACGTGAACGAAGGGTAAACCCCTCGTGTATAGTCGAACTCAGAACAGCTTTGCAGTCTTATATACGTTCAGGCTTCAAGTCACTTGCGAGAAACGCTTCGACCGCTCGCCATCTAGTGGCATTGTACGAAACACTTATATTCAATAGGCCGCTAGATGGCGAGCGGTCGAAGCGTTTCTCGCAAGTGACTTGAAGCCTGAACGTATATAAGACTGCAAAGCTGTCCTGAGTTCGACTATACACGAGGGGTTTACCCTTCGTTGATGTACCGAAATGTACTGTCTCGACACCAAGGGAAAGCAACAACAGGTTTCGCTCGATTCCTCTGAAGAATTTCATTAAGACTTTTTCAACGATTTTTCTATTTAATGGACGGAATCTTTTCACGATTCTCTTAAAGACGCTTTTCAAGATTCTTTCGAGGATTCTTTAAAAGATTCTCAGAACGCTTTCGGATGGAAAGAATCTTGAAAAGAATCCTGGAAAGCATCAACAGGTTTCGCTCGATTCCTCTGAAGAATTTCATTAAGATTCTTTCAAAGATTCTCAGAACGCTTTCGGATGGAAAAAATCTTGCTCCGGCTCCTATGCGTGATTCTTTTCAAGATTCCTGTAAAGATTCTTTCAAGACTTTTTTTAAGATTCTTTAAAAGATTCTTCACCAGATTCTTTTTTTCTACGCGGGTTTGCACTGACTTTTTTTTAAATTATTTATTCCATAAACAATTCAATATCGATCTTTGAAATTAATTTTTTTTTAAATTTCGTACTGGCACTAAAATGTATAAAAATTTATTTCGAATTTTAAATAATTTTTCCTGAGCAAAAACTATCTGGTTTCAATAGCATTTTTCATGAGATTAAAAAAGATTTTATTTTGATATGAAGATATAATTTATTAAAATTAATTTGGATTTATTGTTTTAAGAGTTTTTCCAGTTATTAAAATTGCCGAAATGACAGAAAGATGTATAAATATTTAATTTAAAAGAATAATAATTTCCCTGCGCAGAAAAAAAATCTGGTTTTAATGACATATTTCATGAGTTGAAAAAAGATTTGTGTTTGGTATGAAGATATAATTTATTGAAATGAATTTGAATTTATTGTTTTAAGAATTCTTCAAATTATTGAAATTCGTTAAAAATGCTATAAAAAGAAAAATGACGGAAATGGTGAAAATATCTTTCTGATTTTTAATAAAATGTCCATATATTTTATGGAATAAATAAACGAAAAAAGTTAGTGCGCAAGTCATAGGATGGTTGTAATACTAATCAATATTGTAACCGGATGCAAATAAAACAGAATACGAAACTGTAGAACTCAATTGGATGACCCAATTATTGACCACGTGTTACTTCATATATTTGTCAAAAATACTTTTTTCTATGTACTATTCATTTACTGGAAATTTTCGCTGTGATAGAACAAAATGTTTATGTTAAAACTTTAGAGTACCTTAAAGTCTAACTTAAATTCGATCTTAAGCGCGAATTTGAGTTTTAAACTTGGGACTATAAATTTGACTCTAATTGTGTAATAAAATTACAAAAAACTTTAAAAACGTTCTAAAAATAATTAATTCCCACTAAAAATATATATACACAATTAAAAAATTGTTAGTTTATTAATGTCCTACAATTTTGTCTGATTGAATTTCGTACTCAATATATATAAAAATTTATACTAAATAATCCATTCATTCATTTTCTCCATTTTCTGAATCACTCTCAGGAATTTAAAAAATTATGAGTTTGGGCCGATAAAATTTATTTGAATGATTGGTTTATTTGAACTAAATGTAAATTCTTTAAATTTCAAGAATCGTAGTAGTCCGACCATTAAAGGAATTTAAAAAAATGAAATTAATTTATTTTCTCTAATAACATGAATTTATGTTTTCACATTCCAGCAAGTGTAGAATTTTATTAGTATCAAATTTAATTTATTTGAATTAAACAAATTAAATAAGTGTCATTTTCTAAACCGAATACATTTTTTAAATATATTTGTATTTTTTATTTGTATGTATTTTTTAAATCCTTTCAGTCCAGCCATTTTATGAATGAATTAATGCAAATTCTGTTGTAATGAATTTTTAGTTCGATGAAATAAAATTTATTCGACTTTGGATAACCTGTCGGCTATTAAATAAATAACTTCTTTTCGAATTAAATAAATATTTCCAAATACCGTTTTTATCCCATAGTATTTGTTGTAAATTTGATTCAATCAATTTAAATAAATTTTATTCGATTCAAATAAACCCAATCAATTTCTCTGACTAACATATGTAGATATAGTAAATTTACGGCGTCTATAGATACGGTCACGTTTTCACAAGCACGATCGTCATTCCCCATAGATCTTCGCACTTAGTCACATTTCCGTGACATTTTGCACCGTCGTATTTCATCTGAATCATACTATCACGTCCACGTGATCGTGAATACAAAAAAAAATGCCCGGTACATTAAAATTAAAAAATAAAAATCAATTACTAATAAATTACTTAAATAAAAACTGAAGGAAAAAGACAAAAAATTTCTATAATCGAATTAATTAACATTAATTAACTTAAATAAAGACTGAGGAAAACAGTTGAAATTTTTATAATCTAACTAACAAAATAATTTTGAAAATTACTTTAATAAGAACTGAAGGAAAGAGGCTAAAATTTTTATGATCGAATTAATTACACATTAATTGACTTAAATAAGGACTGAGGAAAACAGTTGAAATTTTTATCATCACACTAACAAAATAATTTGGAAAATTACTTTAATAAGAACTGAAGGAAAAATACTAAAATTTTTATGATCGAATTAATTACCATTAATTAAATTAAATAAGGACTGAGGAAAACAGTTGAAATTTTTATAATCTAACAAAACAATATTGAAAATTACATTAATAAGGATTGAATGAAAAAGGCTAAAATTTCTATGATCAAATTAATTAACAAAATAATTTGGAAAATTCGTTAAATAAAAACTGAAGAAAACAGGCAAAATTTTTATAATCGAACTGACGAAATTATTTTGAAAATTAGTTAAATAAAGGATTTGAAAAAATAGCTCAAATTGATCCAACTAAATAATTCAAATGAGCTCATGAGGACAATCAATTTCACTGACTAGCATATGTAGTTATAGTAAATTTACAGCGTCTATATATCCTAAGGTATGTGTCTATCAATATATATGATTCTCTGTGCACTTTTTTATAGTTTTTTTTTGGAAACGGGTTTGCATTGGATGTGGAGATTTTTTTTTTTTTTGGGAATCGGGATTAAGGAAAATACTGCGTTTTGGCAAAAATGCGAGTAATGTGATGGAATTATATTGGTTATAATGTATTTTAATTAATAAAAAACACGAGATGATTATAGCAATGGACGCAACGTTCGTGTTCAATTTATGTTGAAAAGTGTATGAATTGAAGAGAATAATTATTATTGAAGACTATTGAGTAAGATTATTCAGCAAGTGTGCTGTACGAATAAAAAATATATATTTTTTATACGATTATTTAATACAGATCATTATTTTATTATCTGTTTATTTTATTTTGGAAACGGGTTTGCATTGGATGTGGAGATTTTTTTTTTTTTTGGGAATCGGGATTAAGGAAAATACTGCGTTTTGGCAAAAATGCGAGTAATGTGATGGAATTATATTGGTTATAATGTATTTTAATTAATAAAAAACACGAGATGATTATAGCAATGGACGCAACGTTCGTGTTCAATTTATGTTGAAAAGTGTATGAATTGAAGAGAATAATTATTATTGAAGACTATTGAGTAAGATTATTCAGCAAGTGTGCTGTACGAATAAAAAATATATATTTTTTATACGATTATTTAATACAGATCATTATTTTATTGATGGATTTGTGAAGTATAAGAATTGTAAACGCGGAAGTGAAGAAATCTCATTTATTTAATATATTATGAAGTAATGTCATGTAGCTTGTATTGTATATGAATGTAATTAATACGAAATTAAAATATAATAAAAATGGACACAAAATGGAAGTGAAATGAGGTGTTTTTGCAAATCAAAATAAATAAATGTCAGATTTGGAGTCAAAAAATCATGATTCCACGAGCATGGCCAGCATCCCCCGTAGATCTTTGTCGTTAGTAAGATTTCTGTGGCGTATCGCACCGTCAAATTTCATTTCGATCATGTTGTTAACGATTACGTTCACGTAATTGTGAATAACGAAAACAAACGCGCGCCCGGCAGATGAAAACTTTTTTTTTAATCAATAACTAATGAATTAATTTTTTAAATTATTTAACTAACAACTGAATGAATGAGACGTAATTTGTAAAATGAAACTAAAAAAAGAATTATGAAAATTACTTAAATAACGTCTGAAGGAAAAATCGAAAAATGTTTTAATTGAATTAACTAACAAACTAATTTAGGAAATGCCTTAAATCAAAATTGAAAGATAAAGGTAACGTTTTAGTAATCGAACTAATAAAAGAATTTTTTAAATACTTAAATAAGAACTTAAGAAAACAGACAAAATTTTTATAATCCAACAAAAGAATTTTTTAAATCATTTAAATAAGGACAAAATTTGTATAATCGCACTAATACATTTTTTGGAATTACTGCTATAAGGCCTAAAGACCATAGCAAATATTTTTACAGTCGAACTAACAAAAGAATTTTTTTAATTACCCAAATAACGACTGATGGAAAGAGCCAAAAAATTTATATATTTGAACCAACGAAAGAATTTGAGAAACTTCTTAAATAAGTACTCAAGAAAATAGATTAAATATTTATAACCGACCTAACAGAAGAATTTTCTAAAATCGATCTAACAAAACATTTTGATAAATCCTATATAAGGACGCAAAAGAAAACATGCTAAATTTTTATAATCGAACCAACAAAACATTATTTTATAAAGATATATTATAAAAAATGTAGAAAATTATTTAAACAATGACTAAAGAAAACATCCGAAATTTTTATAATCGAACTATCAAAACATTATTTTATAAAGATATTTTATTTAAAAATTTAGAAAATTATTTAAACAATGACGAAAGTAAACAGCTTAAATTGTTACAACCCCTCGAACAAAACAATTTTAATAAACCGATCAGACCAATTCTTAAAGAAGAACGCAAAAAAAACATTCTAAATTTGTATAATCTAACTAACAAAACATTATTGTATAAAGACATTTTATTTAAAAATTTAGAAAATTATTTAAACAACGACGAAAGTAAACAGCTTAAATTGTTACAATCCCTCGAACAAAACAATTTTAAAAAACCCATCAGACCAATTCTTAAATAAGGACGCAAAAGAAAACATCCTAAATTTTTATAATCGAACTATCAAAACATTATTGTATAAAGATATATTATAAAAAAATTTAAAAATTATTTAAACAATGACTAAAAAAACATCCTAAATTTTTATAATCGAACTAACAAAACATTATTTTATAAAGATATTTAATTTTTTAATTTAGAAAATTATTTAAACAATGACGAAAGTAAACAGCTTAAATTGTTACAACCCCTTGAACAAAACAAGTTTAAAAAACCCATCAGACCAATTCTTAAATAAGGACGCAAAAGAAAACATCCTAAATTTTTATAATCGAACTATCAAAACATTATTGTATAAAGATATATTATAAAAAATGTTGAAAATTATTTAAACAATGACTAAAGTAAACATCCTAAATTTTTATAATCGAACTAACAAAATATTATTGTATAAAGACATTTTATTAAAAAATTTAGAAAATTATTTAAACAACGATGAAAGTAAACAGCTTAAATTGTTACAACCCCTCGAACAAAACAATTGTAAAAAGCCCATCAGACCAATTCTTAGATAAGGACGCAAAAGAAAACATCCTAAATTTTTATAATCGAACTAACAAAACATTATTGTATAAAGATATATGATAAAAAAATTTGAAAATTATTTAAACAATGACTAAAGAAAACATCCTAAATGTTTATAATCGAACTAACAAAACATTATTTTACAAAGATATTTTATTAAAAAATTTAGAAAATTATTTAAACAACGATGAAAGTAAACAGCTTAAATTGTTACAACCCCTCGAACAAAACAATTTTAAAAAACCCATCAGACCAATTCTTAGATAAGGACGCAAAAGAAAACATCCTAAATTTTTATAATCGAACTAACAAAACATTATTGTATAAAGATATATTATAAAAATTTAGAAAATTATTTAAACAATGACTAAAGAAAACATCCTAAATTTTTATAATCGAACTATCAAATCATTATTGTATAAAGATATATTATAAAAAATTAAAAAAATTATTTAAACAATGACTAAAGAAAACATCCTAAATTTTTATAATCGAACTATCAAAACATTACTTTATAAAGATAATTTATAAAAAAATTAGAAAATTCTTTAAACAATGACGAAAATAAACAGCTTAAATTGTTACAATCCCTCGAACAAAACAATTTTTAAAAACCCATCAGACCAATTCTTAAATAAGGACGCAAAAGAAAATATCCTAAATTTTTATAATCGAACTATCAAAACATTATTGTATAAAGATATAATATAAAAAATTTTGAAAATTATTTAAACAATGACTAAAGAAAACATCCTAAATTTTTATAATCGAACTAACAAAACATTATTCTATAAAGGTATATTATAAAAAATTTTGAAAATTATTTAAACAATGACTAAAGAAAACATCCTAAATGTTTATAATCGAACTAACAAAACATTATTTTACAAAGATATTTTATAAAAAAATTTAGAAAATTATTTAAACAATGACGAAAGTAAACAGCTTAAATTGTTACAACCCCTCGAACAAAACAATTTTAAAAAACCCATCAGACAAATTCTTAAATAAGGACGCTTTATTTTATAAAGATATTTTATTTAAAAATTTAGAAAATTATTTAAACAAT
This sequence comes from Ephialtes manifestator, assembly GCA_963970395.1. Taxonomy (NCBI): domain Eukaryota; kingdom Metazoa; phylum Arthropoda; class Insecta; order Hymenoptera; family Ichneumonidae; genus Ephialtes; species Ephialtes manifestator. Next base: position 17,619,395 of record OZ019977.1, on the reverse strand, counting down.
GACGAAAATAAACAGCTAAAATTGTTACAACCCCTCGAACAAAAAAATTTAAAAAAAAATCATCAGACGAATTTCTCTAGCATACGTAGAGCTATAGTAAATTTACAGTGTCTATATATACGATCACGTTTCCACGAGCACGACCGGCATCCCCCGTAGATCTTCGTCGTTAGTAAGATCTCCGTGGCGTTTCGCACCGTCGCATTTACTCTCGATCATATCGTTTACCATCACGTCCACGTGATCGTGAATAACGCCGAAAATAATGTAGCGCCGAACTTTGTAAAATCTTTGTTTTTTAATTTCGTGATGATAAAGACTATTTGTCCGGTTGCGCGGGTATCCGAACCATTGGAACTGCTCGTTCGTTCGTCGCGTACGTGCATACTTTAGCATAACGCGCCCGGTGTACATATCCAACGCAGGCATCGCGAGCAGAGAGAGAGAAAATACAGCGCGCGATGCTAGATACCAGCCTCTACGTAGTAACTATACTATATGCATTGAGGGAAGAGTGTGTAATGGTTTCGCTGTTGCTCGCGGCTAACAGAGCATCATTCTATCTTTACTCTTTATACATCGAGCAAATCTCCCCCCCTCGGAGTTCTCGCTCGAGCTGACCCAGCCGCCGCCGTGGTTGACCCCTTCCCGTTGCCCTCGCGAATCGATTTGTTATTGTTTTTGTGTCTGCGGTCGTAGCGGCAGTTGCGGAGGATCAGGACGACCCTAGGGCGGGGGTAAATTCGTGCGCACGCGGTGAAGAAGGGCTTCATATTCTCTATATAAAACGATTGTACCAGTCGTTGACCGCATTTCACCCGTTGACAATTTTATCGATACAATTGCCTTTCCGAACGAATATTTTCATCCGAAGAACGGACGAATCAGAGTTCGAAGTTTATTATTATATTACACTGTTAGACATTTTTTTAATGAAAATTAATATAAAGCATTCAACGGTTTTTTGCGAATAAGCGTATGTTAAATTTAATATATAATTATTAATTAATATACAAAAAAATTGTTGCAAAATTAATATTAAGTATTGGAAGTTTTTTTTGCGGATAACCGTATGTTAAATTTAATATACAATTATTAATTAATATACAAAAAAATTGTTGCAAAATTAATATTACGTATTGGAAGTTTTTTTAAGGATAACCGTATGTTAAATTTAATATACAATTATTAATTAATATACAAAAAAAATTGTTGCAAAATTAATATACTAAACACTTTGCAAAAGTTGTGATTATAATATAATTGTTGGAATTTTACTACATATCTGTGTATCATAGTTACTGATAGAAATTTTTTTATGAAAATTAATATCAAGTATTGGAAGTTTTTTTGCGGATAACCGTATGTTAAATTTAATATAAAATTATTAATTAATATACAAAAAAAATTGTTGCAAAATTAATATACTAAACACTTTGTAAAAGTTGTCATTATAATATAATTGTTGGAATTTTACAACATATCTGCACTGTTAAAAATTTTTGTATGAAAATTAATATAAAGTATTGGAAGTTTTTTTGCGGATACGCGTATATTATATTTAATATACAAATATTAATTAATATATAAAAAAATTGTTGCAAAATTAATATACAGTATACTAAACTCTTCATAAAAGTTGTGTTTATAATATAATTATTGGAACTTTACAATATATCTGTATATTAAATGGAATTTAATATACCGTATCTGGAAAAGAACTTCCAATACATATATTAATTTTCAAAATATTTTTAACAGTGTGGGTATCATAGTGTACGCTGTTAGAAATTTTTTTATAAAAATTAATATTAAGTATTGGAAGTTTTTTTGCAGTTAAGTGTATGTTAAATTTAATATACAATTATTAATTAATATACAAAAAAATTGTTGCAAAATTAATATACTAAACACTTCGTAAAAGTTGTGATTATAATATAATTGTTGGAATTTTACTACATATCTGTTTATCATAGTGTACGTTGTTAGAAATTTTTAAATGAAAATTAATATTAAGTATTGGAAGTTTTTTTTGCGGATGCGCGTATATTAAATTTAATATGCAAATATTGATTGATATATAAAAAAATTGTTGTTCAATTAATATAGAGCATACTAAACACTACATAAAAGTTGGGTTTATAATATAATTATAGGCATAGGGTAGTTTTTGGAAAAATTCTTTACCGTTTATTTATTTTTATTATTATTGTGAAATAATAAGAATAATTTTAATGTTTTAAAAATGTAATACTACTTTCGGTCTATTTTTACCATTACTTGTCATATTGGTCATAAATTCTTAAGCATTTTATTAAGAATAAAAAATAAAGCTTTTTCCATCAAAATTCGCGCATCTTGAAGTTATGGGGAAACCCACATTTCTAACGCGAAAATATTCTGAATACACCGGAAAATAAAATAAGATAAAACGTCAATTGTTATCACTTTAAAAAAAAATAAAATCTAAACAAAGTAAATTTTTTTCTGAAATTATTTAGCAATTAAAAAATAATTTTTTAATTAAATTAAATAAAATTTAATTAAAAAATAATTTTTTACTTCTCTTATAAATTATTATTTTATAAAGATAGGGGAACTTGCAATACTGATTACATCTATTCCGAAGTACAATTTATGTTTTCGTTACAAAATTATTCTTATATTTATAGCAGTATTTAGTAATTGGAATTCATTTCATAGAAACAATTTAAAAATTCATTGAAGCATATGACGTTGCATGGATTTTGAAGGATTATGAATATTACTAAAAATAAAAAATTCGTTATCATTGTTTGATTTCAATCGCTTGGTAGCGTGATAAAAAAAAATTGTTGTTTGTGAGGAATTTTCGTTTTCTTTTAAACCGATATTTATCGAATCAATATAATCTACATACGCTATCGGCGCTCAAACTGTATAAATTATTGAGCGTTTATTACCGTATGTAACACACACCGGCTACAGAGATTTAGTAGGTCGTTGGAATATTCAAGTGTTCTATAATTCGAAATTTCGGAATTTCACCAGTAAGATTAATTCCAGTAATATAAATCGATAATTATGAATTCTATTTTTCCAAAACACTACGTTTATCTCAAAATAGTAAAAAATATATTGTTAAATAATATCTAAACACCAGTGAACTTTCAATCCTAAAAAAGGACCTAAAATGACTTGATAATTGTAAATTAAATTTTTCGTCTTAATATGGAAAAAAAATATAAATTCGCAAACAATATTAATCTAAATACCAATAAACTTTTATTCCCAAAATAATACCCAATTTTTCCTAAAAACAATAATAAAAAAAAAAAACAAAAAAAAATTTATCAATTTTCAATAATTACAAAAATCAAAAAAGTATGTGTCAACGACTGGTACAAACGAATATGAGTCGTCCGCGCGAGGATAAAGGGTTTGCAGGGTTTCAAAGGCGCGCGGGTTTGGGGGCGGGGGGGGGGGGGGGGCGATGTAGAGCTGGCGCCGAACGTAGAAAGAAGGGATGGTATTCGAAGGTGGACTGGATGGTACCGGGTACCGGGCAGAAGTGCAAGGAGGGATGTTGCTCCTGTACCACAGAGAGGACGGCAGAAGTGGGGGGAGGGGGAGGGGGAGGTTCGCGGTCCAACGGTGAGCTCAGCTCTTCTCTCCCCGGAGGTTCGGGATGCTCGATGCAAGTACTTGTAGGGTGATAGAGGGGAGAGGGGCCGTGGGGGTGGGGGTGGGGGAGGGGGAGGGGGGAAGGACCCCCATGTATTATTATATCTATAGCGTCAGTGCAATATATACACAGGGATGCTGCGAGGGACGCGGATCGCGTAGGAGAGAGGGTGGGGTGAGGGTGGGAGGGGGCGAGGGGGTGGGGGGAGGAAAAAGGGCTCATCGTGCTATATCTATACATATGAGGATAAAATACACAGCGAGGCTGCGAGGGGCGCGTGGTCGCGTGGATGAAGAGGGTGGGTTAACCCCCCACCCCCCTCAACCCTCCACCCCGCCAAGGGCTGCCCGTTCCACTACCCCGATGGTCCATGCAGGAGAGAGACAAACGACAGAGAGAGCAAATAGCAGGGGGTGGGGGTGGGGGGAGGTTAGGAAGTAAGGCGAGAGAGATCCGTCGGTGCTTGACAGGTGACAAGCGATTGGACCACTGACGTCACGGATCACTTGCTCGACCGCGTGCACACTCACATATATATATATATATATATCTATACATATAGACACCTCTCTCTCTGAGAGACACGCATGATCACACGCTCGGGGCACACGCATTCACCGTTCAACCCCCACCATCATCACCGCCGTAGCACCGCCACAGGAGTGTATAGTACCACAAACAAACTCGGCAAGGAAACGAGCGTAAAGTAGGCGAACGAAAAAAAAAAAAAATAGCGACTCTCGACGACGGACAATAACGGGCTTAACGAATTGTCACGCTCTGTGTGATATTTACGTGCTAACCGGCCGATAGCCTCGCGACGCCTCTATCTGGTTACCATTACACTCGGATGTATGAAATGCGCCAACATACACCATCCCCCCACAATAGCCCTATTTATGATTGGGCAAAATTGCTTTCCATGCGCAGAATAAAATTGCGTGGCGGAAAAATCGTTTCGAATTGTTGCGGCCGCTTCCCCAGACGAAGACCTCGAGATGTTGTAGAACATCGCGAAGTTACCTCGTATTTTTAACCACTTTATGGGCTCATTATAGAAGCCTGTGGTGGAAATATTAATTTTCATTATTTTTCTCAAAGACGAAACCTACGAAAATTTGGGAAAAATTAAATATGGCGAAAACACGGATCATGCGCGGTGAAGGCGGAGGAATAACGCTACGGATTTTCCAGAGCTTGCTCACCCGCACCGCCAACTACCATGTGGCGCTTTTATCATCGTACCTTTTGCGTATGAGACGGAAAAGCTCGCTACCGGAAAAAGATCGCGAAACATGGCGATGGAAACGAGATATTTTTCACGGATTGTCTGTGCACTTTTTTATTGTTTTTTTGGGAAACGGCATTGCATTGGATGTGGAGATTTTTTTTTTTCGGCGAATCGGGATTAAGGAAAATACTGCGTTTTGACAAAAATGCGAGTAATGAGATGGAATTATTGGTTATAATGTATTTTAATTAATAAAAAACACGAGATGTGATTATAACAATGGACGCAACGTTCGTGTTCTATTTACGTTGAAAAGTGTGTGAATTGAAGAGAATAATTATTATTAAAGACTATTGAGTAAGATTATTCAGCAAGTGTGATGTACGAAGAAAAAATATATTTTTTTTATACGATTATTTAATACAGATCATTATTTTAATGATGGATTTGTAAAGTATAAGAATTATAAACGCGGAAGTGAAGAAATCGCATTTATTTAATATTATGAAGTAATGTCATGTAGCTTGTATTGTATATGAATGTAATTAATACGAATTCAAAATATAATAAAAATGGACACAAAATGGAAGTGAAATGAGGTGGTTTTTAAAATCAAAATACATAAATGACATGAGAATTGAAAAAAAAACTTTTTTTTTGTCGGCTGAAAAATGCGGGATTGAAATAGAAGAATAATAATTAAATGGGTCAATGAATACAGGAAAAAAAATCCCTTCAATACAGTACGGCCCTTAGAAAACTTAGATTAAAAGAAAAAAATTATGATCAAATTTGAATCGACTTAAAAAATTTGGAAAACAATTATATGAAGAGTACGTAAATAAACGAGAATTTACGTATTTTTTTAAGTTACAATAAATTAAAAGAAAAAAAATTGTAATCAAATTTGACGTGATTTAAAAAATTTGGAAAATAATTGTCAAAAATTTAAAAACTACTTAAACAAACGAGAATTTAAGTATTTTTTTAAGTTACAATAAATTAATAGAAAAAAAATTACTATCAAATTTGACGCGATTTAAAAAATTTGGAAAATAATTATATGAAAAGTAGGCAAACAAATGAGGATTTACGTATTTTTTAAGTTACAATAGAAAAAACGAAAAAAAAAATTATTATTAAATTTGACGCGATTTAAAAAATTTGGAAAATAATTATATGAAAAGTAGACAAACAAACGAGGAGTTACGTATTTTTTAAGTTACAATAGAAAAAAAGAAAAAAAAAATTATTATCAAATTTGACCCGATTTAAAAAATTTGGAAAATAATTATATGAGAAGTAGGTAAACAAACGAGAATTTACGTATTTTTTAAGTTACAACATTAGAAAAAAAGAAAAAAAAATTATAATCAAATTTAACGCGATTTAAAAAATTTGGAAAATAATTATATGAAAAGTAGGTAAACAAACGAGAATTTACGTATTTTTTAAGTTACAATAGAAAAAAAGAAAAAAAAAATTATAATCAAATTTGACGCGATTTAAAAAACTTGGAAAATGATTATACGAAGAGTAGGTAAATAAACGAGAATTTACGTATTTTTTAAGTTACAATAGAAAAAAAGAAAAAAAAAATTATTATCAAATTGAAAGCGATTTAAAAAATTTGGAAAATAATTATACGAAGAGTAGGTAAATAAACGAGAATTTACGTATTTTTGTAAGTTACAATAGAAAAAAATAAAGAAAAAATTATAATCAAGTTTGACGTGATTTAAAAAATTTGGAAAATTATTATATGAAGAGTACGTAAATAAACGAGAATTTACGTATTTTTTAAGTTACAATAGAAAAAAAGAAAAAAAATTATTATCAAATTTGACGCGATTTAAAAAATTTGGAAAATAATTATATGAAAAGTAGGTAAACAAACGAGAATTTACGTATTTTTTAAGTTACAATAGAAAAAAAGCAAAAAAAATTATAATCAAATTTGACGCGATTTAAAAAATTTGGAAAATAATTATATGAAGAGTAGGTAAACAAACGAGAATTTACGTATTTTTTAAGTTACGATAGAATAAAAGAAAAAAAAAATATCAAATTTGACGCGATTTAAAAAATTTGGAAAATAATTATATGAATAGTAGGCAAACAAACGAGGATTTACGTATTTTTTAAGTTACAATAGAAAAAAAGAAAAAAAAATATTATCAAATTTGACGCGATTTAAAAATTTTGGAAAATAATTATATGAACAGTTGGTAAATAAGCGAGAATTTACGTATTTTTTTAAGTTACAATAGAAAAAATAATTATAATCATATTTGATGCGATTTAAAAAATTTGGAAAATAATTATAAGAGTTGGTAAATAAACGAGAATTTACGTATTCTTTTAAGTTACAATAGACAAAAAGAAAAAAAAATTAGAATCAAGTTTGACGTGATTTAAAAAATTTGGAAAATTATTATATGAAGAGTACGTAAATAAACGAAAATTTACGTATTTTTTTAAGTTAAAATAGAATAGAAGAAACAAAAATGATAATAAAATTTGACGTGATTTAAAAATTTGGAAAATAATTATATGAAGAGCAGGTAAACAAACAAGAATTTACGTATTTTTTAAGTTATAAAGGCTTTGGGGTTATCAAAATATTACCAAAAAACACAAAATATAAGCAAAGGGTTTATCTGATAAACGGAACGCCTTAGGATTTTGAAATTTGGTATTTTTTCTACAGAAGTATAGTATTACAATATAGCGAAATTACAACATTTTTTGGGAACATTAAAAAATCAGATGGTTTTACGGACTCATTTTGAATTATTTCATTACATATAAAGGAACAGAATCCCTCATTTATTGACTGATAGGTATATACAAGTAGTTAAGACATCTAACAACAATTTTATTGAAGTTTTATAAAAGTACAAAATATTTTACAGCGTTTATTTATGTTATATTTTATATTAAACATTTTTATTTTATATAAAAAATCTCTTACAGCTGAGTAAAAAATTATGTCTATGTTACATTTTCATTTGTTTAACAAGTAATCTTATGGGGAAACGCAACTCTGAGAAAATGTTCAGAGCCCAAAAACGAAAAGAAATTTAAACGATATTTATGCTTAAATGAAAATCAAAACCACGGTGTGGATATTATTCCTTGAAAAAAAAGATCATTACGTTTTTACACAGAGACAATTGAAAAACTGGAAGGAAAGTCTATAGATGCGATTTCTAGAGCTGGTTACGGTTCACCGAATGTGCCGCGGCTTTTAGCACATCAACCTGCAGGCTGCATAACGTATGCTCCGCTCTAAAAAAAAAAAAACGAAATTACATGTAACATAACAATTTTTAAATAAACATTCAATACTATTCCCGAAATTTGTAATAACATTTAAGGCATTCCATAAAATTTCAGCAATTAAAACGATAAAATTCTGTCAATCATTTTTAAGAAACAGATTTAAAAAATTACAACAAATACACTAAGTATGAAAATCTCAATAATTTTTTGTTTAAAAGCCCAAAAAAGCATAGTTATAATTTTCTATTCGGGTGACAAAAAAAAATTCATAATTATAAATTTAAAAAAAAAATCATTTAAAACTTGGTGTATTTGTTTGCATTGTATAATTGGATTTTTATAAGGTTTTTGACGTAAACTTTGATTCTGCGCTGCAGAATTGATATGGAACATCACATTTGTTAGTAATATATTTTTTGCTTAGAATACAGAAAAAAAATCGTACTTTTTCACCAAGTTTTGTACATCCTTGTGCGCTCGGGTAAATTCTATTAATTCTCGGTTCACTGTAGACAAAGTATCGCGTTTGTTTCCAATACGGTCATTAATAGACTGCAAAATATTCGAACACTTGGCGAAAAACTCTTGAACTATGTGCATATCTTCCGGTGTCTCTGGAATGACGATATTCTTGCATCTCAGAGTATCTAGAGATCTGAGCATAGATTTCAATTGCCTAAGAATTTCCACAGGCTTTTTCTCAAATTCCTCTGAAGAAATAAAATGAAATCCACAAATTAATTAAGTTTACTGAATGAACATGTATTACTGAAAAGTAAGATTCATTACCAAGGGATGCTGTGATTTCTGCAAAATTAGTATCCAGACCATTTTGCAAATCTATGAAACTCCTCAAGTCCCTCTCTTTTGCCTTCATTGAGCGTAATTTTTCATGCAAAACATCATCTTCCTTTGCCAACATTCCCAACTGTGATACTATAACTTTCTCCTTATCCTCTGCTTTTTTCTTCATCAACAATTCAATCATTTTAGTAAGAAGACACTTATCATACAGCAATTTCATTTCCAACTCTTTGTTGTCCGGTTCTATTCTTCTTGTTGTGTCCAAAAAAGATGGACCTTGCGAGGTAGGCATTATGGATTGCCTGGATGAAGGTAGTCCGGTCTTTCTTCCAAAAAGGCCTGGAGCTTAAATCAAATTTTGATATTTGGGTGTGGGTCAAAATAGCAAATTACCAAAATAGGCCATTGTTATGAAATTTACTATTTCAGCCTTTCGCTATTTGGATCATTCACTATTTTGACCCCTATCTTATTCGAATGCAATAAAAATAGCGAATTTCATAATGATGGCCACGCTATATTTGGGTGTTCCTTATTTTGAAATTTGCTATGTTAGCTGTTCGTTATTTTGAAATTCACTATTTTAGCTATTCGTTATTTAGAAATTCACTATTTTAGCTATTCGTTATTTTGAAATTCACTATTTTAGCTATTCGTTATTTTGAAATTCGCTATTTTAGCTATTCGTTATTTTGGTAATTCGCTATTTTAGCTATTCGTTATTTTGAAATTCGCTATTTTAGCTATTCGTTATTTTGAAATTCACTATTTTAGCTATTCGTTATTTTTAAATTTGCTATTTTAGCTATTCGTTATTTTGAAATTCGCTATTTTAGCTATTCGTTATTTTGAAATTCGCTATTTTAGCTATTTGTTATTTTGAAATTCGCTATTTTAGCTATTCGTTATTTTGAAATTCGCTATTTTAGCTATTCGTTATTTTGAAATTTGCTATTTTAGCTATTCGTTATTTTGAAATTCGCTATTTTAGCTATTTGTTATTTTGAAATTCGCTATTTTAGCTATTCGTTATTTTGAAATTTGCCATTTTAGCTATGTGTTATTTTGAAATTCGCTATTTTAGCTATTCGTTATTTTGAAATTTGCCATTTTAGCTATTCATTATTTTGAAATTAGCTATTTTAGCTATTGGTAATTCGCTATGTTGACGCCCACCCTAAAATTTAATACCGATTCTCATCGGTTACACTTTGCCATATATGTTCATTTTTTGTTTTTACAAAACAAGAACTTTAGTAATTATTTCAATGTCTCGAGGAATCGTATGAGAAATAAAGCAAAAAAAAGAAGGGAAAAGCCAATAGACGTACTTGAGGAATAAAATTTTTTTAAAATAGTTATTATTGTAATGATGAAGAATGAAGAAAATTAAATACCTGGAGCTAAAAAATCGCCAGGAGCCATTGTGGTTCTATGGCCATGTACTCTCGAACGTGGCTCTACCAAAGATTCCATCAAACCGCTATGTGTTTGATCAGCAGTTGACCCATTACGCCTGAATATAAATAACATTTTAGATTTTATATAAAGTCAAGTAAACATAAATGGAATTTGCGATTCAAATGTTAAGTTTTACCTTGTAAACTTCCTCGATTTCGGAGTGATCGGTGCTTCTCTCTGCATTTTTGTGGCTCAAAGTTTTGTATCACTTATCAGGATTTAAGGAACGAATTTGACGATAAAAATGTACGATGGTATTTTATCTGAACCGATATTTCTTATTTGTCACCTTGACAAGTTCGACTTGTGTTACGGTATAAACAAAATTTAAACTGTGCTATATTTACGAAACGTTATTGGATCAGTACCAACATATTTAGAAAAAATTCCCTAGGACTTAATTGTTGCTTGTCAGCTGATGCGTTGATAAGATACTAAGCTAGGATTTTATATGCACTTTTTCATAACATGTCAAAATGATTTTAACGAATGAATTAATGCATCTTTGGTACATTTTCTATTGAAATTAAACATTCAATCAGCAAACTAGTTTCTAGTGTTTTTATTTTTTGAACTTTGGCAGCAGCGGCCAATGAATCAGGGGCGTTTTTTCGCCAGCAAAAAAAAAAACGTATATGCGCGAAACGACCGGTCAAAAATATTGTGCCTGATTATTTATAATAACGAATTTTATAGGCAAAAAAAGCAAGTAGAACATCCTTTTTGAAGATGGAAGTATTAATAAATGATTTAACAAGTTAATAATGTTTGTAGGGCACAAACATTTATTACGCTACTGAGTTGCAGCTGGTGGAAATTTAAAGGCTCTCTTTTCGTACGAATAGCGCTAAAAGTCGGTCAATTAATCAACTCGCTAATCGATCAATAATCAATTATGTAGAGAAAAATCCTACAATCATATAATCGAGAATAACTGGGAGAAAATAAATGATTTATCTATCATTATTCTTCTGAACTTCTAAATATTTTGAGATATAGTTTAAAATCTGTGGCCAACTCCCGCGCTTTTTTTTACGCATGCGCAGTTGAAAATGCGCAGGTAGCGCAGCTCAGCGCCTTTTGAACGTACTTTCTCAAAAAATCGGTCAATTAATCAACTCGCCAGTCGATCAATGAACAATAATGTGGAGAAAAATCCTACAATCATATAATCGAGAGCAGAGTTGTAAATCCCCATTAATTCATGAGATATAGTTTACAGTACAATTTGTTTTGTAATTATGATTTCATAATAATAATATGTAGTGATTGTAAAATAGAGTGTAAACATTTGAATAGCTGAAAAAAATACTAATTTTCGCTTTAATATTGCAAGAAATAGAGGAAAAAATGAAAGAAATTAGTAATGCATTACTTTCTTAATGCATAATCTTAACTTTTTATTGAAAAATAATAATTTTTGCAGCCATTCAAAAGTTTAATCATCGTATTACAATCGCTACATGTTATTATTATAAAATCATAATTATAGAGCTGATCGTATCATCAGCATTATTTCTACAAGTATTAGGCATTTACAATTCTGATCGAGATTAGCTGGCAGAAAATAAATGATTTATCCATCATTTTTCTTCTGAGCTCCGAAATATTTTGAGATATAGTTTAAAAACTGCGGCCAATTCCCGCGCTTTTTTTATGCATGCGCAGTAGAAAATGCGCAGGTAGCGCAGCTCAGCGCTTGTTAAAGGTACTTTCTCAAAAAGCACGTGTATGCCAGTGCAGACAGTGCGTGTTTATGTGCGGCATCGTGATGCGGCTTCGTTTAATTAATTATCGCAAATAACTACTGTGGTGATTATTATAAATTTTTGTGAAATATTTAAGGACAAGCCTAAGCCGCCAAAATGAAGAACAAGCCAACGCGTCACAAGGAAACTAATACTTTTAAGGTAGGCGTTAATCACAACTCCCGACTATTAACCTCTTCCACGTTTTACAATCATTTTGTACATTACAGTTCAAAAGATTTTCGGAAAGAGTATCCGAAATCGATGTCGATGTTTTTCATCGTGTAGCACATCGATACGAGGAACAAAAAGAAGATGATATAGAAACGTTCTTCTATCAGACGCTCCAAAAATGGAGCGTTCTCAATCTTACCGAAGGCTACACTGCCTTCAAAAAGGAAGTTCGAAATATAGTCACGCTTCCTCAATTATTAAATCGCAAACAGGAGGTCATAGACATATTGATGAAGTACCTCAAACAGAAGGATAATCAGCCTTATCTTCAACCTATTTTAGAGTAAGTTATCCTTAATAATATCATTAATTAGTCATTTTTTTAAATTGTTGAAAAATGCAGTAATTTATGTATTATATTGTTACGACCGAGCGAATGAATAAAGCTGATATTTATTTGTGGGGCGGATATTATTAATTGCAAAGGATTCTATTTATCTTTTAACGTTTCTGTTCGCACGTTTGCTCGCAGTCAAAGTCCTGCCAAGACTTTCTTCTGTCACGTTTACTGTGAAGTATATCAAGTATTCGTTTGTCGATCATCATACCGTGTGTTCCTATAAGACCTAATCTCTATATTCATAACAATATATCTAATTAATATTTTGTATATAATGTATATGGGGCATTCCATACCAACTCGGTCAATGGCTGAAACACAGATTTTATTTTGTTCGGGGCAATTTTTTATCTTAATCTTCCAACTGAAAAATGTATGCAGAAATTTTTTCAGATTTTATTTTATCCAAATTTCTGAGTTATAAATAATTAAAGCTATCTAAAAAATGGCCTAATTTTAAAAACTCAAATAATTCTCAAAAATACTGTGATGTGCAACAAAACGTTTGAATCATAAGCCAGAGTGGGTTGAGACCTCCTGCTATTTTTTTCCATTTTATAACATTATTCAAAGGTTTTTTGAACATTAAATAGACAATGCTTCGATTTTATAATCTCAAAAAATCTCTGATGTGTATATATGTCAACTTTTTAAATATCTCTTTTATTACTTCAGTGGAATAACTTGAAACTTATTGCCTTAGGTTTTTGTTACTGCTGTTATAAGATTTCTTAGTTATTTTTAATATCCTATGTAGACGTGAATTCACTATTTTTATTAAATTATAAATTGCCTGTGCTTAATACAATAGTTATAATTGTCTCTATTACTACTTATCATCATTCATTTAATTTTCAATACCTTTTTTGCTTTCCGCTTTGGTTTTTTCCATACCATTTTTTTTTAATATCTGGAAATATTCAGAAATTTCTACTCTGGGATCATTTTTCATTCTTTCAATTTATTCTGAGAATAAATAATTATCCTCTTAAACCTCATATTAAGTTACATTCTTGTTTATTTGTTTGGCTTGTATTTCTCTGAGAATTAATTTTACTTGGAAATAAATTCATATTAAAGAATTTTTCATGATAATTTGAAACATTTTTTCAAAGCGCTTTCCAAAAATTGTTATAATTATAGTTGTAGTTTAAATAGAATTAAATTTTCGATGGCAAGGATTTTGTCCATTCTTTGGTTTAATCGTTAATTGGGTTTTAATCCCCCAATAAATAATAAATAAAAACTAAATGAATGTTTTCTTATTTTACAGATTGATCGTAGCAGTTGCCAGAGATCTTCAGAAAGAGTTTTACGAATACTTTCCAGATTTTCTCTCGGTAATAATCGATCTATTGCAAACGAAAGATGCGGAACAATTGGAGCACACGCTCACAGCGTTGGCCTATTTATTCAAATTTCTCTGGCGTTATTTGATAAAAAATGTCGATAGAACGTTCGATCTTCTTTTGCCGTTGCTCGGAGACTCTAAACCACCTTACATCAACAATTTTGCCGCCGAAAGTTTCGCGTACGTGGTTCGAAAAGTACGAGACCGAGATTCGTTCTTTCGTCTCGTTCTCCGAACTCTCCAAGAAAAAAGACAAGGAATTCCAGGATGCGGAAGACTCATGTTCGAAGTTATTTCCGGAACCACCGGCCAATTGCATTCCTGTGCCGAACCGATGTTAAATTTGTATCTCGAAGCTCTCGAGGACGATAACATAGACCGAGAGCTCGTTTATTCCGTTCTGGAACAAATTTTCAGCGCTATAATGAACGACGTTCATCCACAAAAGAGTGAAGTATTCTGGACAGTCCTTCAAACATTCATCGACCGCTATACGGAAGTAAAAGACGCCTCGGAAATTATTTCGAGCAAGAAAGACGTCGTCGTATCATTTTTCCGATTAGTAAATCTCGCAGTTAGTCACAGAAACGGTAGAATGCTTATAAATCCTGTGCCGCTTATAAAGAGGCTCGTTCGAGTTGTTGACGTTTACCAAAATAATCAAGAGATTCTTCGATCTATAATCGATGTATCTGTCTCAATACTTTTGGCATCTCAAGTCAAACTCAGCCAGGAAACATCGAGCGAGTTGGTGCTTAAACTTTTGTCCATTCAGCACCGAGAACTGACTTTTCATATCGTCGAGCGACTTGTCGATTATTCTTCGTTCGAAACTCTGGTTTTGCCGCATGTATTGAGACGCACGATTCGCGAGGGTTTTGACGCTCAAACTCTTCGTCTTTTCTCTAAAATTGTAAGCGCTCGTGCTCCTCCACGACTTGGCGGCGTTTCTTTGAAAAACTGGAAGAAATTTCCGTTGGATATTCGAGGGGCGTCGAAAAATGCACTGAATTTCATTCACGAGACTCTGGAAAACGCTTCTAAGGAAGAAAACATTGCTGAAGACGCTGTAAAAGCTATCATAATTCTGCCCCATCTCAATCCAGTCTCGGAAGATTTTGTCGAAATAGTGAAAAAATCGATTGTTATTACTTACCAAAAACTCGTCACCGAGGACGAAATTGATGCTGACGAAATTGAGAAAAGGAGCTTTTATTTTCTGGTTGCTGTTGAATCTGCGGCGCACATTCTTCAGGCTGACGCTTTTCACGATTTTGTGGAAACTCTCGGTGGAAGTTTGTTCGAATTATTGCGAAAATATCCAGAGAACGAAAACCTTCTTAATGCAGTTGATCTCAGCTTGACGCAGATTTCGGAATCTAAACGACGAGACGATTATTTGACAATCGACACATTCGAGAGGATGAATGAATTGCTGGGAGGAAAACTTTCCGCTCCTTTTCATCGGACTCGACTCACAGTCACTCACATTTACTCGCTTTTCCGACACGTACAGGAACTTAGAATTTCCGAGGAAAAAAGCGGAAGCACAAATGCTTTGGAACTTATGTTTTTGGCTGAAAATGAAGCAGCAACTGTTCACAAATATCGCGATAGGCTTGTACATCTTCAAGCTCTGACTCTTCACAGTCAAGCTTTGACAAATTTGCAACCAAAGTATTACGGTTTCCCTTTGAGATATCTCATGGGAAATTTGTGGATTAATTTCTCCCTGTTATGGGATCCCGTTTGCAAAGCCATTGCGACCTACGCGACTAAAGAGTGCTCAGAATTTTGGCCTGTTTTTCTCGCCGATCTGAAAGCCGAAATTCCAAAGCAAAACCCTTTGAATCTTTTCAACGAAAGCATCAAACCCACTTTGTTCAAATGTGACGTGATTGCAACTTTAACCAATCAATTAACTTCATACGACGACAAACCCGATTACCTAAATCACAAATTGTTGCTTTGGAAATGTATGGTAGAATTTACCGATTATTGCGAAGCAAAGAATCGCGATATCACCGGTTTATTCATCGAGAATGTTGAGAATAATTATTTCAAGTCAAACACCGAAAGCGCGAGATCTTGGAGCATTGAGAAGAAGAAAGATGAGAGTATTTTGGAGACAGACGCTGTGGAAGCTGAAAGCGAAGACGACGAGGAAGACGAAGAAGCAAAGAAAACTTCGAAGGTTTCGCCTAAAAAGGCTTTGCGAGGTCCTGGAAAATCCTTTGAGCTCAAATTGCTCTTAGCCCAAATGAAGGTTTTCGCTAAAGTTAACAATCCCAAAACTCTCTATCGCGAATCAGAAATGAACAAAATTTACATGGATCTTCTAACGTCAAAAAACATCGACGTTCAGAAAGCAGCATTGGATTGTCTCTTCGCCTACAAGTTAAAGTATCTCGTGCCTTACAAGGAAAATCTTTACAGTCTCATCGACGAGAAGAATTTAAAAAACGAGCTTGCTAGATTTAGAATCGATGAGGAAAGCAACATGCTAAAAGACGAACATCGAGAGGGTCTTATGCCAATCCTAATGCGCCTAATTTACGCGAAAATGGTGATGAGAATAGGCACAAGAACTGGAGGCAAAGGCGGCGCTCTTGTTCGCCGTAAAATAATCCTTCGCTTCCTCGCCGGAAGCCAAGAGGAAGAGATGATGCTTTTTACTCGTATGGCTTTCAAGCCCTTCGAAAAATTTGTTCCTCTAGACTTGCAAACTCCACCAGTGGACCTCACCAAATTGGTAAACGAAGTTTCCAGCCAAATAGATCTTTCGAACGTCATACCACCGAAAAGATTGCGCAGCGCCGTCAATTTGCTCGCCATAGTTATCGAGCAATTTGGCGCGAAAATGATGGAAAATCTTCTGCCCCGTTTGTTGGGAATTCTCGTTTGTATTTTGACGCAGACGAATGGCATTTTGGAGAGATCGGACAAAGTTCTTTCCGGTTATCTTCCGACCATGAAGAGCCTTCGTACTACTTGCATTGGCGTTGTGGGAAGATTCTTCACTCATTTTGAGAACTACGCCTGGAAACCCGAAGAACTCGACGCTGTTTTTGACGTTGGAGTATTTCCATTGCTGGAAAAATTGCCCATCGAAGGTATTCACAGTCCCACAGCTTTGCTGAAGCTTTTTGCAGCCTGGGCTGAAAATCCGCGGTATTATCAATTGCTCGTAAAGCATCAAGGGGAAAATCCATCGCTAACGCCTCTTCCTTATGTAATGCGACTTTTGCTCGGCCCGAAAACTCACCTTTCGGTTATTCATATGATTTTGGAGATGCTGCAGAAAATGTTAACTCTTCAGGATGCCGACAAAATGGAAACTGACGAAGAACCTGCTAAGCCACTGATCGTGACAAACGTTCTCAGCGTCGAAGGAACTGCGCCTGTAGAATTGAATTACGGTTCTGCTATTTTAATGCCTCACGTCGCTGAAATATTGCAGTACATGAAGAAGAAACTGGAAAGATCAAGCAAAGGAGTCAATAGAACAGAACTGATAATTCTCTCGCGCTTATCAGAATTGGCAAAGGATGGAGAAACCAGCGATAGATTATTGACTCTTTTGCTGCCGATTCTCGTTAAAAGAGCTATGCGAGGAGAAACTGAAGAAACAATTCTGGAGCTTCTTACCACAATAGTAAATCTCGTTAAAAATGTAGAAAAGCCTGAGATTCATCTTCGAGCTATCGTTCCACTTTTGGGAACTGTTTCGCCCGTTCCTGCGAGAAAATTGCTTCTGAAATTGATCGACACTATAGCTAAAGGAACTTCGGCTCTCGAGACACGCGACGTTGTTATGAAAAACGCTGATTTGCTGCTGAGGCTCAACGCTTGGGATCAGAAGTGGATCGAGCAACCAGACTTTGAAAAGAGATTAGACGCCTTTGCAGAAATTTCCGCAATTATTAACGACACTGATAACGATAAGACTACAATTTTGACCCTTGAATTTGGCGTAGCTGTTATTTACACTTGCTACTTTTTCTTGAGACACGAATCCGATTTGTCTCTCAGAGATTCTTCGGGTCAGTGTCTGAAAACATTGGGACCAAAACTGGCGAAGATGTACCGAGAAAATAACGTGGAAAGACGTTATCTTATTGATGACACTGTCTTGTCTGTAGTAAGAAATGGAATCAGGAGCAAAAATGATGTCGTGCGCAATCAATCCATCGCATTTTTGGGAGAAATGGCCCTGGAATGTCCGGAAGTACATCCAGTTTTGCGGGATTTGGCTCTCTTGGCAAACAGGGAGGACAGAGAAGTCGATTTCTTTGAGAATCTTCAGCATCTTCAGCTGCACAGAAGAGCACGAGCTTTGCTCAAATTTTGTTCACTAGCAAAATCATTCAAAAGAGCACCAAACGCGAGGACTTTAACACAATTTATATTCCCAGTAGCCTCTTCTTATCTGTGTAACGAAGCTTATGCGAATAAAAACAGCATCGTTGACGCAGCTATCGAAACTGTCGGTACAGTTTGTCGTCTTCTTCCTTGGCATCACTACGAAATTATCCTTAAACACTATTTGGACAAACTTGGAGGCAGCACCGAATTTCAGAGGCAAATCGTGCGAATCGTTGTCGCGATTTTGGACGCTTTTCATTATGATCTTTCGAAATTGAAGAGTGTGGATGTCAATGTTGTGGAAGTTGTGCCAAAAGTAGAAATTGAAGCTGAAACCCCAGCAGAAGTTCCTGAAGATTCTGAAGGTGAAAAAAGCGAAAAAGAATTGATAGAACAAACTGCAGAAGCTGAAGAATTGCTGGATGAGGCATTAAACACTGGAGATGTGACGGAAATCCTTGAAGAAGCTGAAGAGGAAAAGGAAACGGTTCAAGAAATCATGGCCATGGAAAAGCAAACAGTTTTGTCGCAATACGTAGCCAAGAGACTCGTGTTTGGTATAACACACGTGCTACTTCCTCGTCTTCATCGCTCGATTATCGCGCGAACGCAGCACGAAATCAGTCACAAAGTAAATAGAAGAAAAACCGGAGCAGAAAAGGAAGATGAGGAGCTCATGAGAGTTCCCATAGCTTTGGCTGTCGTTAAGTTGCTGCAAAAACTACCGGAAGATATTTTGAAAAGAAATCTTCCAGGAATATTCATGAAGCTCTGCACTTTCCTCAAATCTCGTTTGGATTCTGTGCGACGAGCCACTAGAGAAATTCTTCAGAAAATCATGATCACTTTGGGTCCCGATTATTTGCATCATTTACTGAGAGAAATGAACTCACTTTTGACAAAAGGTTTCCAGATTCACGTGCTTGCTTACACAATTCACGCTGTGCTCATTTCCCTCAAACCTTTCTTCAAGGAGTCTCATATGAGCGACAATCTTCAAAGTATTTTGTCCGTTTGCAAGATTGACTTGTTCGGGCAAACTGCCGAGGAAAAAGAAATTGCTGCTATCGCAAAAAGCGTCTCCGAAGCAAGATCCACAAAAAGCTTCGATATTTTTGGAATACTCAGTCAATTTATTCCGGAATCTTGCCTTCTTGATCTTATTGTACCTCTGCGAGAAGTATTAAGTGAAACGAGATCTCACAGAACTGTTCACAAGGCTGTGGAATGTCTTAGGCACGTGGTTTTGGGTCTTGCGGATAATGCGTTTATTCCTATCGACAGAATGCTCGTTTTTCTTTATGGTATTGTTTCGGAAAGTATTCCTGAATTGTTGCCCACAAAAAAACCAAAAGCTCTTACAGAGAAGGAAACTGAAGCACTTGAGAGACAAAAACCTGATTGCTATCTTATTGCTCCTGAACCTAAGACACGAATGGGCGTGAAAGCCACTGCGAAAACTTCGGCGGATACCAATGCTCATGTTATGATGGAATTCGCTTTGAAACTCTGTCATATTTTGCTGAAAAGGGAACGAGTTGCCGGGGCGACTTTCAGACCCTATTTGGATCCTTTTGTACCAATTTTGGCTAATTGTTTGGACGCGCGACGAGTCAAGGTAAGCCTAATTTTTTGGGAGTATAAAAATATTTACTTCAGGCTATGCAAATTTCATTGTTATAATTTTTGGCGTTATAATCAATAAAAAATGTTAGTCCATTGATAGTCAAGGATCCTAAAAAAATTCTTAAATGTTGAGCGCCTTTCTGAATCAAATAATAATGATGGAAATTGCACATTTGAAAACTGATTATTTTTTCACTTTTTCATGTACTTGCGATTTTTTCTTAGGATTAAAATACAGTTTGTCAATCTTCATTACTCACCAATTTTATTCAATTTTTTTTTGTGTTAATGTTTAAAGAATAGTTATTTTCGTGGCATAAAATTTTAATAAAAATATTGACAAGAAATATTTATAAATCCATTTGGATTTTTTTTAGTAATGATATTACCATAAATCATACTAATTTATATTACTAATAATTGAAGTCTCGGAGTTTATTAAGCATGCACATATTGTCTCAGACCATATTTTCAATTTGTAGAAATAATTTAACCATCGTTAAATCATTTTCTTTTTCTCTTTTTAGCTCAGTACTTTGTCTCTTCAATGCTTGAACTGGGTTCTTAAAATGGATTTGCCAACAGTTCGTGAATCTGTGGCGGAAATTTGTTCATCGATATTCGCAATTCTGCACAAATACGCTGCAGCTGGATTAAGCAAAGGCGACAATTTCGATCTCGTGATGGCATCTTTCAAATGTATGTCCGTTTTGGTGCGTGACGTCAAGTACTTCACTATGACGAGCGATCAGACGAAAGCCCTTATACTCTACGCGGAACAAGATTTGCACGACAGTGACAAACAGGCGACAGCCTTTAATCTACTCAAAGCGATAATCAGCCGAAAAATCATTGTACCTGAGATGCACACAGTCATGGAGAAAGTAGCAACTCTCAGCGTTACTTCGGACCTCGATCACGTTAGGCAACAGTCACGATCGGTATTCTATTCGTTTCTCATGGAATATCCGTTGGGAAAGCATCTCGATAAACACATATCCTTCTACTTGTCTCAATTGAGCTATGAGATGAAGCCAGGACGATTGAGTGCACTCGAAATGATTCATAATATAGTAACCGGCTTTCCTGTGGTGAGTTTCGGTCGCCACTGAATTTCTATTCAATATTCAATTTTTTCTTAGCTGTACAGCCTCGCGAAATAAGTCCTAAACTTTTTAGAATATGTTGAACACTTCGTTCTAGTCCAAACAGGTCCAAATTTTTTTAATACAGTGAAAAATAAAAAATTGAAAACTCAATTTAGTAATCAAAGACTTTCAGTAAAGTTAAATGACACCATTTTTTTGTAGCCATTGCATGAATGATAAAAGTCTGTTTTTTAAATTATTCGATGAATATTTAAATGAAATTTATTAATTCTATGAGAAGTTGAATTTTTTCAGTTTGTGATGACGCGTTCAATAAATTATAATTTTTTTTTGCCATAATTTACGGAATATTTAATTTTTAGGACATTCTCGTAAAACAATCTGGTTTGCTGTTTCTGATGGTTGGCGTAAGATTGATAAACGATGAAGATCCAGCGTGCAGAAAACTTTGCGCCAAGTGCATCAAGGAAACAATAACACGAATTCCGCACAATCAAAGGGTCAAACTTTTCGACATTGTTAAATTGTGGATGAAAGATCCCAAGGTTCGTGGAAAATTTGCGGATGTCTTGGCAATTTATTCACGCGCCCGATTCTAATTAACGAGAATTTATTATTCACAGATTACGCATAGAACACTGGCTGCTCAGCTATGCGGTATTTTCGTAAACGTTGAGAAGGAAACCTTCGAATCGAGACTCTCGGACGTATTGCCTCTTGTTTTAAAGCAATTTCACGCCGAAGATTCGGAAGCTCCCATCGATGAACCCGGTCGTTTCGTCAGACTACAAAAACCAAAACCAAAAGCGAAACGAAGGACACAAAATCTTTCAGAACCCAATATCAAAGATCCGGAAAGGATGAAGGATCATCATTTGTTTCAAGTACTGCAACTTACGCTCAAAATATCGGCAAACTGTCCGGCACTTTTCAAGAATGAGAAGTACGAAGACTCCGTTCATTCTCTCGCTGGTAATTACAGTTTATTAAATCTATTTCAGGGATTGGAAAATGTTTTTAGAATTCTTAACAAAAAGAGCTAGACCCAATCAAAATTTCAATATTTGGGTCGAAAAAAATGTAATGAAATCAACGTTTTTGGAAATACTAACAATATTGATTTTGCACAATATAATTCCGAAAAATGAATAGTATAAATCATTTTTAATGACATTTGATAAACATTAACATTTTTTTAATGGTTGAAAATTCGTCACTTAAAAAAATCATTTTTTCCGGAAATATTACATTACATTTGTGACGAACGTAAATATGGAGGGTTGTTGTACGCTCGAACATTTATTAAAATAAATATTAAGTCGAATAAAAAGGGTTTATTAGTCGGAATGATTCGGAGGAGTGAACGTTACAAATAATGTATGGGGATTGATGGTGAGTGAATTTGAATGTGAAGTGTATTGCATGAAAGACTCAGTAACCGAAGGGAAATACAATTCGAAAGATAAGACAATCGTCGCGCGACGAATCATTGATGCTATTGTCTTTGGACACATGAGTAGCTCGAGTTGAAGGTATGATTCTGGCTGAGAGTTTGTGTTATGATTTTTATGCGTTATAATAGATTGATGAATATAGGCGACGTTACACATTTAAAAAAACAAAATTATTTAATGTGTTCGCAAATTTATTTGTTTTTCAAATCGCTACATACGGATATTCTGATAAAATCTCACTTCTCTATGAAAATATATGTGAAGATAATTTTTATTTATTTAAAAACATAATTATTGTTGAGTTTTAAATTCAATCTCCTAATTTATAAAATTCGTTTCTTCTATTTTTCAGAGTACAGTCAATCGCTTTTGGGTCACCCGCACTTGTGGGTCCGATTAGCATCGACGCAATTAATTGGTTTCGTTCTCGCTGGTCTAAACGAGGAGAAAATATCGTACCTTCTCGAAAACCCGGAAAAAGCAGAATCAGAAAAGGGTTACATTTATTCCGATCCAATGGAGACATTGAGAAGTTTGAGTCTCGATCTCGCGGCTCAATTGCAGCCAGACATGGAGTTCGAAGAATTAGCGGATCAGGTGGTAAAAAATCTTGTTTTCGTCGCGAGAGTAATCAAGTCTCTTAAGCTAGAGAATCAACGAATCGAAAGTAAGAAAGAGGCCGAAAACGGAGAAAGCGAAGAACTCGGTCACAACTCCGATATTTCGATTCTCTGGTTACTGAGACGAATGCGGAAGTGCGTAAACGTTGAGGTTACGCAAGCCCCTAAATCCACATCCGTGGTAAGTAAAATATAATCGCTATTTGCTTTCTTAGAATCGCTTAGATTTTCGAAAATGCAAATAGAGAACAAAAAATCATTTCTTCTTTGCAGCGAATGGCGGTTTTCAAATGGATTGCCGGCGTCGTTGCGACTATTTCAGTGGAGCAACTGAAACCCGTTCTTTTCCAAATAATGTCACCGCTCGTTCGCGAAATAGCAACAACCGAAGAGTCGAACGCTCCTTTGCGCCATTTGGCTAAGGAGGTCGCGACGATGATAAAAAAGAGTTTAGGCAACGATGAGTACGCAAGATTGCTCGTAAAGGTTCAACAAAAATTAGACATGCGAAGAACTGAGCGCAAGAAGGTTCGCACACAACAATTCGTGACGGATCCTGAATTGGCGGCGAAGAGGAAAATCGCAAGGCAACAAAAGAAAAAAGAGGCCAGGAAGAGAAGGTTAACACAACAAAAAGGGAAACGAACGGGAATTAAAAAACCAAGAAGAGAAGTTGATTTGGAGGTAGCATAAGATTTATTTTCTGGTAAGCAGCAGAAAACGATTTTTGAAAAGATGTTTACAAATTGTAATAAATACAAATATATAGTACATTACTTTATGTTAATTCTAGGAGTCTGAGAAAGCCAAATTTTTTAATTCCTCGGCAAAAAATGGCAATCTGATTAAGTAGTTTCGACAAAATATGAATCGGGCACATTTGATCTTTACAGTTGCATTGTTGAGTATCTTTTGTTTAATTACAAACAAATATCAGCCAGACAATTTTATTTTTGTGGAAATTATGGTGGCACGGACTTGGCCGGGGTTTGTTGACCCAGTGTAATTAGGCGGCATAAAATTGGTGACTTCTAGGATTAACATCGGTAAAAGATATATTGTTGAAAAAATGTATAGTGCTTAACGTAAGCCTAAGACTTTTTTACATCTCGATGTACTCAATTTTATTTAAGGAATGAAAACATTGTAGGGAGTTTAAAAATGTCAATTTTTTGACATTTTTAGAATTAAAAATCGATCCTTTTGTCCTTATGGACTTATTGGAATTGCATAAACTGTACATAACAATTTTGTTATAAAACTATGTTCAGACAAATTGTCGCTCGAGTTTTTCATTAAGCATGAATGAAGCTATTTTTACTGTTGTTATCGTGTTGTTGTTACCTGCCGAAGCGGAGCTCGTTGAGGTATGTATCTCAATGCGAGATTGGTTTATGCGCGACGTGTAATGTATGCCTAAGCTGAAGCTTAGAGGCAGAAATTACGACTTTACGTGGTGTCTACAATAATTGGCGATTTACGGAATTAACATCGAATGATATTAGGTATAAAAAATATATAGTGCTTAAAATATGCACAAGAATTTTTTTACATCTACATATGCAAACTTTGATGTAAGAAATGTAGACAATGTAGGCAGATTACTCAATTTTCTGATATTGACTGAAATTGGAAATTGCTTTAACTTTCCTTGTGCGCTCATTTAAATCGCCCATAATACATAACAATGTTGTAAACAAAATTATATTTAGAAAAAGAATCGCTTGCATTTTCTGCTAAAGCAAACGCTCCTGTTGTGGTATGTATCTTAGCGCGAAATTATGTAGGTCGTAAATTTCGTCTGTTCTGAATTTGCATGGCGCTTGGAATATCTAATTGCACTGATTAGGGCAGGTACGGAGAATTGTTATTGTAGCAAACACAATATCCGCTTAAAGGACAGGTAAATTAGTCGAACGTAACGACCAGTTTAAAAGCAACTGCGATCATTGCATTCAAGTGCTACTGTCGATATTATACTGATAAGAGACTTTCTCGTCAGTTCGATCTTAAAAACTTTG
Source organism: Ephialtes manifestator (assembly GCA_963970395.1). Lineage (NCBI taxonomy): Eukaryota > Metazoa > Arthropoda > Insecta > Hymenoptera > Ichneumonidae > Ephialtes > Ephialtes manifestator. Next base: position 17,594,082 of record OZ019977.1, on the reverse strand, counting down.
AATTTTTTTTTTTTTTACACACAATATTTTTCGACTACTTTAACAATTTTTCTGTAGGTTCTCTACAGGCCATAGAAAGATATATAAACTTAAGAGCAAAATTAAAATGGTCCGAATGCGCGATAAAAAAATTAATATATAAGTATATAGTTAGAGAATTTTGAACGAAGCGCACGATTTTCTGGTTCAAATTACTCAGAATCATTGTACGTCATGTTCTACCATCTGCTGTTGACTGTAGCGAGCTTACTTTGTATTCTACTTGGAGTATTGGAGTATCAAAGAGAAAAGAAGAAATTACCACCAGGTAAATATTTTTACTATTATCAATATTCTCGTCTTCTTGATATCGTTTTCAGCAATTATAATATTTCTCAATGTGACGTTCTTTTAAATTACAAAGTTAACGACATCACGAATCATTAAGAGTCAGTGATCCCCTCCCCCCCGCAGAAATTGCAAAAGCTTTTTTCTCTAAAAAAAAAAAAAAAAAAAAACCGATTGGGCTTGCATTTTGTGGTAATACGCGGAAGTATTAGGCTAAGCTTCTGGCTCCTCAATCGATTCAATCGTTTTTTTTTGTGAGAATTAAAAACAAATAGTGCGAGAGAGATAGGTCTATGTCCGAGAGAGACAGACCTATAGTCTGTGTATAAAAAAAGAAATTTTCACCGGTGTATCACATGCTCTTAAGCACATTCAGACTAAGTTGGATTTTCCGACCAAAAGTCGGGTCTGTGAATTCTGAAATCAGAACCGACCAAAAGTGACTCTTTCAAAAATCATCCTAAAAAGGCATGTAACCGGTACTTTCTGAGGTAAATATGCGATTTGAGAACGATAGTGAAGGCCAAAATTCGATATTTGGAACAAAAAAAAATTTAGGTTCTTTAGGTTGGATTTTCCGACCAAAAGTCGGATCTGTGAATTCTGAAATCAAAACCGACCAAAAGTGACTTTTTCAAAAATCATCGAAAAAAAGCATGTAACCGGAACTTTGTGAGGTAAAATATGCGACTTGAGAACGATAGCGAAGGGCAAAATTCGATATTTTGAAGAAAAAAAATGTAGGTTCTTTAGGTTGGATTTTCCGACCAAAAGTCGGATCTGTGAATTCTGAAATCAAAACCGACCAAACGTGACTTTTTCAAAAATCATCGAAAAAAAGTATGTAACCGGTACTTTCTGAGGTAAAATATGCGACTTGAGAACGATAGCGAAGGGCAAAATTCGATATTTTGAAGAAAAAAAATTTAGGTTCTTTAGGTTGGATTTTCCGACCAAAAGTCGGGTCTGTGAATTCTGAAATCAGAACCGACCAAAAGTGACTCTTTCAAAAATCATCCTAAAAAGGCATGTAACCGGTACTTTCTGAGGTAAGTATGCGACTTGAGAACGATAGTGAAGGCCAAAATTCGATATTTTGAACAAAAAAAAATTTAGGTTCTTTAGGTTGGATTTTCCGACCAAAAGTCGGATCTGTGAATTCTGAAATCAAAACCGACCAAAAGTGACTTTTTCAAAAATCATCGTAAAAATGCATGAAACCGATACTTTCTGAGGTACAATATGCGACTTGAGAACGTTAGTGAAGACCAAATTTCGATAATTTGAAGAAAAAAAGATGTAGGTTCTTTAGGTTGGATTTTCCGACCAAAAGTCGGATCTGTGAATTCTGAAATCAAAACCGACCAAAAGTGACTTTTTCAAAAATCATCGTAAAAAGGCATGTAACCGTTACTTTCTGAGGTACAATATGCGACTTGAGAACGATTGTGAAGGCCAAAATTCGATATTTTGAAGAAAACAAAATTTAGGTTTTTTTCGTTGGATTTTCCAACGAAAAGTCGGATCTGTGAATTCTGAAATCAAAAACGCCCAAAAGTGACTTTTTCCAAAATCATCGTAAAAATGCATGTAACCGGTACTTTCTGAGGTACAATATGCGACTTGAGAACGATTGTGAAGGCCAAAATTCGATATTTTGAAGAAAACAAAATTTAGGTTTTTTGCGTTGGATTTTCCAACGGAAAGTCGGATTTGTGAATTCTGAAATCAGGACCGACCAAAAGTGACTTTTTCAAAAATCATCGAAAAAAGGCATGTAACCGGTACTTTCTGAGGTACAATGTGCAACTTGAGAACGATAGTGAAGGCCAAAAATCGATATTTTGAAGAAAAAAAATGTAGGTTCTTTTGGTTGGATTTTCCGACCAAAAGTCGGATCTGTGAAGTCTGAAATCAGGACCGACCAAAAGTGACTTTTTCAAAAATCATCGTAAAAAGGCATGTAATCGGTACTTTCTGAGATACAATATGCGACTTGAGAACGATTGTGAAGGCCAAAATTCGATGTTTTGAAGAAAAAAAAATGTAGGTTTTTTAGGTAGGATTTTCCGACCAAAAGTCGGATCTGTGAATTCTGAAATCAGGACCGACCAAAAGTGACTTTTTCAAAAATCATCGTAAAAAGGCCTGTAAGCGGTACTTTCTGAGGTACAATATGCGACTTGAGTATGTTTCCCAGGACAGTATTGCAAGTGTACCAATTATTTTAATTACTCATGTTTCAAGGTCCTTTCCAATGGCCTTTTATTGGAAATTTGCGATTGCTTCGTCACCTAAGCAAAAAGCATCGTGGCCAGCACGAAGCGTTTTTGGAGCTTTCGCGGCGATATTCCAGCAACTTTGTGTCCCTCCGTCTGGGGAAATCCAACGTAATAGCCATTTCCGGTTATAAGGAGATACAAAAGGTTCTCGGAAGTGAGGAATTCGACGGCCGCCCATGGAACGAATTTATCAAATTGAGAAACATGGGTCATAAGAAAGGTAACGAATCGAAAAGAAAATATCCGATGTGCCTATGTATGCATGCTTCCTCTATGAGGAAGCCAAAATTGATTTACATACTTCCCGTGCAGAAATATAGTTGGGGCTCCAACTTGGCCCTTTCTAGATTGCCCTAATAGTAGTAGGGGCCTTACTAGATTAGTCACGCTTGAAAGTACTACCCTTTAGACGCTCAATATGGGCGACCCCAGTGAGGGTTCCACATTTAAGCCTGATTAGGCCCCGAAGTTTGTCGTGACCGCCTCTGATGAGCCTAGTAGGGTTCTAGAGTAGATTCCCTATTGTGGATGCCACGTTTATACCTAAAAAGGCCCCTTATTTAATCGCGGCTGCCCGAACTAATTTCAGCATGGGCTCCCTCGCGGACTTAACCAACCGTCCACAACCTGAATCCAACTGGTTGGTTTGTGCATAAAACCAACACGTAACCAACCAAATTCCAACCATCCCATAAGTCAAAGGTTGGAATTCGGTAGGATTTTGTAAAACCAACCGACATCCTACCAATTTTCATGCTGTAAGAGGTTGGAATTTGGTAGGATTTTGTAAAACCAACCGACATCCTACCAATTTTCATTCTGTGCAAGGTTGGAATTTGGTAGGATTTTGTAAAACCAACCGTCATCCTACCAATTTTCATGCTGTGAAAGGTTGGAATTTGGTAGGATTTTGTAAAACCAACCGACATCCTACCAATTTTTAAGCTGTGGAGGTTGGAATTTGGTAGGAATTTTCTAAACCAACCGTTCATCCAACTGTTGCCTAAGACTTGAACAGTCGAAACCTGGTTGGCTACAGGTTGGTTTTTTGCACAAAACAACCGGTAGGAATTCGGTTTATACTCGGTTATACAACCCGAATCCCACCACAATTCAACCTGATATCGACATTTTTTCCTATCCTACTGCAATCCTACCATAATCCAACCGCATACCACCCGCGCAGAAAAAAATAGTCCCGTAAGGACTCCTTGCGGGACTCCCCCTGGGAGTCCTGCAGGGAGTCCCTCCGGGTTTCCGGTGAGACCCGTTGGAAGGCCGCGAGAGACCTGCGGAAGGCCCGCACGGCCGATTTTTGATATCTTGATTGATATCTTCGTCGATATCGTGATTGATGTCTTCGTCGATATCTTGATTGATACCTTCGTCGACGTCTTGAATAATATCTTCCATGATATTTTGCCGAATATCTGGTTGATATCTTCCTCGATAACTTGAACCATATCTTCCTTGATATTTTGCCGAATATCTGGTCGATATCTTCCTCGATATCCTCTTCGATAACTTGAACGATATGTTCCTTGATATTTCGCAGAATATCTGGTACAATATCTGGTACAATATCTGGTTTGATATCTTCGTCGATTTCTTCGTCGAATATTTCGGAATGTTTCATTTATTCATGACGATTCCCGAATCACCACTTACCTGGAGTGCTTTTAATATTCTCTTCTTTTATGACATCCTATACGAAATGACCGTGGTGGTGTGTAATATCTACGCCGCAAGAACATGCTCTGAAGATTATTTTTCAATATATTGAAAATTGGTCATGCGGGCCTTTCGCAGGTCTCTCGCGGGTTTCGAACGGGTCTCACCGGAAACCCGGAGGGACTCCCGGGGGGAGTCCCGCAAGGAGTCCTTACGGGACTATTTTTTTCTGCGCGGGCAACCATCAAAACGGTAGGATCAGTTCGCGAGGGCTCGTAGAGATAATTTTGTAAAAAGCGAACAATAATGAGGAAGCAATGTGCAAGGTTCTACTTTGCATCCTTTTTTCTTTAGGAATAGTGATGACGGATGGTCCCGAATGGAAGGAAGTTCGAGCTTGGCTCGTGAGATCCTTGCGACAACTTGGATTCGGACGCGCTGCTATGTCTGCTCACATTAAAGATGAGCTACAAATTATTCTCGACAGCTTAAGAGACGGTGGAGTTGTTAGCATGAAATCAATAATTGCTCCGGCAACAATTAACGTAATTTGGGCAATGACAACTGGAATACGATTTGCTGAAAAAGACAAAACCAAGTAATATTTATCGTTTTACAGTTTATCGAGAAATTTTTATTTAAGTTACGCGACATAGGTTTTTTCTTCTTGAATGAAACACATATTATTAAAAGTATATTATGGAATGGCTAACATTGCATATTTACAACATTAGAGTAACGAATTTTTTAATGAATTTTTTTTAATTACAATTTTTTACATTATTTGGAAATTTGCCACTTGACATTTTATTACAAATGCCTCCTATATTTTGATATCATAAAAGAAAGCAACGCATTGACTCGTAATAATTAAAAAAGTAAATTCTCATGTTAATGAGTTAATATCGAAAAATTAATAAAAAGTTTTCTTCCAAGTATAAATTAATTGTAGAAAATTGTTAATTTACTTGTGTTTACTATAAATGGAAATCCTGAGCTGTGAAAGTTAGCTATAAATAATGTTAATGAATCATCATTTATTTTATACAGGTTGAAGAACTTCATTAACCTTATGGAACGACGTTCAAAAGCGTTTGATATGGCTGGTGGTATTCTCTCAGTATTTCCATGGATTCGACATATAGCACCTGAAGCATCTGGTTACAAACTTCTTGTAACGATTAATAATGAATTAAAGAGCATATTGATGGTATGCTGAAATATTATCTTCAACCAATGAACAACATTGATTTTCGAATGGAATGAAGAATTTTTATTTCACAGGAAGCGATTCAGGAACACAAGAAAACTTATGTAACGGGTGAAAACAGAGGTGACCTGATCGACATGTTCCTGAAGGAAATGGAAGACAGAAAAGGAAGCGATTTAATATTTGACGGTGATTCTTTAAATATCTATCATATAATCCCTATAATTCTAATTAAAAAATTGTAAACCGAGCAATTTATTTACAGATGACCAATTATTTATAATTCTTATGGATCTATTCATCGCGGGTTCCGTCACCTCACAGACTTCTCTCGACTTCCTGTTTCTTCGTATGACATTTCACCAGGATATTCAGCATAGAGTACAAGAAGAGCTCGATTCTGCGATTGGCTGTGATCGTCTTCCGGATCTCAATGATAGACCAAAGTATATCAATACGACTTTCAAATACTATTTTTAAATACAATTTTTAAATACGATTTCTGAATACGTTTTTTGAATATAATTTTTAAATACGATTCTTAAATACGATTTTTAAATACGATTATTAAATATAATTTTTAAATACAATTTTTAAATACTATTTCTAAATACGTTTTTTAAATATTTTTTTTGAAATACGATTCTTCAATACGATATTTAAATTCGATTTTTAAATACGAATTTCAAATACTATTTTGAAATATGATTTTTAAATACAATTTTTAAATACGAATTTAAAATACTATTTTGAAATATGATTTTTCAATACGATTTTTAAATACGATTTTTAAATACGATTTTTAAATACGATTTTTAAATACGATTTGTAAATACAATTTTTTAATACGATTTTTAAATACAATTTTTTAATACGATTTTTAAATCCGATTTTTAAATACAATTTTTAAATATGATTTTTAAATAGGAATTTCAAACCCGATTTTTAAATACGATTTTGAAATACAATTTTGAAATACGATTTTTAAATAAGATTTTTCAATACGATTTTGAAATACGTTTTTTAAATACGATTTTTAAATACGATTTTTAAATACGTTTTTTAAATACGATTTTTAAATACGATTCTTAAGTACAATTTTTAAATATGATTTTTAAATAGGAATTTCAAATCCGATTTTGAAATACGATTTTTAAATACAATTTTGAAATACCATTTTTAAATAAGATTTTTCAATACGGTTTTGAAATACGTTTTTTAAATACGATTTTTAAATACGTTCTTTAAATACGACTTTTAAATACGATTTTTAAATACAATTTTGAAATATGATTTTTCAAATCCGATTTTTAAATACGATTTTGAAATACGATTTTTAAATACAATTTTGAAATACGATTTTTAAATAAGATTTTTCAATACGATTTTTCAATACGTTTTTTAAATACGATTTGTAAATACGATTTTTAAATACGTTTTTAAATACGATTTTTAAATACGATTTTTAAATACAATTTTTAAATATGATTTTTAAATAGGAATTTCAAATCCGATTTTTAAATACGATTTTCAAATACGATTTTTAAATACAATTTTGAAATACGATTTTTAAATAAGATTTTTCAATACGATTTTGAAATACGCTTTTTAAATACGATTTTTAAATACGTTTTTTAAATACGATTTTTAAATACAATTTTGAAATATCATTTTTCAATACGATTTTTAAATACAGTTTGAAAATCCAATTTTTAAATACGATTTATCAATACGATTTTGCAATGTGATTTGTTAATACGATTTTTCCACTGGATTTTTATAATTAAAATGTGTGTATTATCTGATTATTTTCAGATTGCCTTATACGGAAGCAGTGATAACAGAAGCTCAACGTATACAAACAGTTCTGCCAATAATTGGACCCAGACGAGTCATGCGTGAATGTAGCATGGATGGCTATACGATACCTGCGGAATCCTGCGTACTTTTGAACCTTTGGAGTATTCACATGAATCCAGAGAATTTTCCAAATCCGGAGTCGTTTGATTCATCAAAGATGGCGCTCATGTGCCGGATGAGAAGCTCATATTCTTCGGTCGCGGTATATTTAATTCATTATAATTAAAAAGCCATTTAACAATGAAAAAAATATTATATGCTTTTTTAAAATTCTATAAATAATTTCATACGATTTTTGTGTTTAAAGATACAATTATAGTCAGTCAATACATTTTGGCAATGTTTTAACATTTTAAATCATTGTAAAAAAAATATTATCATCTTTTAATAGAAAACTTTCACCTCTATTCTAAAACCTCAGTCTAAGTCCCTACAAAGCCTTACTTCATGGTAATAAAGGTCTTTAATTCCTATATTATTCTCACGCTAATATTTCCGTTATTAGGATGAAGTAAGACTTTGGTGAATTACAATGAGCAGATTAAGAATAGTTGATTGGTTATTGATTTAAAAAATGATAGTTTTCCATAGTATATTATGGGCATCGACCGTCTATTGTTAATATTAATTTTCATCGTATGCGACTATTCTCGGTCAATATTCTTAATGATGGAATTTTGCGAAGCACATCTCGGGTCTGAGACAGTGATCGCTAGATTCAAAGCGCGCGAAACCGAATCCTAATTCAAATTTCACTAATGCGAATCTTTTTTCCAAATATCGACTGTAGCTGCTTAATAAATTAAATTAATTCATCAAGCAGCCACAATCGACATATTTTAATCTGAAACAAATTGTGAAAAAATTCCGCCATGACCCGGGTTCGAACCGGGAACACCCAGAATTCTAGCCTGGTGCGTTACCAATTACGCCACCGTGGCCCTGGCAGAACTGATTCACAATCGTTAATTTAGAGTCAATCTTTAACCATAGTATATTATAGGCAGCGACCGTTTATTGTTAATATTAATTTTCATCGTATGCGACTATTCTCGGTCAATATTTCCAATGATGTCGATTATGGCTGCTTGATGAATTATTTAATTTATTAAGCAGCAACAGTCGATATTTGTAAAAAAGATTCGTATTAGTGAAATTTGAATTGGGCTTCGGTTTCGCGCGCTTTGAATCCAGCGATCACTGTCTCAGACCCGAGATGTGCTTCGCAAAATTCCATCATTTCTATTGATAAGCAATGACATTTTTTGACAATTTGTTTAAGCTGGCAATTTTTAACAACGACCAGAAGATGAGAAGTTGGTTGTATTTTTTTTCCAGGACACAGAAGATGTCCTGCAGAGGCTGACGCCAGAGCGATAGTCTTTTTATTCTTCGCTGGAATTATGCAGCGCTTCCAATTGTTGCCAGCACCGGGACAAGGACCACCAAATATTGAACCCGATTTGGGACTAACAATCGCCCCCAAACCATACGAAGTTCTTCTTGTTCCACGACAGCAATATTACTCTGCAATCAAATGTAACACGTGAGACGATTGAATAAACGGAAGGATATAGAAAAAAAAGTTTAATATTAAAAAATAAATTAAAAATGTGACAATGAAGTTTGTCCACGCTCTATTGGCAGAAATAATCCGAATTTGTTATGGGGCTTTAGTGAAGCGAAAAGCATTGCACTAATGCAAAGATAATTTTTGCCCAGAACTAAATAAAACAGTAAAAAAAATGCCAATGGCCATTCGTTATTAATTACAAGTAGACGTAAGCCACACTGTAAAAAAAATTTACTCGAAATTTAGTGTACTTTTACTGGAAGTTTTTATTCATAAACTAGTATATTAAATTTAGTATACGAGTGTGATATAAAATTAATGTATGGTACAGCACATTCAATAATTTACTTGAATTTTACAGTAAAAGTACTTGAATTTTAATAATTTGCTTTAATTTTACTGGAAAAGTACATAAATTTTATACCACAATTGTATATTAAATTTCGTTGACGAGTTTATGAATAAAAACTTCCAATCTTTTCTAACAGTGCATAGTGATTATATTGCGGACTCGGAAGGCTGAGTGTTCCAAAATTAGACAATATCTACGATCTTGCGAAGAATGCTGACCTTGGAGAATCAATTCGTCGACGATAATTATCAATATTTCTAATAAAAATAGTAATATCAAGTCAGAAAAGTATTGTTAGCAACAAAGTCCAAACATTGCGTCACAAGTTTTTATATTTGACATTTTACATATCAGGAATACGCGATTAAAATATTAGAGCATCCAAAAACGTGACGAGCATATCATAAATGGCCAAAAACCTTATTTGATTAATAACAAATTAATTCTACTGAAAGTCTGCAAAAGTGTCACATGCTACCCCATCACCCAGTATCGTGTAACACGTTGCAGATTTTCTATAGAATTCATTTTTTTAATCAATCAAATGAGGTTTTTATCCGGTTATTATATGTTTGTAACGTTCTTGAGTGTTGCAGATAGACACTCGTTGATCAATTATTGAAAATATATCGGAAAAATGAAAATTAAGGAGTTTGGAGCGCTCCACACTAGTCAAATCAGTGCTAAATTTTTAAAAGCGTTTCTACAATTTCAGATGGTTTAAGCATGTTATACAAGTAAACAATTTTGAAGATTTTTGTCCCAATATTTTTTATGTTATAGAGAAAAGAACGTCATTTAAAAAAAATATTTTTATAAAATTTTTACCCACATACTTTCTGAGTTTTAAATTATCAAAGTTCATCGATTTAACATGCGCAGTATACGGTGGAGGCTGAGGACTGTCGTGTTTTCAGCGAAAGCGCATGTTTGCAGAGAATATACCATGATAAATTTATACTTTTCGTGTACATTGGAGTCTGAGCTTTACAGAACCCTGAAAAAATCCGCGTGTGCCCACATTTTATGAAAGATATTACGTTAAAAGTAAACGTCGTCTTTTTCAACTCTCTTTTGTTCATATATGTGCATGCCGTTCGCACAGTACCTTCGTCTCCCGCAGTGCGCCACCTTGCCTATCCTCCCCGCGGTAACCTGGTATAACATCCTTAATAATCTGTTCCAAGGTGTTAACCACATAGCAGCATTAGTTCTTGATATTCAAATATATTCACAGCTGTCATATGTACAGTAAATCGATCAATATCTCCAAATTTCCGATGTCATGTTTTTTCATCCAGTTTTGTAAAAGGGTAAACCGTAATATGAGTCCGATAATATGAGTCCGATTATGACATTTTGATCAGTGGAAGATCCTTAATCGATTGACCGTCCGGATTTTCTATAGTATCAGGCGTTCAAAAGTTACAGCCATTTGTATACTTGATGTTAGGTTATGATAGGATAAACAAACGCTTGTATCTTTTGAACTACTAATACGATGTAAAAAAAATAGACGGCCAATCGATAGAATATCTTTTAGTAAACAAAATGAGCTATTGGTCGTCATAATCGGACTGATATTACGGTTTATCCTTTAAAAAAACGGGATGAAAAAACATAACATCGGAAATTTGCAGATATTGATCGATTTACTGTTGATATCACAGCTGTGAATGTATTTGAATATCAAGAACTAATGCTGCTATGCGATTAACACTTTGGAACAGATTATTAAACCATCTGAAATTGTAGAAACGCTTTTAAAAGTTTAGCACTGATTTGACCAGTGTGGAGCGCTCCAACCTCCTTAACGGGCCAGAAAAAAAGTGTCACAAGGTTGCCTAGTTTCCCCTATATTAGAATATCGAATAAAACTAGAATATATTAGAATATACAATAAAATTAGAATGCAGTAGATTACAATAAGAATAGAAAAAAAGTGTTAAATTAATAAACAAATGGGGTCAACAAAAAATTGTAAAATAATAATCATTTGCATATTATAGTCAAGAGATTTCCACACCATTAACGAATTAATCTGTCATTTATAATAGGCGAATGATTATTATTTAAAAATTCTTTATTTACCCATTTTGTTTATTAATTAAACTCATTTTTTCAGTCGGAAATTTTTACATATTTCGTAAAACAATTAGGTTTGCTCTTTCTGTCGGTTGCTGTAAAATTGATAAACGACGAAGATCTGTGTGCAGAAAACTGTGACTCAAGTGTATCAAAGAAACAATAACACGAGTTCCATACAATCAAAGGGTCAAACTTTTCGACATTGTTAAATTGTGGATAAAAGATCCCAAGGTTTCCGAAGAATTCTCGGAAGTCTTGGCTATTTATTTACGAGCTCGATTTTAATTAACTTGAATTCATGATTTGTAGATCACGCACAGAACGCTGACTGCTCGACTAGACAGATATTTTTTGTATCTTGATATAAACAAAAAATCGCTCGAGTTTTACATTAAAAAGGATGCAAAATAGAACCTTGCACATTGCTTTTATCATTATTTTGCTTCCTCATAGAGGAAGCAGTGTTTTCATGAAAAAAAAATTTTTCGAGATTTTTATATCAGATTACTCAGAATGGTCTAAAACATCGAGAAAAGTGGTTTAGAAAAATTGTCCGGATGTATGTATGTGTGTGTGTGTGTGTGTGTGAGATGAAAGGCCAAAAATTCATTTAACTGTAACTTTTAAACTATTCGACCGAATCAGCTCAAATTTAAACAATATGTGCAGTACTACCTAATCTTCAATTGGTATAAATTTCGGAAAAATCGATCGACACATTTCATTTTTATAAGAATTTTTTAATTTTGAAAAAAGTACGTAAATGCTCTAGCACGAACGAATTTTTAACTATCGGGCTGAAACTTCGTATTAAAATTCAACAAAGTGATGCGACCTTTGGTATTGAATTTGGGCCAAATCGGTAAAGCCGTTCGGTTTTTATGAAATTTTGAATTTTTCGAAAAATTTTCGTTTTGCTCTAATTCAGGTAAAATTTCAAATAAACGAGTGAAATTTTCTACACAGGAAAAATAACATTCAGCCCTGCTACGTATCAAGTTTGGTGATGATCGGTAAAGCGGTTCGGATTTTACGTTAATTTGAATTTTAAAAAAATCGACTGGTTTCGCTCTGCATTTCGTAAAACATCAGAAAATAAGAATAAAATAAAACAAGGATGCAAAGTAGAACCTTGCACATTGCTTCCTCATTATTTTTCACTTCTTACAAAGCTTCTTCTATGAGGAAGCCAAAATTAATTAACATACTTCCTCATAGAGGTAGCTTTGTAAGAAGTGAAAAATAATGAGGAAGCAATGTGCAAGGTTCTACTTTGCATCCTTTTTAGTTTTTTACAAAGTTACCTCTACGAGGAAGAATGTTAATAAATTTTGGCTTCCTCCTAGAGGAAGTTTTGTAAAATTCGAAAAATAATGAGAAAGTGATGTGCAAGATTTTACTTCGTATCCTCGTTTTGAATAGATAAATAATCATTTTGTAAATTCGTTTTTTCTATTCCATTATTATTAGAGCGTTTCCGAAAGTAAATCTGATAACGTACATTTTTGTGATAACTCAAAATGCCATACAATCAAAAGTTTCATACCGTTTGTCACTAAATTATATATATAATGGCTGAATATTGTTTCGTTTATATACAAAATTTGATCTCACTATGTGAAGTTTTGCAAAAGTTAGAGCGATAATTTCAGTTTTTTGAAAAATTCAAAATTCTGTAAGATCTGAACCACTTTACCTATTTCACCCGAATTCAGTAACAAACTACATTAAGTCGATCCGCTCTTATAAAGAACTATTTAGGAAAATAGACTAAATTTTACGAATGTTAGAGCGTCCACAACCATTTTTTTTTTAAATTTAAAAAGGCATAAAATCGGTATTTGTGTATACAATTTGCAAAAAACTTCAACAATCAAATAGGGGATGGTACTTCACTTGTGTACCACATTTCAACTTGATAGCTAAAACCATTCTTCAGTTATAGGCGATTGAATTTTCGAAATTGTATACATACACACATTTTTTCTAGACCATTTTTCTTGACGTTTTGGACCATTCTGAGTATCCTGACACGAAAATCTCGAAAAAAACCATTTTTCCTGAAAACATCTATGAAGAAATATTTGGTACACTCAGAGAAATCTGATTGGGAGGCGCTGCGCGCACTATACGCTACGCACCTTGGCTGCATCGCAAAATAATTGCAAATATCTTGTAACATCTGAGTTTTAATTAAGTTTGGTAATTCGAATCTCTAAGCCAAAGACATTTAGCACACACACAAGAGTTATTCACGAGGTACATTCAAAATATCAACGAAGCCAAGTAATTTTCATTGAGCCGAGGAAAGTGAGGTTAGCCTCGCCGAAACTCAACATGGTGGGCAAGGATTCTACACGCCAAGCGGCAGCAAATAAGGCAGGAGGAAAGATCACTGATCATATGCAGAGAAAAAGTCCGCAAAACGACAAATCAAAAACGAACAACAACAAGAAAGATATAAATGCGAATTCTCCGGTGAACACAGCTCATGATACAACGGCAGCAGACACAAAGGGTCTCGAGGAGATCATGCGATTGCTACGAAACCTAACCTCAGATGTGCAGGAAATAAAACGAGACTATAATGGTATCAAGGAATCTATGGACAGATCCATTATGGCAAGCGAAGAATGCCAAGCGAAAATGTTACAACTGGAGGCTGAGAACGATTTGTTGAAAGAGAGAATTTCAAAACTAGAAAGGAAAAGCGAGGTACGTGAACGCGAAGAGAAAAGAAATAGTGTCATCATTCGAGGCTTGGAAGTTCAAGAGAGTGACGTGCAGGCAGCGGTAAAAGACCTGCTTGCTACAGAATTGCAAATTTCTGGTGATATTAAGGAAATCAAACCCTTTGTAAAAGCTGGAAAAGTCAACTTCATTATAGTCAAGTTCGAGAGTGCTGAGGTGAAAAAGAAGCTGATGATCAACAAAAAAAAGCTAGCTGGATCATCAATATCAATTAATCACGATATGACACTGGAAGAAAGAGAGGTTCAGAGAAAGATTCTGAAAATTGCTAGAGAAAAGGAAGACCAAGGAGCAAAAGTGAAAATCGGCTACAGGAAGCTCTGGATAAACGAAAATCTGTATATCTGGAAAGTAGGCACAGGCTTAGTGGAGAAGTTTCGGAGAGAGAGTGGAACGCACACCCAATCCACACAGGTGTCCAGAATATCGCAGCAGTATTGGGAACGACGTCCTAGACAGCAGGAAACCCAAGAACAATGAAGACAAGGATACAACAGAGACGATCAACATCATAGGCTCACCCACTGCTTACTCACCAATTTGCGATACATTGCTTAATACAAAATCCTTAACAGTATATGAAGCCACAGATTACCCTAGCCAGGACGAGACTACAGACATTTCAGGTATCAAAAGTAATTTGCCAAAAGAAAATGTAAAAGTTTCCACAAATCATAGATCAAGTCTAGCATTTAAAGACCAAATAACGAGCACGAATATACTATTTTGGAACGTCCATGGGCTGAAAACTTTCTTAGAAAATATTGTAACAAGTAATAATGCAGTGTGGAAGGAGGCAGCTTTAATTTGCGTTAGTGAAACGTGGTTCATGGGTGAAAGATTAAGTTTACCAAAGCACTTAGAGAATTATGAAACAATAATAAGTAAAGCATCAAAAGACTATATGAGAGGCAGAGCAAGCGGCGGCCTAGGGATTCTGATAAATAAACAAAGAATCTCAAAATACACTATATTAGATATTAGTAATATGTGGATATCAGGTGAATTTCATGTAGCGGAAGAAAGGTTCATACTAGTTAGCGTATATCTGCGAAATCACTTTTATAAGGATAGACTAAAGTTCCTAAGCGACTATCTCTTTGAACTATTGGAAAAGTTTCAATTACCTCTGATAGTAGGAGGTGATTTTAATGCCAGGATTGGAGATCGCAACCAACTTGATACATTTCAGATGGAGGGCATGCAATTTACCGGGGCTAGGCAGTCCCGTGATACAGAGATTAATAATAATGGCCGAGATTTGCTTGAATGCTTTGAAGAACTAGGGCTAATAACGGTAAACGGAAGGTCGCGATCGGATAGTGCGGGCGAATTTACATACTGGGGAAATGGTAATACAATAATAGACTTTGTATGGACCAATATGCTGGGACTTGAAATCAGTAGTGATTTTTTTGTGATTAATGAAGGCACCTCAGACCACTTACCGATTCAGTTACAAATAAAATACTGCAATTCATTAATTGAACAAGCCGCGGAAAGAGATACCTTGCCTCCCCCGAAATTGAAATGGAACCAAGATGCACAAGATGATTATACAAGTGCCATGACGGTCGCCTTGCCGCAAACACGGAATGACGATTCAGTGGATTCTCTTAATAGCACCATTGTAGACTCAATTTGGACGGTTGCAGGAGATTTAGGCATGGTACACAAGCCCAAGAAAATATGCAAGTCAAATAAGCCGTGGTTTGACCATGATTGTCATGAGGCTAGGAAAGCAATGAATAGCTATTACCGTCGCTGGGTAAGAAACAAGAAAATTGAAGATTCCGAGATGATTAAAAATGCTTTTATAGATGCACGGAAAGAATACGTAAAACTTATCGATTCGAAAAAAAGTAACTATTTACTAACAGTCCAAAAGGCGCTCTCTAATGTCAAGGACTCTGAGTCATTTTGGAAAACTTATAAAAAACTTAAAAAGAAAGCATTTACCCGTTGTATAATTCCCATAGCAGAATGGCAAGAATTTTATAATCTACTCTTACCTCCGCGAGATCCCAACCCTAGAGTTTTTCTGGAGCTTAACAATCCAATAATGGATAGAGAAATCACAATTGACGAAATTAGAAATGCAATAAGGTGGGCTAAGCCAAATAAATCTCCGGGTCCGGACGGAGTTACTTATGAGCTACTCAAGGCTCTTCCGAGTGACTGGATTGAGTATATCGCGGTGCTATTTAATCGCGTGCTATCCACTGGATTGATTCCGTCGGATTGGAGTAAATCCGAAATTATACTTTTTTATAAAAATAAAGGAGATAAGTGCGACCCGCTCAATTACAGGGGTATTGCTCTTGCAAACACGCTCGCCAAATTGTTCACTGGGGTAATCTCGAGACGATTAAATACATGGATTGAGATGTACGGTATCCTGCCAGAAGCGCAATCAGGGTTTAGGAGCCGACGCTCATGCGATGACAATATATTTACGCTGACTGCGAAAATAGGACTAGCTCTAGCGAAACCAGGAGGGAAGCTTTTTGCGGCTTTCATTGATTTTAGACGAGCATTTGATTCAGTGAGCCATGGAATTCTCTGGGATAAATTATACGCTACGGGAGTTAGTACAAAAATTATCAAGGTGCTCCAAAATCTTTATAGGTCAGCGACGTTTAAAGTTAAGCTGGATGCGAATCATAAGACCGAAGAGATAAGCGCAACGCAGGGTGTCCTACAGGGGGACCCCGCGAGCCCAACCTTATTTTCATTGCTACTCGCGGATATAGATAGGTATTTTATTGAACATGGCCATGAAAACATTAATGAAAAAATCGAACTATTATTGTTTGCTGATGACCTTATCCTTATTGCAGACGACGTCTTGGAACTCCAAAGAAAGCTAGATACCCTAAAGTCCTATTGCGACGCTAATAAACTTGAAGTAAATATAGGAAAAACAAAAGTCATGATATTTCAAAAGGCAGGGCGGAAAAAGAAAATAAGGCCATTAAGATATAATGGCACACCCCTCGAAGTGGTAAAGAAATATATGTATCTGGGAGTTCCTTTTACAAGTTCAGGCCTATTTAATGTAGCAGCAGAACACTATAAGACTAGAGCAATGATGGCCCTAGGTACCATATGGGGCTCTATGGTGATCGCTAAAGTCAATAATTGGGAAGCGCGAGTTAAACTGCTTAATACCGTTGTAACCTCCACACTTTTATACGCATCTCATATATGGGGAATACGCCACTACAATGATATAGACAAAGTACAACTCCACTTTTATAAAAAACTACTTGCGGTACCAACAAGCACTCCCGGTTATATGATCAGACTGGAAACGGGCTCCACGACCATAACAGTACAACTAGTAAAAAGGGCCATAAACTTTCTATTGAAAATTCTAGAAATGAGACCGATGCGTTTTCCTCGAATTTGTTTGGACCGGCTAGTGGCATTGGATCTCTCAGACACGAACGTTGAAAAGTATAACTGGTTCTCTAGTCTGCGCGAACTGTTAGATAGGGTTAGGTTCTCGTCGATTCTTGTAAACATGACGTACGCATCAGTCTCAAATCAAACTAAACCATTGTTGGACCACATAGCACAGAAAAAATTTCAATCAGATGCAGTACGAGCGTTACTCTCGACTTATAATCCGGCCTATAAACATATAAAACAGTTAAATGAACTACAATGCGAAAAGTACCTAACTACAGACATTCCTCTCCCATTTATTAGACTAGTAGCGCAATGCCGCCTCGAAGGTCGTAGCTTGACCACCTTTAGATATAAGAAACTGCTCTATAAACTAGACAATAGTGTTGTATGTGAAGTATGTACATTGCTCAAGCCAGAAACCCTTGAGCATTTCCTATGTGAATGTCCATTATATAGCAACGTAAGGACCCAGTACCTGAACTTTCCGCATCCCTATCTTACTCTAGAAGATGTCGATGCTACGCAAGCCCAAAACGTAGCTTTATTTATACTAGCTGCATGTAAGTTGCGTGCTTTCGCTCTAGGAAATTAATTATGTGTCATCTCGGTAAGATAGGTAATATAAATAAGATATCCTTGGTCTGTGTTATTGTTCATTTTCTATTAGTATTAAGATTAAAGATGTAATATGCGTTAAATGCGCCACCATCCTTTGTAATAGGTGAAAACCTCTACACAAATAAACGATAATAACACTCAGAGAAATCGATTTCATGGGTTTATTTAAATCAAATATGAGATTTATTTCAAATATATAAAATTTAATATAAATTAAATAGTACAAATTCTATTTAATCGAAATAAAATCCCATTAAATAAATTTCTTCTTCAAATGCTAGCACAATAGCATCTTATTTTCATCAAATAGAATTTATTTCATTTAAATAAATCGTACCGATTACAATTAAGTTAAAAAATTTTATCAATTTGAAGTAGTTTTCGTATTTTGTTCAAATAAATCAATCAAACCGATTTCTCTGGGTGTAGTTTTGCTGTTGTTTTTGCATACCTGCTCGAACAAAGTTGATGTATGTATCTCAGCGCGAGGTTAATCCACGTGCAACGAACAGTTTACGATCAGAGTCACGATTCTACGTGGCGTTTGGAATACTTAATTGCGCTGATTGGAGGGATGGGGAGAATTGTCACAATAGCAAAGGCACAATATCCGCTCGGAGGATAGAAATTAGTCGAGCGTTGCCACACGACTGGCTTAACAACAGCTCCAATCGCTTCATTCAAGTTCTACTCTCCATATTATATAGATAAGAAACATTCGCCGTCAGTTTTTGACTTTTAGATTTCGAGACAAAAATTCTTTGCCCCTCAAATATTTTTCGCCCATTTCGCTATTTTTTCTATAGGTTCTTTAATAAAAATTACGAGCAAAATAAAAGGTGTCTGGATATGGTGATAAAAAAATAATTAAAATAATAGTGGTTGAACTGACGGAGTCAGTTCTAATGTTAGTAATAGTTAGTGAACTTCGAAAAAAGTCGACGACTTTCTGGTTCGAAGAACTCGGAATTCTTTGACCATCATGCTCACCGAGCTACTATCGACTGTGGCGAGCTTACTTATTGTTGTACTTGGAGTATTGAACTATAAAAGAAAAAAGAAGACATTACCACCAGGTACGGATTTTTAAAATTATTATTAATTATTAATTATTAATATCCCAGGTAACTATTTTATCTACTATTAAATATGTCGAGTTTCTTAATATCGTTATCAGTAATTATAATATTTCTAATTGTGCGTTTTTTTTTTGCCAAATTAAGGAACGTCAATCTTAATCACTTTTTATCGTTAATCGAAATGCAATTTTTAAAAACTCACGTTAATGTAAATTGATTTTACTCTGGCATTGAAAATTTTACTCGAATGCTTTAAAGCACAAGAATGTGTAAATTTTCGGATAAAATATCAGCCGATAATATTTTTTAAATATTGTACTCTTCGAGTCTTTGAGACATTTTGTTTTTCGGGATTTTCATGTCAGTACACTCAGAATGGTCCATACCCATTTTTGTTAAAATTCCCATGATCATTAAATTCTGACGCGGTTTTGAATTTTTTCAAAAATGTCTGTCAACGCGATAACTCATTTAATTTTTGAGATATTAAGCTCAAAATTAGTATGTATGTGAGCTTTCATACACCGGTGAACTCTATTAAATTTGGTTACGATCGGTTGAAACGTTAAAATTTTATGAGATTTCCATTTTTTGATTTTTTTTCTGCGATGCGAATTTTGGTATCAAATATTGAACTGGGAGTTAAAGGAGTGCCAGATTCATGATTAACAGAAAAATACGTCTGATATAGCCCAAAAATGTTGAACACTACCATATTTTCATAGCGATGTTGTACAGTCTATATTGCGAAAAGTAGCGATTTATGTCGTGTAAACTAGCCATATCCTTGCTTCCCAATGAAATTTCGGAAAACACCGATTTCTATCGTGTTCTACAAAAAAGAAACAGAGAAGATAGAGTATTTGAGGGAGTTTCCGGACCGTTCGTCCTTATTATATTTTCACAAAGCGGGAGTGTGCGCTTATTTATTTATTTACAACAAGGATGCAAAGTAGAACCTTGCGCATTCATTCCTCATTATATTTCGCTTTTTACAAAGCTTCCTCTATGAGGAAGCCAAAATCAATGACCATACTTCTTCTAAGAGGTTGCTTTGTAAAAAGCAAAATATAATGAGGAAGCAATGTGCAAGCCCAGATAGACAAACGTGCCGTGGAAGTATCATATCGTGTCACTGTGGCAGCATAAACGCGTCACAGCGATGTACGTCCGAATTATATGGCGGCATATCCCTAGCACTCACGATAACGGTGATTATAACGGCCATAATGACGGGAAAAATGACAGTCGTTTTTGTACACCTTAATAACGGTGCCATTTTGGTCATAATGACAGAAAAATTATGGTCATCATCATTTTAATCATGGTCACCGTCATTTTTTTTGTGATTCTGACCAAAATCGCGCCGTTATTAAGGTGTACAAAAACGACTGTGTCATTTTTCCTGTTATTATGATTGTTCTCGTGAGTGTTAGGGATACCGTGCCATGTGCATGTGCACTGTCGCCATGCTGTAAACTCAGATCATGTCTCCATGGTGCCATAATTGGTCCATGTCGTGGTGTGAACGTCATTCTGTTACTATGGTGTCATTTTTACACAATTTTTAAAATGATAAATGCAGCACGGTGTCAGCATAATGATGGCACGCTGTGCTGAGCTAAAAGTCGTTACGGATATTTTTTATTGTCAGCTAGACATTTTTAGTTTTAGTTTTTTGCTTGTCTAACATTTCAAATTCCGAGTCGAAAGAATAAGACAGAACAGATTCTTTTATCTTCTTCAATATTAAAGGGTCGGTAAACCCAAGAGGTTTGACACATTCAAAGAGTAGACCCCTCGTGTGTAGTCGAACACAGGAAAACTTTGCATTCTTATATACGCTCAGGCTTCAAAACACTTGCGAGAAACGCTCCATCCGTTCGCCATCTAGCGGAGCATTAGGCACCAGTGTTTCGTAAAATACCACTAGATGGCGAACGGCCGAAGCGTTTCTCGCAAGTGTTGTGAAGCCTCAACGTATATAAGAACGCAAAGCTGCCGGAGTTCGACTACACACGAAGGGTCTACTCTTCGAATGTGTCAAGCCTCTCGGGCGTACCGATTCTTTAATATCGGAGAAGATAAAAGGTTCTGTTCTGTCTTATCAAGAGACGCGGTAGCGTCTCGAGACAAGTAAATTTACGCCAGATACTGACGACGACCGACCTTACCGACCGAGACATCGAGACGCGACAACCCTAGCAGTTCGGACCACGGTCGAATCACGGTGAAAATCTCGCGTGTGTTTTGATACCGGAATTCACGGTCGTATCACGGCGGAAATCACGGATCCTTTATACCGTTTAAGCGTTTGAGCTTGCGGATCGTGATTTTACAATAAATAACGGTTGAAATCACGGCCCGAATCACGGCTCGTCGGAACTTTCAGTGCCGTGATAATTCGCAAAATCACAGCAGATTTCACGTTTCCGGGTTTTACTTGTCATGATTTTTCTTTTAATCATGGCCGATATCACGGCTGAATTCATGGCCCTAAAATCCGTCGTGCCGTGATTTTCTTTAGTAATCACGGTCAGAATCACGGCAAATGTCACGTTACCGTGATGCCAATGAAATGCTGTTACCGTCGGTATTTAACTTTTAATTATATAAAATGTGTATCATTTGAAACTCTGAAGAGAAGACAACGTCGTCTTTTCTTGGTCCTCCTTTCTAAATGGCTAGGCCATCTATGTCAAATGGTTAGGACATCTCCAAAACGTGGTCCTTCAGGATATGCGGGCACAGCAACTTGCGATGAACTGCGTGTTTATATGCAGGAAAAGGTGAACAATCACTTGCGAGAAACGTTTAGGGTTATTGGCCATCTAGCGGAGCTAAGCCGGGTCTCCGCGTGGCAAAAGAGAGGCGCCCGTAGTTAGCCCGCTAGATGGCGAACGAGCTGAAACCTTTCTCGCAAGTGATTGTTCGTCATTCCATGCATAAGTACGGGTTATCGTTAGTTACCGTCCACCCATGTACGGACGTGGGTCATTTTTACTGTCTTTTATGAGTGGTACAATATATGCTAGGGTACAGAAAAATTGCCAACAGCAATTTCAGCTGTGATTCCAACCATAATTACTGGACAAACTTCCAGCACGACGAATTTCAGTATCATGAATTCAGCCGTCATGTAGGCCATGATTAAAAGAAAAATCACGACAAGATAAATCCCAGAAACGTTAAGACTGCCGTGATTTAAGACGTGATTTTGACAATTACCATGGCACTGAAAATTCCGTCGAGCCGTAATTCGGGACGTGATTTCAACCGTTATTTATTGTAAAATCACGGTCCGCAAGCTCAAAAGCTTAAACGGTATTAGAGGGTCCGTGATTTCCGTCGTGATACAACCGTGATTTTCGGTGCCGAAACTCACGCGTGATTTTCACCGTGATTCGACCGTGAACAGCGTCAATTCCAGGCGTGGTTCAACCTGCTAGGGATCCGTTGTGTGACCCGTTTATGCTGTTCCTGTGCCACCAAATGTCTATCTGGGAGGTTCTACTTCGAATCCTTTTTATAATGTCAGTTAAATTGATCTAAAATTAAATACCTGAGGCTGCTGTGATGTTCTGCATTGAAGACTTTCGCTTAGAAATTCACGCTTCTCGTATACAAAAAAAAATAGTAATAAGGTAAAATCAATTTAAAGGCTTGTATGCATTTTTTAAAAGATAAATTATATGTTTTTGCATTTATTTATTTTAGCATAGAAAAGTATGTATTATTGATGTGTAATTTAAATAAACGAAACCACCTAGTACAAAAGCATTCTAAAAATGATGTTGATGGTTATCGACAGTTAACAGGTTGACAGGTTAATGACAGTTTTGTCTTAATAATGATTATAATTATTTTTTATAATTGAAGTTATTCCGAATAGCATAAAAAGGATCAACATAAAAAATTATGAACTTAGGATTAAATTCATAGTTTCAAGAATAAATGCAAAGAGTCTGCAATAAATCCATTGGATCCAAAAAAAACGTCGGGTTTACAGATTTTTTTCCGATAAGATTATTGAGATGACGAGTTAAGGATTTTACACACAATAAATAAATAATCTTGACAAGGTAATATTTTTTAAAAATAAAAAATATTGATGGCCATTGAAGTTATTAATATTTTAATAAAATTTATTTTTTATGAGGAAAGCAAAAATATTAAAAACCGATATTCTTTAGGCCCCAATTTTATGTTATTAACGATGACCCTAAATGGTTATTTCTTTTTAAATCCCCCAGTACAGAATCTTTTTAACATTGAAGTTACTCCGAGTGACTATATTCCTGAAATAACAAAATAATCTTACCTTACAGAATTGTAAATGCCTAATATTTATAAAAATAACCATGATGATACAGTTCGCTGTATAATTATATTTTCATAATAATAACATGCAGCGATTATAATACAATGTGTAAACTTTTGAATAACTGCAAAAACTATTAATTCGCAATAAAATTTCACGTTAACATTTTGGAAAAAATGGAAAAAAAATGCTCTTCCATTTCCTATTATTTCTTCAAATATCTTTACGAAAATGGATATTTTTTGCAGCTGTTCAAATGTCAACACATAATTTTATAATCACAAAATCAAAATTACAAAAACTTTATTTCTTGAATAAATACAGATTCAGAAATTCTGGGTATCTTACAACGCAGGAAATTCTGCAAAACGTCATGACTATCGACATATGTCTCAAACGTGTCTCACAGTATCATAACACATTTGTGCTATCTGGATGATGATTATTATAATTTTCCATACCTATCATAGTTACCATAATTTATAATAGTTTAGCATATCGAAATCGCATTAGGGGCGTAACATGTCGTGTATAAATCGTTAGTATTACATAACGTGCATTATAATTATTAACAATTCAAGCCTCATCAAGATATTCATAAACGATGTCACACAACCGCGCGTGCTGACACCGAAGATTAAATTTGAAACGTGATCATGAAATCGGAGAAGGATTATCGAACAAGACTCCGGAGTAAAATAGTGCATGGATAGGAATCTTTCTTATCGTTCTACGGCTATAAGGAAATGGGAGTCACCGTTTGAGCCAACAAACTTTGGTACCAGAGACTGTTAGACAAGGATAGCAAGAAAAAGATCTATATATAGGGCAAAGGAAGATATAGATGATGGAATAGAAGTTCAATGGCTGAGTGCATAGCTGACCAGCTAACGTCGAGCACGTGCGTGGCTCTAGTGTCAATTGAATCTTCGTTCGTGTGATTGAACCTCTTGAACAATTACGAAAAAAAAAATTGATCGGGCGTCGAAGGCTGAACAATTGTCGGAGCTTTTATAGTGTGACTATAAATTTTTTTGATTATTCGAACGTGAACTGCACAGCCGGCGAGTTCGTAACAACGCGACGATCATGCTCACCGTTATTTTGCTCTCGATAGCTATTAGTCTACTGGCGTTAATTGTCGAATCGACTCTGAGAAAACGCGGACGTACACCTCCCGGTAATTATCTTCTTTTTTCTTGTTTGAAATTGAAACGCGTGTGTATACATTATAGCTTTACGTCCTATTATGTAAAGACTTCTTGGGTTGTTGTAGTATTTAATTTATTACATAATGTGCTTTGTATATTTAACTGCATAGTTTATTTAGAGATATTTGATTTTTAAATGGAATTATTAATTTTTTTTGTTTGTTGTTCTTTTGATTATTTTTATACTGAGTCTGTTGGAAAAAATGATGGAAGTTTAAATGTTGTTTTGACGCTCATTTTGAATCTTTATAGAGACAGATTTGTTTTCAGGAGTACGTTTTTATTTTTCTATTTTTTTATGTTTGTATACTCAAAATTTACGGAAATTTCGGGAAAAGTGGTTTGAAAAAATTTCCGCATGATTTGCGTGATGAAGGGGATAAAATTTGTACTACCTTAACTCATAAATTATCCAATCGAAACAGCTCAAATTTTGATGTCATATAAAATACTAACCAATCTATTTGATTTTCTCAGATTTTTAAATATTTGAAAAATAACTGTTGACGCTCTAATTCGTACAAATTTTTAACTACCGAGCTGAAACTTTGTATAAACATTAAATGTAGTAATGACAATTTTTTTATTAAATTTTGGCGGAATCGGTAAAGCGGTTCGGATGTTATGCAGTTAAAAAAAAATAATTTATTTTATTGCATTAATTTTCACTAAACTCGATCTAGCGATCACAAATTTTATCACGTTATCGAAACAATGTTCAGTAATGCTAGATATCTAATTTAGCAAAGATCGAGAGAAGGGAATTCGGATTTTATAGAAATTTCAATATTTGTGTATTATTTTATAACGATTTATAATTGTGCTAAATTTGCGTTTTGTTTTTAATTAATATAAAACAAAGATGCAAAGTAAAACCTAGCACATTACTTTTTCATTAACCTGCTGAAAATCATAGAAAATTACTAATATAAACTGGTAGAAATTGACAATAACAATAACATAGATCCAGATAGGATTCTATCAGGATCATTGCGGTTTAACTACCACAAAGTTTTGGGGAAGTCAGAGTTGATTAAAAGATTTCCTCAATTATGAAGAATTTTTAAAAACTTCCTCATCTACTAAGAATTTATTCATCATAGATGAGCAAGTTTTAATAAAGAAGATTAAAGGAAGATTAACAAACTTTCTCATCTATAAGGAAGTTTGTTAATCGATTATGGCTCATTAATTTTTTAACAAATACTATAGAGAATGCAGGAACATTTTATAAAGTGAAATAATTGTCATTTCATAGCAATTGAATAACTTCGACAAAATAATCTTATGTTGAAATTATTTTTTACATTCAAATAATCCGAACTTTATGATTACATTAATCAAACTAATGCAATGAAAAAAAAGAAAACAATAATAGTATAAATCGTTCATATGGTATTCTAATAAATTTAAAAAAAACATATTCCATTAAAGCAACTGCTTGTTTTGATAAATATTCGTAAATGAGTATAAATATATATAAATAAAATAAAACGATTTCTTTTTTAAATTTAATATTTTTTTCCTAAGTGTGTGATTATTTTTTTTGGATAAAAGATTTGTTTGAAAATGTGTGAATACCTTATTTTTTAATAATATTTTATTTATTGATTTAAAAAAAAAATTTAATATATAAACATATTTTAATATTACCGATTGCACTCAGAGTTGTAAATGCCTAATACTTATAGAAATAATGATGATGATACGATCAGCTCTATAAATATTATTTTATAATAATAACATGTAGCGATTGTAATACGATGATTAAACTTTGGAATAGCTGCAAAAATTATTATTTTTCAATAAAAATTCACGGTAATCCTTTTGAAAAAATGGATAAAAATAAGTAATTCCTTAAGAAAGTAATGCATTACTTATTTCTTCCATTTATTCCACTATTTCTTGCAATATTAAAGCGATTGTAATACAATGATTAAACTTTGGAATGGCTGCAAAAATTATTATTTTTCAATAAACATTCACGGTAATCCTTTCGAAAAAATGGAAAAAATAAGTAATGCATTACTTATTTCTTCCATTTTTTCCACTATTTCTTGCAATATTAAAGCGAAAATTAATATTTTTTTCAGCTATTCATAGTTAGTTTATTTCCAATGTATAGCTTCTCGCCTTTTACATTTTCTCTTCTGCTCCTTTTCGATCATACAATATTTCCACATCCGCCTTCATAAAAACATTCCATACTTAATCATATAAAAAAAAATCATTTCCATACAATAATTGCACGCCCGACTTTATACGAACATTCCATACTTTAACATCCAAAATCATTTCTGATAAAACCATTTCCCTACAATGTTTCCACGAATAATTACATCCCTACAAAGACATTTCCATCAGATTCCTTCGTTTTAGTCGGCTGCGCTTCAATATTCCTCAAATGCCTTTGGTCCACATTTCCACGTTTGGTAATTTCCCGATTTCAGCTTCCATCTCGTTCTTCCTCGAAATATCTGCAGTTAGCTTCCTCTCTTTGTCACACCAAATAATCCATGCTCGTCGCACTCATCCAGCGACTTAATTTTTACACGAAAACTGATGTTTACGAAGATTCCAGTCAATTGCTTCCTCATAGAGTAAGCTTTGTTTTCATGAAATTTTTTTTTTTCGAGATTTTCATGTCAGTACACTCAGAATGGGCCAAAGCGTCGAGAAAAGTGATTTAGAAAAAATGTCTGTATGTGTGTGTGTGTGTGTGTGTGTGTGTGTGTGTATGTATGTTACACGATCGAAAAATGTAAACCTTTATAACTCGGGAATGCCTTGAGATATCAAGCTGAAATTTGGACAATATATAGAGGGATCAAGCCTCATCGTTCATACAGATTTTTGTTAAAATCCACTTCATCGTTAAATTATTACGCGTTTTTTAATTTTTTGAAAAATGTCTGTTTACGCGATAACTCTTTCAATTTTCGAGATATTGATCTTAAAATTGGTATGAATGTGAGCTTTCATACGCCGGTGATCGCTATTGAATTTGGTTAAGATCGGTTGAACCGTTAAAATTTTATGATGTTTTGAATTTTTCAAAAAATTGACATTATCGCTCTATTGTAACCTTTGCAAAACTTAAGATAGCGAGCTCAAATTTTGTATATAAATGAAACAATATTCAGCCATTATATATGTATAATTTAGTGACGAACGGTATGAAATTTTTGATTTTATGGAATGTTGAATTATTTTTAAAAATATACATTATCACATTCACTTTCGGAAACGCTCTAATAATCACGAAATAACGTAATAACGAAATAGAAAAAGCGAATCCACAACATGTATATTTATCTGATTAAAACAAGGATGCAAAGTAGAACCTTGCACATTGCTTCCTCATTATTTTTCGCGTTTTACAAAGCTTCCTCTATGAGGAAGCCAAAAATTGAATAACATACTTCCTCATAGACCTAGCTTTGTAAGAAGCGAAAAATAATGAGGAAGCAATGTGCAAGGTTCTACTTTGCATCCTTTTTTGCATATGTCTCCACAATTTCGACTTCTCACTCCTTCATTTCTTTCCTAGAACACCTCGTGTTTCAATCCAGATAATCCCAAATCACCACCAAGTTCCAATGTATTTTACCACAGATCATTGTTACTTAATACTTTCCGCCCCCTCTCCCCTCTGTGTTCCATCTCTACATTGAATAATCCGTCCATCCAGTCTTTCCACAGGTAAACATTTTCTTACAAAGTCATTTTCGTCAAATTGCTTCTTTTTATCGTCCCCCACTCTTGACCATCGATATCCTTCAACTGCCTTTGGCCCACCGTTTAACGTTAGACCGCCTATCTCGTTCTTCCACGAAATACCTTCTCAATTTTGTCTTTTCCCTCATTCCCCTTTTTATAGATATTCCAAACTACCATCAAGTTCCAGTGTTTCCAACCCTCACCTCTCTTTAACGATATTCACTTTCCACTTCTCCACATTTATGTACAGTGGTTGGAGGATGGGGGAGGGGCGCTGCTGCTGCTGCTGCTGCTGCTGCTGTCTGGTCGCTCGTCCCATTCCAAAATTCCCAACAATTCTATCTAGCATCCTGTCTCCACTCCAGTCCTTGTCAATAGGTGCCGACTGTCGATAACCCAGTCATGTATCCACCAATGTGATCCCGCCATCTATGTGTGTCACTCCGATGCACTTATACCGCGCCAATAGCGCAACCTTTCCCGCTTGAAAATGCGCCATTTTCCTTTCCATTCATAACCTCTACAGGCCGCTTCCTCATAAAGCATCCCAGATTTCCTCGTACGTTCGAAACTTTCCAAAAATAACAGTTCCGTCTCTTCCCTGCCATATTCTCGTCACTTTGAATAACTTTCCATATATTTTTCGTCAACACTCAGACCATTATACTCAAAAACAAGACGAGCCTTCCTTCGACACGTCTATCCATCGCCAAACAGCAGCAGCGCCCCTTTTTCAGCTATTCAAATGTTTACACTGTATTTTTTAATCACTACATATTATTATTATGAAATCATAAGTACAAAAAAAATTGTACTATAAACTATATCTCATGAATTAATGGGGTTTTACAACTCTGATTGCACACAAAATTAAATACAAGATTAAATAATTCATTACGAATTTTGGTAATTTTTTAATTGTTTTTATTCTTAATTTTTCAAGGTCCTTTCCAATGGCCCATTATTGGAAATTTGCGGCTGGTTCGTCACCTCACCAAAAAACATCGTGGCCAGCATAGAGCGTTTTTGGAGCTTTCGCGACAATATTCCAGCAACCTTGTGTCTCTGCGGCTGGGAAGATCCAATGTAATAGCCGTTTCCGGTTACAAGGAGATACAAAAGGTTCTTGTAACTGAGGAATTCGACGGCCGACCATGGAACGAATTCATCAAATTGAGAAACATGGGACTTAAGAAAGGTAACGAGTCGTGATGATCGCTTCCAGCAAGATTGTCATGCAGGATATGTCGAGAGAGTGAAGAACCTTCAGATCGTAACTGAGCTGCAATTGCAATTTTTTTTTTTAGGTATCACGATGGCGGATGGCCCCGAATGGAAGGAAGTTCGAGCTTGGCTAACGAAATCCTCCCGACAACTTGGATTCGGACGCACTGCTATGTCTGATCATATTAAAAATGAGCTACAAATTATTCTCGACAGCTTAAAAGACGGTGGAATTATTTCAATGAAATCGATCATTGCTCCGGCCACAATTAACGTAATTTGGGCAATGGCAACGGGAAAACGATTTGACGAAAACGATGAAAACAAGTAATTTTCATTGTTTTATCGAGTGATTTTTTTTTCTTTTCTAAATTAATCTGTTGCTAGGAAATGAAGATTCCAAAATCACGGTTTTAGATATCGTGACTCACATCTTTTAAAAAATTTTAATCCTCTAACAGCCAAAGTTGCATATTTACTACATTAGAGGGATAGATTTTTAAAATAATCTTTTTTAATTTAAATTTGAAAAATGTTGACAAATTTGACAAGTGGAATTTTATTAGAAATATATCCGATATTTTAATATCATAAAAAGTAAATTTTTCCAAAGTGTTATTTTTTATCTATTTTAATTTAAAACTATTTTAATTTTGCTGTAAAACTCTTTCACAGCAGTTAAAGCTAGGTTCGAGTTTTTTGTAATATGAACAAATTATTTAAAAGTTTTCTTCCAAATATAAATGAATTATTAAAGATCGTAATTTTATTTTTGTTAACTGTGAATGCAATTTCTGAGCATCGAAAGTTAACGATAAGTAATGTTAATGAATCATCATCTTTTTAATGCAGGTTGAAGAACTTTATTAACCTTATGGAACGACGTGCAAAAGCATTTGATATGGCTGGTGGAGTTCTCTCAGTATTTCCGTGGATTCGTCATATAGCACCTGAAGCATCTGGTTACAAAGTTCTTGTAACGTTAAATAATGAAGTAAAGAGCCTATTGATGGTACGTTTAATTATTATCCTCAACCAATTAAAAAAAATTGATTTTTAATTTGAATGAACAATTTTTATTTCAGGAAGCGATTCAGGAACACAAGAGAACTTATGTAATGAGTGAAAACAGAGGTGACCTGATCGATATGTTCCTGAAGGAAATAGACGACAAAAAAGGAAGCGATTCAATATTTAATGGTGATTTTCTGAATATTTTTTTATCATATATAAACCTTACAGAAAAAAACGATTGGAGTCACCAAAATTTTACTGAGACCAAGTACTTACGGGTGATTTCGCCAATTATTGACAAGCTCATGAACCTCACCTCCTCGGAATCGGCTACAACTTCGCACATGTTGTGTATTAGTAAAAAACGGCTGCCTTGAATTTTTTCAGATTTTTTCGGGGCCTCGTTTACTATGACTTACCCCCCATGAAGTTTTTGAGTTTCTAGAAATGTTCACTTGTAATAGCTTCATTGGAGGCTTAACAATGCCCTAAAACGAAAAAAATCATGGGTCATCTTTCATGTAAAAAAGTCTCAGCTTTCAGAAAAAAATACTTTTCTTGCGATAACAATGCGATAACGTACTCAAAATTGCAAAAAAATATTTGAAATGAGTTTTAGAAGGTCGGGCTCAATCGCGATTTCAAAATTCATATTTTTTTTGGAAAGCTGAGACTTTTTTACATAAAATATGTGAGTTCCAGAGTGGGATCTCGAAAACCCCATGATCTATGCCGGTAGGAAGAAAAATAAAATCTGAACTCATTTTTTTCGTATATTCCGACTACTTCCAAGGCAGAAGTTTACTCAATCGTAGCTCCTACGTTTAACATCGATATTATGAAGAATGTCTTTTCAGTGCTTTTCACTTTGGAAGCGAATGACTCGTCGATTTTTTCACGAACGGAGGTTTTTTTCCATTATCAAAATTCAGAATATAATTGGGGACTGCTCTCATACACGGAGAAAAATGATTACTAATAATTCAGGTTGCCACAGGAATTTTTACTAATATTCCATTAATAATTCCGTTTATTCCTGCAATTTTTCAGGAATAAACCTGTAACTTCAGGAGGTGAGGTTCATGCGCTTGTCAATAATTGGCGAAATCACCCTTACTTAATTTTTAATAGTGAGAACTATAAGAAACTAATAATATAACTATTTAGTTTCAATAGTATATTCGCGACTCCATTAGTTTTTTCTGTAAGGGAATCCTTGTGATTTCAACTTTAAAATTGACAAACGATTTATTTATTTACAGATGATCAATTATTTTTAATTCTTTTGGATCTATTGATCGCCGGTTCCGTCACCTCAAAGAGTTCTCTCGATTTTCTATTTCTTCGTATGGCAGTTCATCAGGAAATTCAACATCGACTACAAGAAGAACTCGATTCCGTTATCGGTTGGGAACGTCTTCCTGATATTAACGATAGACCAAAGTATATACATATTTTTTTTCTATTTTTCAATAATTGTTTAAAATTAAAAAAGCTTTAAAACTATAAGAAGAAAAATTTTCTAAAAATTTCTATCTCTCTTTTATTTATATCTAAAGTGTTGCCCACTTTGGATATAAGCTAGAAATAGAAAATTTTGATATTTAACAATGAATTTTTCAGAATTTTTTCAGTTTTTTAAATTATGGAATTCGATATGTCACTTTAGAAAAAAAAATTTTCCATTTAACGATAGACCAAAGTATTTTTTTTCTATTTTTAAATAATTTAAAAAAATAAAAAACGCTGCAAAATTATAAGATGAAAAATGTTGTCCACTTTGATATTTAACAATGTATTTTTCAGAATTTTTTCAGTTTTTTAAATTATGGAATTCGATATGTCACTTTAGAAAAAAAAAATTCAATTTAACGATAGACCAAAGTATTTTTTTTCTATTTTTAAATAATTAAAAAAAATAAAAAACGCTGCAAAATTATAAGATGAAAAACGTTGCCCACTTTGATATTTAACAATGTATTTTTCAGAATATTTGAGTTTTTTAAATTATGGCATTCGATATGTCACTTTAGAAAAAAAAATCAATAAAAATTTGCATAGAAAAAATAAAAAAATTAAAATGTGATGCATTTGAGGGTCTAACCAATCCTTCAGAAAATTAGGAACCAAATCGAGGAGGTCGAGGGTCAGACTCAGGTCAAATCGGGATGGAATGCCACATATTTATAACGTTGTATTTAAATATAGCGTAAATAATAATTTTTTTAAAATTGAAATTCACTGATTGTCTTTGAATTTACAGATTGCCTTATGCGGAAGCAGTGATAACAGAATGTCAACGTATACATACGGTTGTGCCAATAATTGGACCACGAAGAGTCTTGCGCGAATGTAACATGGAAGGCTACAGGATACCTAAGGAATCCTGCGTACTTATGAACCTATGGAGTATTCATATGAATCCAGAGTATTATCCGAATCCGGAGTTATTTCAGCCTGAGCGATTTATCAAAGATGGCGCTCATGTTGCCGATGAGAAGCTCATATTCTTCGGTCGAGGTATATTCAACTAATTATAATAATAAAAGGCTGCAAAGTAGAACTTTGCAAATTACTTCCTCATTATTGTTGGATTTTTACAAATCTACCTCTATGAGGAAGCATGTTAATATATTTTGGCTTCCTCATAGAGAAAGCTTTGTAAAAATCGAACAATAATGAGGAAGTAATTTGCAAAGTTCTACTTTGCAGCCTTGTTTATATTGGCGAAAAGTGTTTGCAATTCCCTCCCATTTTTCGAAAACTTATTTGACCTCAGCTTAATGCGCAAAGACTACCTTAATCGAAATAACGAAAATGGAGTTTATCCTCCTCTTTTGTGTAAATTTTCATCTCGATTCGTCACGCCGTTCGAGAGTTATGAGCAATTCTATTTTGGGACAAGCGGTCATTATAAATTTAAAAAAGATGCAAAGTAGAACCTTGCACATTGCTTCCTCATTATTTTTCGCTTTTTACAAAGCTCCCTCTGTGAGGAAGCAGTATGTTATTCAATTTTGGCTTCCTCATAGAGGAAGCTTTGTAAAAAGCGAAAAATAATGAGGAAGCAATGTGCAAGGTTCTACTTTGCATCTTTTTTTTTTATACCTTGTGTCTCTTTTGCAGAGGTGTTTAATACAGCTATAAATCACCTCTGCAAACACCGTTACATCTAATTTTGATTAGATACAAATTTTTGTCGTACTTTCTCAACTTTTCCGGAAGTTATAGCGAAAATCTACATTTTTTTTTAAATGAAAAATGGTGTAAAATCCGAACGACTTTACCGATCATCACCAAATTTGGTACATGGCATTTCTGAATGTTATTTTTCGTCTGTACAAAATTTCTGTTCATTTGTTGAAATTCGACGTAATTTAGATCAAAATCTATTTTTTTCGAAAAATTCAAAATTCTATAAAATCCGAACCGCTTTACCGATTTCGCCGAAATGCAATACCATACAACATTGAACTTATATCTAGATATGAAGAACTATTTAGCTAAATCGGCGAACTTTTACGAAAGTTAGAGCATTCACGTCCTTTTTTCAACAAATTAAAAATTGCATAAAAACTTAATTACTATATATATTTTTTCAAAAATTGCAGTATTCAAAGGGGGGCAGCTACTCTACATGTGTGCCAAATTTGAGCCCGATCGCTCGAACGGTTACTGAGTGAGAGGCGATTGAATTTTCGAGGCCCAGCACACACACACACACACACACACACACATACATACATACGGACATTTTTTCTAAACCACTTTTTTCGATGTTTTAGGTTATTCTAAGCATACTGACATGAAAATCTCGAAAAAAAAAATTTTCATGAAAACAAAGCTTCCTCTATGAGGAAGCAAAAAATAAAAATTATATATAAAGCAATGTGTAAAGTTCCACTTTGCATTCTTATTTCCATTGAGTACAAACTTTTGTCTCGCATTATCAACTTTTGCTGATGCTAGAGCGAAAATCGTTTTTTTTGTAAATTTCAAAGTGTACTAAAATCTGAACCACTTTACCGATCATCGTCAAATTTCGTACGTGGCATAGCAGCATGTTCCTTTTTGGTTGTAAAACATTTCGGTTAAATTGGTGAAATTCGACGTGATTTATAAAAAAAAAATGATTTTTTTCGAAAAATTCAAACATCTATAAAATTTGAATCGCTTTACCGATTTCGCCCAAATGCAATGCCAAACAACATTGAACGTATATTTATTTATAAACAACTATTTAGCAAAATCGTCTAATTTTTACGAAAGTTAGAGTGACCACGCCCTTTTTTCAAAAAATTAAAAGTACCATAAAATAAAAATGGCTGATTTTTTTTTTCAAAAATCTTAACATTCAAAGCGGGCAACTACTCCACTTGCGTGCCAAATTTGAGCTATATCGCTCGAACGGTTACTGAATAATATAGTTCATCGAATTTTCGGAGCCCAGGACATTTTTTCTAAACCACTTTTCTCGACGTTTTGGACAATTCTAAGCATACTGGCATGAAAATCTCGAAAAAAAAATTTTCATGAAAACAAAGCTTCCTCTATGAGGAAGCAAAAAATAAAACTGCCTATAAACAATTGTGTTGTAAGGCATTTAAAAATGAAAAAAATATTATCTGTTGTTTTAAGATTTTATAAATAATTACATAGGATTTTTGTATTTAAGAATACAATTTTAGTCCGTTAACACATTTAGGCGACGTTTTAACATTTTTAATTATTGGAAAAAAATATTATCATATTTTTGTAGAAAAATTTCACCTCTATTCTAAAATTTCATTCTAAGTCCCTGCAATGTCTTACTTCATGCTAATAAGGGTCCTTTATTTATATATTATTCTTGCGCTAATATTCCTGTTTTTGTTTTTGTCAGACATTTTTTTTTCTATTCGATCTACTCGATCAAACGTTCGGACACTTTTTGGGTGTAATAGATAATTTGATTATATTACGCATATTCAAAATACGTTAATCACCACGCATTTCTAAAATTAAAACAAAAGAAACAAATTTATGAAAAAATTAATACACAGTAACAGTTTTGTATTAATAATCAATCACCACCTGTATAATAATTTTTTTTGCGATTTATTAAATTATTTTAAAATCCTGTGAAATCATAAAATGTATACCTTTAAGGGTAGACATTTTATGAAAATTTTAATGAAAATATTATGTTTAGACAGAATTTGAAATGAATCGAACGAATAGATTATTCAGCCGCTCTTTGTTTTCATAATAACAACTTAATAGTTCATGAATAGTTTCAAAATTAAAAAAACACAAACTTGGAAAAACTCTTCAGAAAAAAATATTGAAAATGTACCTTTTTTTGGAAGCAAATAGATTATTTAGCCGCTCTTTGTTTATATAATAACAACTTAATAGTTTATGAATATTTACCAAATTGAAAAAAAAACACAAACTGGAAAAAACTCATCAGAAAAAAATATTGAAAATGTACCTTTTTTTGGAAACGAATAGATTATTTAGCCGCTCTTTGTTTATATAATAAAAACTTCATAGTTTATGAATATTTACCAAATTTAAAAAAACACAAACTTGGAAAAACGCATTAGAAAAAAATATTGAAAATGTACCTTTTTTTGGAAACGAATATATTATTTAGCCGCTCTTTGTTTATATAATAACAACTTTGGAAAATATTCATAGTTTATAAATATTTTCCAAATTAAAAAAAAACACAAACTTGGAAAAACGCATTAGAAAAAAATATTGAAAATGTACCTTTTTTTGGAAACCAGGCCCAAAAAATACAGGACCCATAATAAATCTCCTACAATTAATCGAGAAATAAAAATTTTCTACTGTGTATATATACGAAACTGTCGAAATTCTGAGTGAAAAATATTCTCAACATTGTTAACGATGATTTAAGGACTGGTTGCATAAACAACAGTACATTAATTACAAGACCTCGTGACGTTACGGTCACGCTTTTCGCTTCTTCATCACACCTATTCAGTCATTGCTCGCTTCCGCAGTTCTTTTATTTTTCTCGTTTCGAAGGGAACCGAGGACACTACTTAAGTTGGGAATCTTTAATAACTAGCAGGTGATGAGAGGTTGATTGTTTTTTTTTTTTCAGGCCACAGAAGATGTCCTGGCGAGGCTGACGCCAAAGCAACACTCTTTTTATTCTTCGTTGGAATTATGCAACGTTTTCAATTGCTGCCAGTACCAGGACAAGAACCACTCGACGTTGAACCCAATTTTGGAATAACAATCTCACCGAAACCGTATGAAATTCTTCTTGTTCCTCGTCAGCGAAATTGCTCTGCGAGCAAACGTAATACGGAGGACGATTGACTGAACGGATGGATATAAAAAAATATTTAAATGAATTTACCTAGAAAAATCGAGGGTTCGATGGTTTTTAAAAAGCGAACGAATTTTTTTCGCTTTTTTTTTTACTGTTTTTTTTATAGTTTAGCAGCCACCATAAATTAGTAATAGTAATAATAAAGAATTTATTACGTACTCAGGAATAATTTTTCTAAGAGCACATATAATAAAAAAATACAAATACAATAATAGTACAATGTAAAATAAATACAGTTGTAACTTGGGCAATTAATCAATGTAAATGTATTTTAAATACTTTCATGACTGAATGATTATCGATTATTTTGCCTGAATAATACAATTTATATTGTATGAAAGAATAATTTATTTGAATTATTGATAATTATTGCAGAAATGTGAAAATGTTTAGGTTTACATTATAATTAATCATAGTTATTCGCTGTAAAAAGTATTGGAAATACATCTTTATTGAATGAATGTTCACTTCTGGTACGGACGTAATAAACATTATAAATTCCTTATTAATATTATTATGTCATTCACTGTCAGCAATCGGTGCACAGTTGATGTGCAAATTCAGCGGTTTTTCATTGTTCTTATTTTTTCGAGTTTCGTATTTATTAAATAATTTTTTCTGCTAATGCAATTAATCGCTGGCAGAAGGTAATTTTTTAGTCCTCCTAAAATCGATTTTTTATAATTGAAGTACTTTCAAAAAAGAGAAAAATCTTTTTTTAATCCCTATTATTGCAGTGCCAAAAAATCACTAATACATTAGTTTGTAAATAATAGTTTAGGGAATATTCATAAAAGTGTATTTTTTTTTCTTATAAAATAAATTCGCTAATTTCGTCGAATAAAAAATCGTATGATTTAAAAAAAATTCTTATCTTAAGATGGTTTTTTTTTTCGTAATTACAAACCTGTTTAATTAATAACTTTTTTGCATTATTTTATGTCCTCGAAATACAATAAAATTAAACAGATTCGTCGAGATAAAAAAATGATTACCCGCGTAGGAAAAAAGAATCTTGTGAAGAATCTTTTAGAGAATCTTAAAAAAATTCTTGAAAGAATCTTTACAGGAATCTTGAGAAGAATCACGCATAGGAGCCGGAGCAAGATTCTTTCCAGCATTCGTTTCAAGATTCTTTCCATCCGAAAGCGTTTTGAGAATCTTTGAAAAAATCTTAATGAAATTCTTCAGAGGAATCGAGCGAAACCTGTTGATGCTTTCCAGGATTCTTTTCAAGATTCTTTCCATCCAAAAGCGTTCTGAGAATCTTTTAAAGAATCTTCGAAAGAATCTTGAAAAGCGTTTTTAAGAAAATCGTGAAAAGATTCCGTCCATTAAATAGAAAAACCGTTGAAAAAATTTTAATCAAATCCCGCGTAGAAAAAAAGAATCTTGTGAAGAATCTTTTAAAGAATCTTAAAAAAAGTCTTGAAAGAATCTTTACAGGAATCTTGAAAAGAATCACGCATAGGAGCCGGAGCAAGATTCTTTCCATCCGAAAGCGTTCTGAGAATCTTTTAAAGAATCTTCGAAAAAATCTTGAAAAGCGTCTTTAAGAGAATCGTGAAAAGATTCCGTCCATTAAATAGAAAAATCGTTGAAAATTTTTTAATGAAATTCTTCAGAGGAATCGAGCAAACCCTGTTGTTACTTTCTCTTGGTTCGAGACAGTAAATTTCGGTACGTCAACGAACCCTTCGTGTATAGTCGAACTCAGAACAGCTTTGCAGTCTTATATATACGTTCAGGCTTCAAGTCACTTGTGAGAAACGCTTCAACCGCTCGCCATCTAGCGGAGTATTGAATATAAGTGTTTCGTACGATGCCACTAGATGGCGAGCGGTCGAAGCGTTTCTCGCAAGTGACTTGAAGCCTGAACGTATATAAGACTGCAAAGCTGTTCTGAGTTCGACTATACACGAGGGGTTTACCCTTCGTTGACGTACCGAAATTTACTGTCTCGACACCAAGGGAAAGTAACAACAGGTTTTGCTCGATTCCTCTGAAGAATTTCATTAAAATTTTTTCAACGATTTTTCTATTTAATGGACGGAATCTTTTCACGATTCTCTTAAAGACGCTTTTCAAGATTCTTTCGAAGATTCTTTAAAAGATTGTCAGAACGCTTTCGGATGGAAAGAATCTTGAAAAGAATCCTGGAAAGCATCAACAGGTTTCGCTCGATTCCTCTGAAGAATTTCATTAAGATTTTTTCCAAGAGTCTCAAAACGCTTTCGGATGGAAAGAATCTTGAAAAGAATCCTGGAAAGAATCTTGCTCCGGCTCATATGCGTGATTCTTTTCAAGATTCCTGTAAAGATTCTTTCAAGACTCCTTTTAAGATTCTTTAAAAGATTCTTCACAAGATTCTTTTTTTCTACGCGGGTAGTAATTCGTTTAAATGTTTTATTAGTTTAGCTGTATAAAATTTATGTTCGTGTGAATCTTGGAGTCAAAATGAGGTGATATGGTTCTGGAGAAATTACGAAGCCATCTGCGCCTTCCAGACATGGTGGACCATGTTCTTCTGAGATTTTTATGTCGAAGTGATGAACGACGTAGGTAAAAAAGAGAAAAAGAGACGAACGTGCCAGTGTCTCACCAAGACATCGTCTTTTTCCTGAAATCAAAGAAATAATATTACAAAAGTTACTCAACAAGTTATCAAACAGTTACAAGATTTCATTACCTAGACCAAACTGCATGAAGTCGTTTTTCCTGTTGAATTGACCATTTTCGTCGAGAAAACGTTCGGGCAA
Organism: Ephialtes manifestator; assembly: GCA_963970395.1. Lineage (NCBI taxonomy): Eukaryota > Metazoa > Arthropoda > Insecta > Hymenoptera > Ichneumonidae > Ephialtes > Ephialtes manifestator. The sequence continues at coordinate 17,554,256 of OZ019977.1, read as the reverse complement.
AAACTTGTCGGGTTCGTCCCAAAGACTTGTGTCATTGTGGGCACTATGAAAGTTTACCAGAACCGTTGTGTCCTATGAAAAAATAAATCATTAGAATTCGAATTATGAGGATTTTTTTATTTTTATTTTTACTGATTTTACTCACTTTTGGAATTTCGTAGCCCTCGAATGAAACATTTTTCGTCGTGTTGTGTGGAACGCCAAGAGGTGTGAGAATTAGAGTTCGCTGGCTCTGTAACAAACATTATTTATTTATAATAATTAATTTAATTATCAGAATTAAAGATAGTGAGAAATAAATATGCAGCTAAAAACCTCTGCTAAAAAAGCCTCGACTCTGGGCATAAGAATTGCGTCTTCGAGAACAGGATCACGATCTCTGCCAACGACAGTATCCAAATCTTCTTGTAGAGCTTTAAGCCATTCGGGATGTTGACCAAGAAAGGCGAAGGTCATCGCTAATGCATCTGTCGTGGTTTTTGAGCCGGCCAAAAAAAGGTCGAGGCATAATACGAGGATGTCTTTGCCTGAAAGAAAAAAAGATTTCAATGAATAAAATTAAAATATCATTTTCTTTAATACATTCTTCAAGATTCTTCAAGATATTCTTCATAAGATTTCTCAAGAGATTCTTCAAGATACTCTTCAAGGTATTCATAAAGATATTCTTCAAAATATTTGTCAAGATATTCTTCAAGATACTTTTCAAAATACTCTTCAAGATACGCTTCAAGATACTCTTCAAGATACTCTTCAAAATACTCTTCAGGAGATATTCTTCAAGCTATTCTTGAAGATACTCTTGAAAATACTCTTGAAAATACTCTTCAAGATACTCTTCAAGATACTCTTCAAGATACTCTTCAAGATACTCTTCAAGATATTCTTCAAGATATTCTTCAAGATACTCTTCAAGATACTCTTCAAAATACTCTTCGAGATATTCTTCAAGATATTCTTCAAGATACTCTTCAAAATACTCTTCAAGATATTCTTCAAGATATTCTTCAAAATATACTTCAAAAACGATTTCAAATGAAACAAAAAAATGTTCTTCAACATTTTCGATGAACTTACGATCGAAAGTCCGTGTTGCAGGATCTTTTTCGGTACTGATCATTTCCAAAACAAAAGCGTCTATAAGATCCGTGGGTTCCTGAAACTCACATCTCATTTTCGTTTCGTGTTTATCGACTTCGTCGCCAATAAACTTATAGAGTTTCTCAAGAACGGACATCAGATCGTTGTAACCAGATAGTTCGGGGATAACGTGACGCAGGAATGGAACTTGCGAAACTATGCCACCCAAGGTGTCGCATATTCTGTTAAATTAATTCGCATTTTGACAGTTTTATCATCAAATAAATAAGCAATTAATTGAAACTATCGAATTATAAATATACCTGAAAGCGTCGTGGACCACTTCCAAGACTTTCTGGAGTTCAGGATCGTCGTAAGAAAATCTGTGACCAGCAAGCATAGTCCAAAGAGCATTCAGAACTGGCACATCGAAAGCTATATGCATAGGTATGGGTTTTCCATCTTTGCCTTTTTCCTGAAGGTTTTCAACAAGGGCTTGAGCCTCCCGAGCAATTTCTTCCTGCATTGAAGGTTGACCGAAGCCAAAGGCTCGAAGATGTTTCATTGTCAAACGACGATTATATGACCATGTTGTGCCCTCAGTGAATAGAACACCTGAAATGTGTAAAATAAATTTTATTTCCGAAACTGAACATTTGGCCCAATAAAAAAAATAAAATTATAAATTTAAGCAATTAAAAACATATATATATTCGAAAAAAAAAACATAAAAAGTAATTTGTTGTATACAATACAATATTTTATATATATATTTTTAAAAAAAGTATATATTCGGAAAAAAACGTAAAAAAAATAATTTGTTGTATACAATACAATATTATATATATTTTTTTACATTAATAAATGTATTGGATACAAAACAATGTATTAATTAAATTTATTAAAAATATAATTTTATAAATTTAAATCAAATTTGAATTCGAAAAGTTGAGTTTTTCTTTAAATCTAAATTATTCTTTGATAATTAGAAATACGTGTACAAAAAAAAAAGTTGAAAAAATTTGTATAAGATACAACAGCATAAAAAATAGACTCATATTTGAACCTTCCAGGGTCGTTAAAAACCTTAAGGCTGATAAACCCGAAAAGCAATGTATCAGATTTCGACAATAAATTTGAATTCGAGATAAACTTCAAGCAGTATCGCAGTGGATATAAAAACTACTTAGATAAGAGCCTGGATTGTCACAAGCATCGAAGGTTCTCACCCTTTCTTATCAATGATTTTTTTCCTTTTTTTGTTTCAGTTTGAATACTATCGTAGATAACGTAGGCCTGGCCCAACACCATAAGAAAAATATTCTTGACATAGGCCTAATTAATAGGCTGAAATTATAATGATACTGTGGATGAAGACATAATTTTGCTTCCTACAAACTACAAACTATTAACGTAGTTCTGTCGTGAATGCAATCCAAACTCATATGCATGAATTTTTGACATGTTGTAATTTAGCTATTCAATTTTACTTGCACAAAATCTTGAAGGCTTTTACCGAGTGTTTGAATGAACAATTAAAACTTGAAAATCGATCTTTTTACACGGCGCTTACGGGAGGGCTGGAAAAATTGATCTTTAAATCGAAAATTAACATACTTAGATCAAAGATAGAGAAAAAATAAAAGGTACTACGGATTCGCAAATCATTCAGGAATTGATGCATCACGAAAAAAGGTAAAGTCTCCGGAATAATGTTTAATTGAACCAAGGTCAAAGTGCACGATACCGGGCCAAATGACGTTTCCTAACCTAATGATCGTAAAAATGAAGTCAAATCCGCACTAAACATATCAACTATTTACAAATAATCGTTTTAATTTGATTACGACAATTTCAAAGGATTCTCGATTATTTTTTATATTATTATTGAGGCAGTCAAAACGATGCGTATGATTATTTTTTAATGTCATATAGACTCTGAGATTTATGACTCCGGCGTACCGACAGAACTACCTTAAGTTATTATAAACAATGTCTGGCATTAATTTTATTGTGTATTAACAGTTTTTGATTTTATGATGATTTGATAAAAATTATTCTACTAGCAATATGAGTCTGAGAAGCAAATAAAAAATGGTCAATCAGTAGACAAAATAGTTATTTCACTGAAGATTAATATTCGATAGTTCTTGAATATTTCAAAAATAGTGGCGACAGACAAGTGAACACTCCATGTGAGAAAGATCTCTCATTCTCTTCCTCACACTCCTACACAAATTAAATGAATAAGATAAAAGCTAGACATTTCTTCAGATTAATGCACTCAGAGTTTTATTTTTACCATAAATTTTACAAGCCAAAATTAACTGCATTTGATAACATTCACAATTTTGATTTTGTTGTAAAAAAAATAATATTACACAAATAATTAAATATAATAAAGTCTCCCACACAAAATATTTATTCCCCTGAAAGTAAATATTTTCTAGTTCTTGTGAATATATTTAAAATAATGATAACTAAACATTCCACGTGAGAAAAAATTCTCATTCTTCACCTCACTCTTCTCTATAAATTCAATAATTAATTCTTTCTACGGATACAACACGAAAGCTAGACATTTCCTCAAGATAATGTATTCAGTTTTTTATTTTTATCATACGTTTCCTCAAGCAAACAATGACGTTATAAATCGCAAGACTGACTTACCTTTCCGCGCTCCGAAAGATCTCACCCTGAAGAAAAAGCCATCAGGACGACCATTGAACTCATCAGTGAGCAAAATCTTCTTCACGAGTTCGTGACCCGATACGATTACGAATTTCTGATGTCCCAATTTCACTCCAAGAATCGGACCGTAATATTCAGTAAGTTTCTCGAATGCCAAATGCACGTAACCAATTTTTTTGCGTAGTATTTGAAATTGCGGTAGACATCCAATGAATGGAAACCAAATCGGTCCTGGTGGAAATTTTCGGGGTTTACAGCAGTCGTAGACACAAATTAGGAATATAGCTACGAGAGCCAGGAACAGAAACTCCATCGACAACATCTTAAGGCCAACTGGACTAAAAGAACCATCGGTAGCCAAGTTATTATACCGATTTCTTTATCTATACCCTGCGAGATGAATGAGATGACAGAAATGGATTATTCTCTGACCCCGAAGCGATAGCATCTGTTGAAGAAACCCTTGAAGAATGCGGGCCTCGACGAAAATACATGATCCTCAGTGTCGTTCTTTGTAACTGACGTATGATTGTTGGAAAATGGTTGCTTTTGTGTTACAGCTTTTGGTTTGGTCATTTATTATATGAATCTATTTTTACTATTAAATATTATTCATTGTAAGGATTTTTAAAAAAATTTCTAGAGTATTTGACATTGTGCTGATTAAAAATTGTGGCTCTTTTGTTAAATTCAATTTTACTGTTTTTTTTGGTAAATTCATTTTTGTTGCATAAAATAAAAATGTAGAATGTGTAATTTTATTTTTAATATTAGATATTAATTATTAGAAGAAATTTCTTTTTTAGAATGTTGCGAACTTTTCTAAATTAAATCGTGGCACTTTTAATAAGTTATGATTTATAATAAGAATTTTTTATCTATTTTACATTCACTTTTACATTTTTTACATGCAGATAGGTTTTTTTGTTAGATAACATTAAAATTCACAATGTACTCCTAAATGATGGATACGTTTATGTATAAAAATATTGGTAAAAAAGCACTTTAGCAAAATTAATTTTAACATTTTTATCTATCACTGCATTTTTGTTGTATAATATTTTATTATGTTATATAATACTTTATATTAGGGTGGTCCATTTTGACACAATATTTTTTTTTAACGAGGCACCCCTCACAACTGTTCTCTATTATGAAAAATAAATCCTTGTAAATCATTAATGAAATAAAAAAATATGTAGCGGTCGCGACGAAATTTTAAAATTTTCTTTTTTTAATAATTTTTTTCAGTGAAAGTTCTCATGTATATATTTACATTTTTTGCATTACACGAGTGCAGAGATTCTGGATATCACTGCGACAGTCCGTTATTGTTTTATGGTAGTTTTGAAGTACGAAATAATTGCAACTGCTAAAGATATGTGCTGTGAAAGTAAAAAATAGAGTGAGCAAATATTTTTAAAAAATTCAACATGCCATAAAATTTCAACCCCTAAGCGAATTAATGCCAAATTAAATTCCAAACTTTGTCTCATAATATTTTACCTGTAAGCCAAATTGCAATTAGATATCTAAAGAATTATGGACCTTTGAATAAAAATTAACTCAAAAAAAAAAATTATAATCATCAAATTATAAAATTATCTCAGTGAATCTCTATCTGCGTAATATGATGTATTTAACCCAGAAAAACTGTTATACAAAAACTAAAAAATTCTCGTAAAAAGAGCGACTTATGATTCTAAACATTTGAACGTTCCGGACCATTATTGTTGTTATAGAGTGTCTCATAATATACTTAATTGTTTCCGGCTTCTCCAGAATGTAATTTGTTCATCCTGTGACCAAATTTTTATCATTATCATTCACTGTTTTTACGAGAATTTTTTAGTTTTTATATACCGCAGTTTTTCTGTAATAAATATGTCACATCACTCCAGTAGCGGTATTTCTAATTTTTTTTAAAGTTTGTTTTCGTTCCGACTTCCACAATTTTGCAGATATCTAGTTGAAATTTGGTACACAATTAGACTATTATCAGACAGGATTTGGAATTCAATTCGGCGTTAATCCGCTTAGAGATAAAAATTTTATGACATTTTGAATTTTTTTGAATATATCTGCTCATCCTCTAATTTTGTCTTTCACAGCACACATTTTTCGCAGTTGCAATTATTTCGTACTCTAAAGCTACCATAAAATAATAACGGACTGTCGGAGTGATATCCAGTGTCTCTACACTCATGTAATGCAAAAAATGTAAAGATAGACATGAGAATTTTCACTAAAAAAAATGTTTAAAACAAGAAAATTTGAAAATTCCGTCGCGACCTCTACATATTTTTTTTATCACATCGATGATTTACGAGGAATTATTTTTCGTAATAGAGAACAGTTTTGAGAGGTGCCTCGTAAAAAAAAAAATCGTGCAAAAATGGACCACCCTACTTTATATTTTATAATATAATATTAAAATGTAGGATACGTCCTCTGAGCCCCTCGATTCTTGACAAATCTTTTTTTTAATATGGAGAAATATGTTGGAAATAAATTTAAGTCTTGCAAGTTTGATTGTAAAATTAAATTGAATACGCTATAAAAATGTTGTACATTCATAAAAATGTCGTTGATAAATTGGAGAGTAGGACATTATGCAGATCATTTTATACGTGGCGAAGAAACGCCTCAAAACGTATTTACCACCTAGAAACTAAGTTTTATTGTACTTCCATTTAAAAAATCCAAAATTTCTTCACTTTATTTTAATCGTCTCTTCTCTTAACTCAGGAAATAAAATTCATGTGCCCGTAAAATTATCCTACGTTCAAAGTTTCATTTTTGTCGTTTCACTGAATGAAACTAGAAATGGAGCATAAAACCAATGAATTTTATTATGCCTGAATAGATTTTGATTAAAGCAATTTAACCAAAATTAAAAAAAAAACATCTACGTAATAACACGTTTATTTTTAAAAAAATGTTATTATTTAAATAAATTTCGATTAATGCAACTAAAAATTACAGTCAAAATTCATTTTGGTAAAAATACATTAAATATAATAAATAAATTATAAATTAAATAAATAATACTAATTTTTTTTTATTTGTCCAAACAAAATTAGGAATGCAATTTACGAAATAATTTCCATAATAAATAGGAGAAAGAGATCAGAAAGTATTAACCCACTATAGAGTTGTACCAGATCAAGCTCGGAATAGCAAATTTCACCGACGGAGAAATATCCCCCAGTGGAAGTTAGCTCGTAAAATTAAATCAAGTATGCTGCACGCGTATACGTAAATTTCCAATATCTGTGTGCTCCGAAAATTCGCGAGCAGGAAATTATACCAAAGCTACGGAATATCGTGTATTCACGTTGTACAAAAAAAAACTCGTGACTGAAAAGAGAGTCGTTTGGTTTCGACGCATCGCTCACTTTCCTCGTAGCTTCTTAAGGATGTTCGACTGTTTCACACTAGTCAAATCAGTGCTAAATTTTTGTAATTGTTTCATTAAAGTTTAATGCATTAAATAATTGTAATGGAGCATTAATTTGTATTGAAGCATGTACACTTAACCGAGAGAAAAATGAATAGTGACAGATTTGCATAAAGATTAACTGATTAACGTTACTTTCCGATGGGATACATTTTCGTTCAGTTTTTTCCAAGAATAATCTATAATTTTTTGCCAATTTTGATGAATGATGGCTCATTCTCTTTTTTAAAAGATGCTCTACAAATTGACCGGCTGGATATTTGATATTATTGATCGTTTTAATAATTATAGCTATTTGTTTATGAAAGTGTTTTGATTTTTGTTAAACAACAGGGTATAATTATTAAACGATCGATAATATCAAATATCCAGCCGGTCAATTTGTAGAGCATCTTTTAAGAAAGAAAATGAACCATCACTCATCAAAATTGGCAAAAAATTATAAATTATTCTTGGAAAAAACTGAACGAAAATGCATCCCATTGGAAAGTAATGTTAATTAGATAATCTATATGCAAATCCGGCACTATTAAGGTAGTCCTTACACCGAGAGAAAAGATTTCATTGACGCCAAAGAAATGGGTGGATTGATTTTTTTTTCATTGATTTCGACGAAATATTTCTTTGATTTCAATGAAATAGTGCATTTGGATTTCAAAGAGAACATTTCATTGCCTGTAAATAAAGATTTACTTAGTGAGCACATAATAAAGAAACAGTTTTATTGATTTAAAGAGACATTTTCATTGGTTCAAAGAAACGTTTTCATTGATTTCTCTCTCGCACCTAACCTCACTTTTTTGTTTTCCGGTTCTCCTGAACGAACGTCTTCGAGTTTCGAGAAGCCAGAAGCTTAGCCTATTTCTGCCGTACTTTCTTACATGCTCACAAAATTTGAGCTTTATCTGCCGCGTACTTCAGGAAAAAAATAGGTTTCGAAATTTTGAGCTGGTAAGAAGAAGGTTTTATTGAATCAGAAACGATATCTTTGAAATCAATGAAAAAGGTTCATTGGTGTAAATAAATGTTTTTTCGAATCAATGTCACTACTTTTCATTGAGTTGGAGATCATTCAAAGAAAAGATAGTATTGAAGTTCAAGTATTTCATTTCATTGGCAAAGATTTCCGTGAATCAATGAAACTTTTTCTCTCGGTGTGCGACCCATACTAGTCAATTGACGCACTGTTCCGAAAATTCTGTAAATGCTAACATTTTTATATATCTGCACATTCAATTAATCACAGTGAGAACAAAAACGTATTTGTAGATGCTTCGTAAACTTAAAAAACATAAATTGTATTAACTAAAATATTTCATCAGAGTCTCGCTTGACCGCGCAGTGGTATTGTATCACCACGCGGTCAGAGCTAAATTTGGTCGTTTTAAAGGTAAATTTGTGACACAAAACAAAAAAAAAGTAGATAGAAAATCTAATTTTTGCGCCACGACTACAACCGCCACGAAAAATCGGGTCGCTGAAACCAAGATTGAAACAGTGTCGGTTGACACTAGAGGTTATGTTGATTTCTATCATCATCCGCTACATCCGGTTATCTGTAACTTCTGAGTGGCGATGATGTGTTTGACGTTGGAATTACACCCAAATACTTCGATAACGTCCCTTTTTTATATTTTATACGGAATCGTGACACTCTAAGGAATCCATAGCACATTTGATCCCAGTAGACACGGTAATGTTACAGCAATGTTACAGCAATGTAACCCAATGTAACAAGTAACATCACGTGTAACTTACATGTAAGTTACTATTTCCCACTCAACAATGTTACCATGTTATGTAACATGCGTTACGTAAACGTTACATTTCAGTTATGTTGCGCGCACGTTGCGTAATGTAACTGCTATGTTGCACAATGTAACCGCAATGTAACCGAAAGTTACAAGCAACATCACCTGTAACTTACATGTAAGTTATTACTTCTCACTCAACAATGTTACCATGTTATGTAACATGCGTTACATAACCGTTATAATTCAGTTATGTCGCCTGTACGTTGCGTAGCGTTACTGATGTGAAACAAGTAACGTAAAAGTTACGAAACCGCAACTTTGAAAGGAACTTTACGTGAGGCTCTTTTGTCGACTGAAAGTCCACAAAAGTCCACGGGTTGCGAAATCGCTACCCTTAGAAGATCAAAAAAATAGCTGCTACAATTAAAAATAGAACAAGCTATTGGTGAATAATGCCAACCAGTTAGGGAACCTCCGAAGGGTCTCCCACTGTTTCTTTTGAACTGCGAAGTCGCTCAGGCTTATACACGGTAGGGTCACGAATCGCTTGCGAGAAACTTTTGAGTCGTTAGCCACCTAGCGGACATAACATTCTGTATGAATATGTGACGTTCTTACAACGTTGCCACGTTACATAACTGTAACATGACCGAACTATCGCCACAGTTACATTACAATCGTTACATACATGTTGCATCACAGTTACACACTTTCGTTATATAACTGTAACGTAACTACGACATATAATAGTTACATAACGTGGATGTTTACGATGTTACATATCCACTGCAATATGCATGTTACGTAAATGTTACATTCCCGTGCAACGTTTTTGCAATGTTGCCACGTTACATAACGTTAACATTGCCTTCCTGTCACAAAAGTGACGTCCCAATTGTTAGTTGCACGTTCCGTTTCGGTTTCATAGCTTTTGTTACGCAACTGCAACGAGAATACGTTACATATCAGTAACATCACCTGAATATAACAAATGAAACATCACATGTTACTCCTACGTTACATAGCCGCAACATAACGCAACACGTTACATTGTTACAATCACATGTAACTTCCAGGTTACGTTGCTGTTCAATTACGTGTTTACTGGGATATTGTATAAAAGTTCAGTTTATACATGTTAATTTTCGTTCCGAAGTGCGAAATCGATTAGTTTCCCATAAGAGCCCGTGCATAAGAATTCTTTTTTAAATATTTATTTTCTCGGCAATTTAGTCTATAACCCAGCTTGAAACTTTGCAATCGCATTTCGAAGGGATTCAACTATTATATTTAAAAAATGTTAAGTCTTAAAGTTCAGAAAAGTTAATGTGCAAGGACTACCTTAATCTTTCTCTGGGTTAAACGTACATGCTTCAATTCAAACTACTCTCTACTATTTTTATTTAATGCATTAAACCTTAATGAAACAATTTAAAAAATTTAGCACAGATTTGACTATCGACTACAGAGTCGAACATCCTTAAGTGTGATTGGATTAAGCAGGGGATCGAATCTGAAGAAATTTATCCGTGGGATGACGACACTTTCGTGTGTTTTATGCACTCTCATCGTCGTCATAGCTTCTCAATCCCATTGAAACACAGCAAGGATTAACTCACACATAGTCACGATACTGCTTATTTATTTTTGGAAAGCGAACATTCCATATACACAACAATAAAGATCCCACTTCCGGGATTCTCCCACGTAATTTTTTTTTTTTTCTCACCCGCCCCTTTAGTTATTCTCGCGGAAGTAATTATATACAGCTTTTGCTCAGCCGTGCCAACGTCGCGAGCACCTCATTCAATTAACGCTACATAAGCCCGAACGACACTGAAGCACGACATCGTTGCGTGCTTGTAAAATTGCATTATAGCGTAAAAGCCGCTCAAAATATTCACGGGGAGACAAGAGATGCATTATTGAAATACGATACATGCCGTTGAGGGGTGGAACAGCTAAAAAATTAAGGTTTATTCTGTTTCCTCATAGAAGAAGCTTCGTTTTCAAGCAAATTTGTTTTTTAGATTTTTATGTCAGGATAGTTAGAATTATTAAAAAGAGCGAAAAAAGGGGTCTGGAAAAAATGACCGTATGTATGTGTGCATGTGTATAGCTTCAAAAATTCAATTGCCGATAATTGAAGAACCGTTCAACCGATTGAACTGGAATTTAGCACACAAGTGAAGCACCAACACGTCTTTGAGTCATGTATTTTTTATTTATTTTATGGATTCAGGTTTGTAGATTTTGTGACTTTTTTTATTTTTCTAAAAAAGGACGTAGTCGCTTTAATTTTTGTATAATTTACGGCAGTTTGCTAAATTGTTCGTCATACATGCAGATACATTTAACTTTATTTTGTATTATATTTGGCCGAAATCGGTGCGGATTTGATGGTATTTTGAAATTAAAAAAAAATTGACGTTATTGCATTAATTTTTAGCGAATTCAAATTTTGTACATACACGGAATCGTATTCAATGATGCTAGATTTTAATAACAATTTTTTGTTGTTACAAATCATTAAATTTATAATTTTTTTGTCATTGCAAATTAAACAAATATTGAAAAAACTGTTAACTTATTAATTTTTTAAATAAAATTTAATCGAGAAAAATAGAATTTCTTAATCGCAAAGTGCAAACCCGCAAAACGTTAAATTTACCATTTATTTTGTCACCGCAAATTGAAAAAGAATTTTAAAGACTGTTAACTTGTTAATTTTAAAAATAAAATTTAATTAAGAAAAATAAAACTTCTGGCTGAAAAACTGTAAAGCTACAAATTGTTAAATTTTCCATCTCTTTTCTCACCGTAAATTAAAAAACAAATTTAAAGACTGTTAACTTGTTAATTTGAAAAATAAAATTTAATTAAGAAAAATGAAACTTCTGGCTGAAAAATTGAAAACCTACAAATCGTGAAATTTGCCATTTCTTTTGTCACCGCAAATTAAAAAAGAATTTTAAAGACTGTTTACTTGTTAATTTTAATCATAAAATTTAATTAACAAAAATAAAACTTCTGTCTGAAAAACTGAAAAGCTACAAATCGTTAAATTTACCATTTCTTTTGTCACTACAAATTTAAAAAAACAATTTTAAATACTGTTAACTAGTTAAATTTTTTTCATAAAATTTAATTAGAAAAATAAAATTTCTTAACCAAAAAGTGAAAAGCTACAAATCGTTAAATTTACCATTTCCATTGTCATTGCAAATAAAAAAACAATTTTTAAGACTTGTAACTCATTAAATTTTTTTGATAAAATTTAATGACACAAAATAAAATTTCTGGATCAAAAAGTGAAGAGCTAATAATTTCTATAAATTCATTATTGTTTATAAATGACAGCGAAATTGAATTTACTACGGTAACGATTTTCTCCATTGGATTGGTTTGACATTTGACAGCTGTCAGTGAAAGAACGGAACGATGAATCTTTCGATCTCTATATGTGTCCTCGGTTATTTTCCATGTTTCGGAGTTTCCAATTTCCTTATAGAGTCGTTGGGGTCTCACCGGTACTGCATACACAGCATTGCAGCCTCTAAATGCACAGTAGTTATACGAGGCACGCGATTGTGCAGTGTCTCCGTACCAGAATACGAATTAATTTATATTACCAAGTATAGAGCATTGGCGGGACGTGTGGGTGCTCTTGGGGTACTTTCACTCTGCGTTCAAACAGCTCCTCGTCGTTCTCGCGTCACGACGTCGACCTTATATATATATATAATATCTACGCTACTATAAGTCGCGAGGACTTAGCGCCAAGGTGTTCTCCTACTTTCTCCCAGGTTCACTGTCGATTCCTCGTCAGTATCACTGTTTGCCCACATACGCACACGTACGCGAAATATTTATGCATGTATGGAGGAGACTTTGAGCTGACTCCAATATTGAAGTCATATAAATATACACAGTAAAAAAAAAAATCAATTAGATTATCAGTTTTTTAAATATATATATAAGTAGTTTTTTAATTTTAATTTTTCGTCAAATTCCAAAAGTAATATCATTTTTTAAGTAAATTTGGCAAACAAAAATAATTTTTTTGCTAAATTGGAAGGGACAAGAAAAACTGTAATAAAGAAGAAAAATATGTCCAAAATGTAATTACATTTTTGACAAATGATTTTTCAATTCTTTTTTTTTTTGTAAACAAGAAATTTGGAAAAAAAGGTAGAATTAACAAAAAGTTTTTGAGGACGGAAAACTTTTTGTTGATTGGCGCAAAATTTTTATTTATTTTTGGTAAAAATAAATAAAAAATTTTGGCTTCGAGAAAAGACACGAGATTCTTTTTTTTAACAAAATATAATAGAAAAGTTTATTCGTAACGGCATTAATCAACAATCGTGACAACAAATAACGTGAGTATTTTAAAAAAATACATTAGGGTTTACAGGCGACGAGGGTATTCGATAGTCGTGTTTTCCTGAAGAGGAGACGACCACGAATCAATTTTTTTGGGCACACAGGCGAAGCCTTCTTATCTATAATTACGATTAATATATACATCGCGAACTTATATTACAGATATCCATCGCTCTTTCAGGCTTTTACGTTCCAACTGTCTGCATCTCAGCCAGTTGAATTTCTTCCTAAACTCAAAGTCCTTTCATTTTGTACAGACACTCGTGGATCAGAGTACGAAGGAATTATCAGCGAGTGGGAAATTTCCAGGCGGAAGTGGCATCTTGATTCGTCCCTAACGGTGGAGGTACGAGGTCCTGAGTAATTGAGGCATGTCCCTGACCTTGTTGCTGTGCCTGCTGCTGAATCAGGGAATCTTCCCGCCTCAGTTCGCCAGAATTTTGCTGCAAAGGAAGCTGGACTTGCTGTTGTTGTTGTTGTTGTTGTTGTTGCTGATTCGTATATCCAGCGTAAGGTAAAGCTACATTGTTGCTGGCCTGAGCCTGGATATCCTTTCGGTCTTCCCAGCCATGTTCGGGTTTGTGATGATGATGATCCTCACTTGGGAACCATTCGCTGATCCAGACAGGTTTCCAGATTTTTTTCCAGCCGGGCACCCAAATTTCCTTCCAAGCTGGAACCCATATCTGCTTCCAAGCCTCTTTCCAGGCTAATTTTTTGTCGGGTATCCACTCGAGTTTTTGTTCGGTTTTCCAGATCTGTTTCCAGGCCTCCTTCCACTCTAGTTTCTTGTCTGGTATCCAGGTGAGTTTTTTGTCTGGTTTCCAGATCTGTTTCCATTCTTCCTTCCAGACGAGCTTCTTGTCGTCAACCCAGATCTGTTTTTTCGCTGGTTTCCATATTTGCTTCCATTCTTCTTTCCACTCAAGCTTCTTGTCCGGAATCCAGATCTGTTTCTTCGCTGGTTTCCAGTACTTCTTCCAAAGAGGCTTCCATATGAGTTTCTTCTTCCAGAGATCGTGACTCGTGTATTGCCAGCCATGAGGATCAGTGCCCAAGTATTTTTCACCTGGAATTCCGACCTTGACCCACTCGGGAATCCAGATCTTCTTCCACGCTGGTACCTGAATTTCCTTCCAGGCTGGAACCTGGATCTCACGCCATATTGGCTTCCACACTTTCTTCCAGTCGGGTACTTGGATCTCCTTCCATGCTGGAACCTTTATTGGCTTCCAAACTGGCTTCCAGACTTTCTTCCAGGCTGGGACCTGGATTTCCTTCCAAACTGGCACCTGGATTTCTTTCCACACTGGCTTCCATATCTTTTTCCACGCTGGAACTTGGATGTCCTTCCATACAGCCTTTTTCGTTGGTTCCCACACTGGCTTCCAGATCTTCTTCCACGCCGGTTTCCAGATCTGTTTCTGAGCAGGTTTCCAGATCTTCTTCCAGCCTGGCTTCCAGATCAGCTTCTTCTTCCAGTAACCAGCATCGTGATGATGCTCGTCATGATGGTGGTCGTCGTGGTGTTCGATTATGTCACCTCCACCGCCGCCATCCCAACCTACCCTCTTCTGGGCCTCTAAATTACCATAACTGGAACAGAAAAAAATGTAACGCTTTACATGACGATTCGTACATTTGGACAGAGATAAATTTCTGGCTATTCCTGTTAAATGGAACTTAGTTGCAATGTTCACCGCATTCAACAATAATTGAAAAACTCGATCAAGAACATGTTTTCTGTTGGATCGAATTGTAATATGGAATTCAGGTTTCAATTTGATGAAATTGAAAGGACCAATCATTAGTTAATATGTGCAGATTATTTGTGAGACATTTGCAATATTGAAAATTAAATCACATTCCAATGAGAATCAAAACTGAACTAGATTTTTATGATTTTGACATCGTTTTATGAACAAATAATTTGATTTTATTGTTTTTTTCATTGACGGCAAATCCTGAACTGTACACTTTTCTGATTCCTTTACTGTACCATGAATTTCCGTCAACAAATAAATCCACTGATTTAACATAAAGCCTTGAAACTTACGGTATCTGTTGTTGTTGCTGTTGTTGCGTTTGCAACGAAGTCTGGTCGAGTGCCTTGCTGGCAACAAGGGCGACCTGCAGTAGCACCACAATAGCAACCTGTAAAATCAAACTCCAATAAGTGTCAATGTCCCCAAAGTGTCACTTGTCGTTAAACGCTCGTCATCACGAGTATCCTTGACTCTAAAAAACTGATACATCCGCGAAAAAAAAAACTTAGACACAGAAACAAAAAAAAAAGATGATAAAAACTAAACTGACCGCGCATCTCGGGCGAAACCTCATAATGTCTGAGCAGCGGCCCGTTTGGGACCGGGCGCGTTCTCTCGTTCCCTAGTAGTCGGAAAACTCGGTTAACTTCGTCCAATCAGCGGAACGTCGTGGTTATATAGGCAACGGGTATCCTCCCCCGTACGTCGTTGCACGGAGGAAGGTAAAGTGGCGGTTAAGGCCCCGGTGGTGGGCCCGAATAAGCGTATGGTGGTGGTTGATGGTGACTTGCGACGGAGGAAGTTCAAGAAAAGTGGAGGTGGAATATGTTGCTCTTTTCTGCTATGCGTTTCGGTATGTATGTGGAAGTTACGGCTCTGGAGGAAGGTGGAAGTGGTTGGAGGTCCAAGTCCGTAGGTCCGGGTGCCTTCCCCATTTACCGCTCGCACACATACTTTTCGCCTTTAATATATATATATATATATCTGTCTTTCTCATCCAGCTCATTTTTTCATTCTTTCGGTCTCGGTTCTTGCGGACGATCAGCCAAGCCGCCGGAGAAAGTGATCGAGGTACATGAACGGGGGGCCCCGGTCTACTATCCAGCAAAGCATGGTAGCATGGTTTTTTAAAATCTTCATCTTTCTTCCTTCAATGCGAGCAGTGATGTTCCTATTGGCGATCTTCGTTACTCCAGTTTAACGCGATGGCGACTTGGAGAACTCGAGCATTGAGCCAAGTTCACGCCCAAGGTTACGTAGCAAGGTTAGAGCTGCTCCAGATTCGCTTGGGTGTGACCAGATCGATGGGGAAATTGAAATCTTGGTCCCTCGACGCATGTCGCTTCAGGGCCTCTTGGGCCCCTCAGGGGACGTGGCTTTTTTTCGTTCAGCTTTCCATAGGTGCTGTACATTGATATTAAAAAGAGAAACGATAGAATTTTAATAGCCAGCAGCTTAAGTCGAGCACTGGATGTTTTTTCTTCATTTCGTCATATGGTTTTGACTGAGACGAGGAATAGTTGTAAATTGGTGAGAAAGATGTTTACTGTATGCTGTGGGGAAGCAATAAAACATCAGGAAACAGGTAGTACTGCCCAGAAGAGTGCTTCGAATGATTCGTGGAAGCACCTGTATACCATAATACGAGACTCGTATATATCTCGAGTGTCTGGTCTTTGTGCCGTGGTGTATATAGCCGTCGATGAAAGTAAATTCTTTGGGAGATCGGGGACGACAGGGCTCGTCGTATCGATCTTAAGGAGGATCGGTTGGCATCGTCTGGCTTAATGAAGATGGAAATTAGTATTTTATCTGCGCTCAGAATTTAAAAACAATTTTAATTCAGACCACTTTTGAATAGATCTGTAATATCATCTTCAGCCATTTTGAAAAACTGTAACGTTTCGTAAAGTTATGATTTGTCATATGTATGTAAACATAAATAATAATTTTGTATATGAAATAACATCACATCATTTTTTTTTTACTCAATAAGTAATACCTTGTAATATTTTCGAGACTATTTTCATTATTGTCGATTTATTTTTTAAACTTCTTCAATTATTATAATAAATTAAATTTCTGCACAAGAAAGCCCGCAAAATATCTATAACATTTAAATAATAAAATCTCTAATAGAAATCTGTAAAAAATGTTAAAACTTGATGGTTACATTTTTTTTTTAACTAAGGGTTGGTTCCAACTGGTCCATCTATACTAATTCTTTATAAGTATATCGTTTTCAGTAATTATGTTGGATGCTTTCAAACATTTTTTATTTCTTAAAAAAATATATTTTAGACATTGATTGTGGTATTGAACCTCCTTAAGGCAGGCAATGTGGAGTATACATATTGGCGTTGAGGGCCAGGTAAAAAGATAGCCCAGCGTAGAAAATAAATTTCGCAATCGCTCGCTAGAAAGACCGGAAGATAGAACGTGCATGACTGAAACGTGGATAAACTAGCTCAAATCCGTTCGTTGACTGAGCGACGCGCGTATAGATAGCAGAGTAGCTCGTACACACGGATCTGTTCCAAATTGATCGAATCTAGATCGTTTTTCTCGTTAAAAAAATTTACTCGCTAAGATTTGTCTGTGCTTCCCGTTAACTCAAAGACACGTGCCATAGATTCTATGTGAAGTGAGCCTCCCTTACAAATTATTGCTGTACCACTTTAGTTACTTCACATTACTTTCCATAACGAAGTTACTAGAAGAATTTGGCATACATAAAAACAAAAATACGGGCACATTTTATATGACTCAACTAGCTATTGTTTTTCATAGAAGTTTTACTTTCTTCGACTGTAGCATCATAACTTTAGTACCATTATGTAAAACTTGTTTACGAAAACTGACTCAAATAAAGTTACAATAATACAGCGAAGAAGAAACGCATTAGAAATGGAAATCAAAAAACAAAACCTCATAATTATGTATAGTTTAACCGTAAAAATTTACCATAATTTAAATACATTTCTTAAGACGTTATATCGAATAACAATTCTTTAAACGTGGCAAAAACTCATCAACAAAAATAATGTTCTCAATTGATCAATTTAAAAAGAAGGTTAATCAACATAATTATTTAGGAAATTTATTTAAATATTATTGAATCTTTCAAATGAATATCCCATATTCTAAAATTATATAACTCCCGGGCTTATTTTATTACTACTACTATTAATAATAATAATAAAATAATAATAATACCAATCGATTAGCAATAATGATCATGAAAATTATGATGAAATTCATATCCCCCTGCAAAGTAAGTCTGTACAAATACTTCCGCTCGCATTACTTCACATTACTTCCGAGGACGAGCTCTTTAATCACGTACTGTCGGCTGCGTGACGTTAGAATAGCTGTAGAGTGCGAGAAGCAAGGAAGCAAGAAGGTGTGAGTTTTGTCCGCGAGAAGAGTGACTGGCGTATTTTTTTTATTTTTTCTTTTTCGTGAACTCTTCTGGTTACTCTCATCACTATGTCGTGCCGCTGTATAACAGTGTATATATTGTTACGTAAGCGACAACTGAGTGCAAAGAGTGTATATGTAGCTCGTTAGAATTTTGAGCACGCGCTGTATAGCGGAGCAAATGTTGTGCGGGAGACACGCTCGCGTTTCACTTTCTACATCCTCTGCCGTGGCTGTCGCTCTCGCGTCCTTCGCGTATTTGGTCTTCGCGCACATACATATATACGAGTATAACATTGCAACGGCATCATAATCGCCTGCGGTGTATATACTCTATTATAAATATTATATTGTACGGCATACGTGACGTGGTAATAATAATAAGTATAGATTGGTGCATAGCTGTCGTGCTCGTGGTTGCCTCTTTTCTGGGCTTCGCTGAATACTACTAGTGTATTATGTACCTGCATAACCTTTAAGTGTTCTAATTATTTAGACACGCCATGTCTTATAACCGACAAGGTTTATTTATTTTTTTCATTTATTTGGAATTTATTTTTACGACGAACATACAGCCACTGAGAACTATAGTTAGCTTTTTTATATGTTCTTATGATTTATGTTTAGTGTAATATTAAAATAATCCGATATGGTCTAGTGGTTAGGATATCTGGGTATTAAAACGACATCTTGCTTGGGATAAGGTATCATTTATTATTCTTGGAATTAAAATGTTAAGATTTCTCTGAGAGATGATGACCAACAAGAATGTATGTGCAAAGTCTAATGTTTCATTAGCTGTGGCCTTAAGTGGTTTCTGGAATTTTGCTCCTGGAGAAATCAGTCCAATGGGTTTATTCAAATATGGGATCCTTTAGAATACAATTAAATTTTTTTAATAATATTTTATTTCAGCTCTAAAAAATAAATACTTTTTTTCTGTATTCGAATCACTTTCGTCAACTTTTTAGACCGAATGATTTGAAACTAATGTAACATCAAAATTTTGAGAAAAAAAACAGAAAAAATCACGAAAACGACGATTCGTCTGTGAGAAGACAATATCGAAATATGATTATTTTAATTACAATAAATTAATTTGGCCTAATTCGAACCTGTAGAAACTCGAACATACATTACAAACGAAATAACAACCATAAAGCAACAAAGAAGATTCTATATAATAACAAAAATAAAAATAAATATAAACTGAAAACATACACGAAGATGCCTCATGTCATAAGTATATAATTGTAACAGTTCACAAAAAAGTAAAATATTCACGAACAAATAAAAGCGGACTATGTATAAACCAAAACTCATTAACCTAACGATTATATACATTAATTTCAATTAAGTTTTTACTGTTGCATGTACGAAAATAAATTAACTAGAGTACATCTACTCCAGTTATTTATTAAATCAATAAAAAAATGTTTTTCATTTGTTAAATCAACTATATGGTAGGCACGTACGAAAGTGCCATTTCACAGAGCGTGGGCGTCCGTCAGAGTGGGTGTCGGCGCCGTTACGTTTCATTTCGTTCAGAAAGACCGTAAGACTTGTGGAGATATAAACCCAAAAGGCTTTCGCAAATTTCGTGCCAGTCCCTCGAAGTCGTGGTGGATTTCACGAAGAGATCCTCGGGGGCCAAACTAAAGACACCGGTAAACTTTCTTCGACCCTCGTGCAGCCATTGCGATTTATCGCGAGTCTCGGCGCGTCTCTCACTCACATCAACAACTTGACTCGACGGTCAGCGCGCTCTTGTGGCCCTCTTGTGGTCTTTGTAATCGTTCCTTCTCGTCGTTATACTTACGGGATCGCCGAGGTCGCTGCCTGTCATTGTGTGTATTGAAGAAAACCCAACCAAGAGAAGTCTCACGGACCCTCGAGGTTCTATGGTTTTGTATATATATATTTCTGTGTCTTTCGTTGTCGATAATCGGAAGAAAGTCGCGGGGCTACGTGTTGGACTGTAATAACGCTAACCAGCCTCGCCAATGCTAGTAGCTCGCTGCATGTTGGCTGTCTTTACCTTTTTTTTTCTTTCGTTCTTTCTTTCTTTCCACCTACCTGATCGTCGGCGTCTTCAGTGAATTATTAATTTGTGTTTGTGTGTGTATATGTGGATGCCAAATATGCGAAAACAAAAATATATTATGTATGAAGTCGAGCTGTATACCCACAGCTCCGTACCTGGAAGAGTGAAAGATTGAATAAGAGTGAGAGTGAGAGTTTATTACCGTTTTCGTTTTATTGTTTTTTTTTCACTGCAATGATCGTAATTATAGGGACGTGACAATTATACGAAAGCAGTTTCGTTTATTTTTCTGTAAAGATACGTTTAGTGATACCAAAAGTAGATTAAGACTGATTGGAAAATAATTTCTTGGAGAAATTTCACTTTATCAGTGTTAAATTCGATCACGAGAATATTCGAAATTTTAGAGTTTTCTAAGGTGCGTCTAAATCTTCGATTTATATAAATGACCCACAATTTTTCCCAATTCGCAATCAAAGGATAATTTCTATAATTTAATTCGATAAACATTTGAATACCATTTATAAATATTTACAAATATAATTAGGTATAATGAACATAACTTTTGCATTCATTGAATTATTTTTAAAAAAATGTTGACCCATAACAGATAAATCTTAAGAATTAGATAAGATTGATAATTCTTCTGACAAGCAGTAACTCTTTAAACTCTTAAACTCTTTAATTACCGGGTTATGAGAATTCAATATTATTTCCTTTCCATTTAAGACAAGAATCGCGATCCGGAAACTAGTTTGTTGGGAAAACAAACTAATTCAATTGAACAATTTATACCGAAAAAATTAAATTAAGATTGATTAGAAAATAATGGGTATTCAGAAGGAAACGTCAAAGCGCTCGTAATAATCCACTGCAATGCTACACGCGCTAAAATATTTGCCTCAGGCATGATAGCAAGTGCGTCGTCATTACTCATTCCGGTTAGTAGGTAGAATAAATAATTTCGCCCAGCGAAGAAATATTGTCTTACGGACACATAACGCACCACAAGGTATGTTTTGCATCCCGACAGAAGTAAATTATCCTTCTGTTAAACAGGATCAGGATGAAACATGCGGTGTCTGTGTCGAAAGCGTAAAATTGCGCTGTATTGCTATGGTAATCGATGCTGCAATTTGTTGTTGACAGGAGTTTCTTTATTTGCAGCTTATGGATGCTGTTCTGTTGTTGTGTTACTCAGCAGTTGTCGACAGTTATTACTCTAAATAAATATATCCAATAACACCGACGCACTGAAAACAAAATCTTCAATCTGATGCTGCGTTTGTATTCGGTTGAATTATCGTTCAGAAGCTGACGCTTTATCCTTCCGTGTGCACATGAAGAGAAAATAAATATCAACCATTAATCGAAAGTTCAAAAAACCTTAAGTGTGTTTTCCAAATTATCAGAATTCATCACAATTAATTACAGTAACGAGATACTCTAGTAGTAACGGAATATACAATTTGTAATTTTTTTCCAATGGCTGGGTTGTGTCTGAGATTTGTCTTAACTCCCGAAAGGCAGCATGACAACGAGAAGGGAAATGTCAAATCCGCATATTACTGTTTATTCCGAGGAAGTCATAAAATTTACAAGCTTTTCTATGTTCCTATCTGCAGCTGAGAGTCCGACTTATATAGCTATATCGCGGTACCTTTACGTTCGGGCGAAGCGAGCGCGAATTCGCCATCTAGCGGCAGAGCGAAGAACCAGATACGTACGTTGGCGCCTCTTTCAATCTACATCTCGTTCTATAACTATAAATACAGTTTCAAGAATATTGAACTATATAGTTCGTACAATCGGAAATATAGTTACATTAACATATTTTTGTGTAAACTTTCTGCGTCAAATTTAACTAAGCCGAATAATTGTTTGAACTGCGGATTATTATTATCTATTTAAAATTTTTAGTATGTCTTTATTTAGTATGGTTTCGAAATTTCTGTTTCTTAAAGGGGTGTATAGTGGTTTTTTAAATTTCTACCCCTATCAAAAACTTTTTAACCTAATATTTTACATTTTTCTCAGGTTGACTGAAAAAATGGCGGTAAAATCTTTTTTAGTTGGTTCGGACTGGCTCCGCCAATAACCAACCAATTCAGGAATTTTTATTCCTATATATACAAAATAGTTATTTGTATAGGAAAGGCGTAAAAAACCTATGAAATTTGGATGCAGGTTGTCCAGATTGTTTTTTCAATAGTTCTTCTTCGTTTTTGTAAAATAATTCAGGCTGGACGATCTCTTATATATTTTTTCGTGCGATACCTGTACGATTCCGCTACGGAACGATCGGTAAAATAAAACCTCCCAGTGAAAGGCAATATTATGCAGCAATCTTCTCTACGGACGATTCACGCACGTCGGATTAGACGAAGATGGTATACGAGTAGATGGCCACCTACGCTCGGGAATGGCAACCGTAAAAAAATTGGCGAAGCTTTAGTGTGAGCTACATCGAGCTCTAAGTTACGAAATATATATCGGTAGGACTACAAACGTCCTAACACGCGGCTACATATATTTCTCCCTCTTACCCAATACGAACCGCGAGTAATTGGAGTGCCGAGAGCGTTCGGCACGTCGATTGAGTTTGTGTGCCATATGTATAGATATATACATACTACACATATATTGTCGTACGTACAGCAGTTGTATAAGCGACGAAAGCTCGAGCATGAGTCGCGGCGTGAGTTAAGATACAAGACAGAGGCGGCCGCCGTTCTGGTATTTTAAACCATTGGAATTGTCGGCCTGTTGGTATTAACCTCGTATCCTAGTCGCGTTGATGATCTCTGACACGTACGCGCGCACGAGTTACCATCGCATTGCCGATTAACGATCAATCAATTGCTTCGACAGATCACCCCTCGTAAAATCTTCTGTTTGCATGCTTAATTCGAAATTACACCGAATTGGTATGTATTCAGCGCACACGAAGAATTACAAGGTTTTTTAGAGCCATTCGCAGGGAACCCGTTCCGAATAAGCGATTTTTATCGACAATCTCACTTTTTTTATAGCATTATATGAAAAATATTTTATTTTCTACTGCTAGAAAAATAAATTTTTTTGAGGTACAAAAAGAACCTACAATTTTTTTTTCTTTTTGCACGGTTTTATAAAAGAACCGATAAGCCAAATATTGTTAAATAATTCTCAGTTGTGAGGAAGATAAATCGTTATGAAGTAACTGCAGCGATTTAAAAATTATTCATTTTTTTTTGTTTTGAAATATGGAAAAGCCCTTCAGACACTTTTTCAGATTTTTTTCGAAAATTTATGTTCTCATAATTATTCAAATTTTGAATTTTTTAAAAGGTACGTCAACGATTTGTTTGAATATTTTTTCAGTAAATTCTCTTCACAAAAACGAAATTTTTGAGACTGTTGCGAAAATTGCGGGGTTATATTCGACAGTCGATTAACATTCGTACAACACGTTGATTGGACGACAAACCAATCAATGAAAGTTTTAGGATTTGTAAAGCGCTTTACATTGGACTTCACATCGCTATCGACCGTTCGTACCCTAAATCTATCTTTTGGCAGATCGAAACTTACATATGCGTCAACTATCTGGTCACCGAGCTTTGAAATCCATGCAAATAAATTAGAATCGGTTCAACACAAGTTCTTAAGATATATTGCGTTTCGGTTTGGGAGAACGATGGCATACGATGAACACGATTACTTAGAGGTGGTAGTGCTTGGTAACATCCCAACACTGTCGTCCTTGAGGGTATTTGCTGATCTATGCTACCTGTTTAAAGTTCTGAATGGTATGATAAACTGTGCACCCCTACTGGAACTGATCTCATTGCGCGTTCCGAGCCGCGGGTTAAGGGGAGGGAGTCAGGTGAAAAAAATTGATTTTGGAAATTCAATATCATCCAAATCCTATTGCTTATAAAAATGCCCAACGCACTATACTGTTGGTACTCGATTAAAGGATTTTTTAGTGTTGTCTAACTTGCATATGCTTTTAAATATTATCTTAAGCAAAGATCTTAGGTTTTCCATTCTGCGCATGATTCAGATCAAACTACTAGACAGATTGGAATGGTTGACGTCTCATTTTCTTCTTCATGAACAGCTACACCGGCTAAATGGAGCAAATATTAATAAAATGTAACATTTTTTAAGTAGCATAATTATTAATAAATAAATGTTATGCTATTTTCTAAATCAGTGATTAACTTTGCTTTCAGAATGAAAAAAAAATAGTTTGCTCCATTTAGCCGGTGTATCTTTTCATGAAGAAGAAAATGAGATGTCAATGATTCCAATCTGCCTAGTAGTTTGATCTGAATCATGCGCAGAATGGAAAACATAAGAACTTTGCTTAAGATAATATGGAAAAGCATATGCAAGTCAGACGACAGTAAAAAATTCTTTCATCGAGCACCAACAATATAGTACATTGTGCATTTTTATATGCAATAGGATTTGGATGATATTGAATTTCCAAAATCAATTTTTTTTTACCTGACTCCCTCCCCTTAAGAAACGCGAACTCGGTAATTTTTCATGAATGTCACCATTCGTCGGTTTTTCCCGAAAACTCAACGGTATCACGGTTACATAGACTGGGGAATGCAAACTCTGGGCTACAATTTACTGGTCTGCCTTTCAGCAGTTTCCAGAAGAACGCGAGGGAGACGATTCTAAAATTTGAGTAAATTTAATTATAAGTGTTAACTATAAGTGTTAATTATTCATACTATGTAGTAGAAAGTATTCTAAGTTAAAAATTGTAAATTCAAAAAAATAATAATAATAATAATAATAATAATAATAATTTTTTATAAGGAAAATGTTAAGAAAAAGGTTATAATTGAAATATGTTAAGGAGAAATCTGTATAAATAAACAAACAAACAAACAAACAAACAAAATTAAGAGCAGCCTAGAAAAGCATCTAGAAATAATGAATTTAAAAATATTGTAATTTCGTTTTTTTTTTTTGCTAATATTCTAACGCACGTCCATTTCCGGACAAGTCTAAAAAAATTCGTTTTTAAACACAGAATTTACGGTAAAAAATTCCAACAAATTGTCGATGTACCTTTTGAGAAATTCAATTTTTGGGTAATAATACTACATAATTTTGTTATTTAATTTTATTTGTAGTTGCTATTCTAGACTATCCCCATTTTCGCAAGAGCCGCAAAAAAAAAAAAAAATTCTTAGACGTACTTTTTGAGAAATTTATATATTCCATTTTATGAAAACACAAATTTTCGAAAAAATCTGGAGCGCTTTTTTAAACTGTTCTAAAACATCCCAAAAGGAAATTAAACATAATAAACAATATAAGCATCACGATCCGATCAATAAGCTATGGAATGCACCGTTATATTATTATCACTCAATTACCATAACCATTTATAATAAAATTTACACTTTTAATTTCGAAAATACGAATCAATGCATGTTAAATAATTACGAGTCCCACAATCTCCTCCAGCTCTTCTCATATCCTCCACCATAAATGCAGAATTTAAAACCATATACCCATCCTCATCTAAGTTGCACTTCTCTAACGAGTTGCCCGGAGATAGCGGAAGGAAGACGAATAAGCAGCAGAGAAGAAAGCGAACACAGTTGCGTCGAATACTCATACACATAAAAATACTCTCCGCGCACATATACACACACAGATCGTACACATAGAAAATGCAGTCAAGTTCCGTAGCTAGTGAAACGACATCAGAGAAACTATATATCCTTAGAGGTTGTTGGGGTCACGTGGTATATGTTGCCACTGTGCGCTAAGGTCTCGCTGTCGAGTGTATATAATCACAAAGTCGCAATTTCCCACGACGAAAAATGTTGGATCGACCGATGCGAATAAAACTCGTGATTCTGCACGTGGAACGAAGAAGAAAAACGAGAGAAAGAGACGTCGGGAAAGTCGCGTTGCGAGACAAGCCACACAAACATACACAACATGTATATGTGTGTATACATGCGGTTAAGCGCGATCGTGAAACGCGTGCGCCTTATTAGTCGTGTTGTCGTTCTTTGTCTGGGCTTCACCCGCTGCGCAAACTCTGTTATTGCGGACAGTAGCTATGCGCACAATCACGTATAGCATCGTACTTCGGGTCTTGTTAAACGAGTATTTGCTTTGATGAACCTACAGCAAAATTGCATGGCATTGCAATGCAACAAGTGGTGAGATCTCGAGCTTATAGCAATTCGCGCACCTTGACAATGATTTCGTTACTCGCGGTCTAACGTGTTTACGAGTCATTCGCTCCCAAGCTGTCGTATTTGTGCACGCAGTTGTCTCTCCGGTGAATGCTTATATTTGTCACTAAATACTGAAAGTCAAGAAGGTGCGAGAGTGCACATAGTACCTACGCGAGCTAAAGAAGTTTAGTATTCGGTATGATATATTGCTGGGGAAGTCATAAAATATCGCGATTTATGCATCATGTCGCTGAGAGACTTTGAAGGATGTGTGATTGAATTATTAACTTGTCGGAAGGATCTGAAGGAAAAGACAAATTTAATTATTGCTGAGGGTCATGGAACAACCGCTTAATGGAATTTGAGTAGGGAAACTGTGCTTCGTTTACAAATGTGGTTAAAACGGTTAATTCGTTTTTTAAGCGGCCTATAACGAGACATTTTGTGATAATTGTCTGCATGATAATAGAGTAGATACTAATTTGGAAAATCCATTCGACACTTACATTTACACTTACTCGGTAATTCTTTAGAATTGGGGCTTTTCACAGTTTGCAAGTCATTTTTTTTTTATAAAAGAGTATAATTTGTCGATACACTGAAGAATGGTGCGGGGGAAGTAAGAAAAAAATAAAGAAAAAAAATTGAACAGTGTGGCCGTGGTCAGGAAAAACCGGGAAAAGTCAGGGAAAAAAATTGGTCAGGGAATCAGGGAAAAGTCAGGGAATCTCAAAATTGGTCAGGGAAAACGTAAATTGACGTCAAATCTCCCATAAGAAGATACAAAGTACATAAAAGGAAGTCTTGAAAAAAAAAATTAGAAAAATGATGAACAAAAAAAACCAGAAATAAACCTTAAGGGATCTTTCCAGTGTGATGGCCCGAAAAATAGCCTATTTTCACGATTTTTTTTCGGACGGTTACTATACGCCTTTCAATCTAGAATTTTTATGACATATTAGGGTAATCATGAAAGACAGAAAAAGATTTTTTATAAGACGATTTTTATTCTTAAAATTTTTTTTTTAATTGTTGAAAATAATGTTGATAAAAAAGATAGCTTCATGGTGGACATCCTAGGGGTCGCAAATATGATCTGAAAAAAAAACCCAAAGGATTATTAATTAGTATGCGATTGGCTATCACGTTGTGGAGGCTTTTTTAAAATCAAAATTGACAAAATGGCGGCGGTTTGAACAAAAAGTACCGAATTTAGCTGTTTTTTCGACAGTTCTTCTTTAAAAAAAATGGGAAGAGTAAAAAAAAAGCTTCCATAGTACGATAGAAAGTAGCGTGAAGAATGTTCTCCTAAAATTTGGAAACGATTGCTTGAAAACTGTTCCCTGGAGAATGTCCACCGTTTGAAAAATGTCGTTTCGAGAAAAACGCGTTTAAAGTTTCGAGTGTAGAAATTTCATATACCTAAATTCTGTACTTACGACTAATCGGTAATGCCAGGTCCATAAAGTATGCCAGCGAAGTATTTCGAATTTCGCTTAAAAAATTTGGGAGTATGTTTTTGACCGTATATACTAATGGATAAGCCAAAAAAAATAGGATTTTTTTTCACACTGTATGTTAATATTATATTATAATTACACTTTTAATATAATTTGTCAATTGAACCCGATTGATAATACCTGATGCGGATTTTTTTAACACTATTCTCCTCGCTATCGAAGCACTTAAGAAAAAAGTTTTAAAAATGTTATATATTATTATAATAAGTATAATAATATAACATGAATTATTATAATAGTGTTTAATGTGATGTGAAGCTTTACGACTACAAACATCGTTTATGTAATTTAAGGTTACAAAATAGATACAGAAAAAATATGTTCATTGTTGATCGGAAAAATAAATCATTTATCGAAGACGTGCACTTGTTTTGGATACATTTTCATTGGCAACATCAATTTGTTAAAATAGAATTTTTTTCGACGAAAAAAATGGCCACCATGTTAAAGAATTTAAAAAAAAACCTTGATAAACCGAAAATTTCTTCCTTTTTTTCGTTTTGTCAAATAAAAAGATTCGTTTTTTAAGTTCTTTAGGTTACACTTACTCAGTAATTGTTTAGAATTGGGACGTTTCCCAGTTTGCAAGTAATTTTTTTTTTATAAAACTGTATAATGTATCGATAGATTAAAGAATCGGGCGAGGAAGTAGGAAAAAACGAAAAAAAAATTAAAGAATTTAAAAAAACATTGATAAAGCGAAAAAAATCTTTCTTTTTTTCGTTAAAAATGTAAAAATTCCTTCTTTCGGTTCTTTAGGTACTTTAGTGGCTAGGTGTGTGAGTGATTATCTTATGTGCACGAAAACCATATATTCCGCGACTAATAGCAATATAATGGTAATAGAAAATACCACATCTAATCTTTCTTGGAAAGTAGTGCGGGGGCGTAAAGCGTCAAAGCAACTTCAACCGCTAGTGGAATATAAGTGATACGTTTAATAACGAATTTATAAATACACTGAGAGAAAAGGTTGTTAACATTTGTTAACAGTTAACAAATCTTGGTTAAATATGGCGAAATGAACCATTTAGTTAATCTTATTGAATCTCACTTGAGTTAAATAAAATTTGCTTGTCGCAAATGAAGCTCGCTGACATTTGTTAATAGTTAATAAATCTTATTTGGCTCAAGTGAGATTCAATAAGAATAACTAAATGGTTCATTTCGCCATATTTAACCAAGATTTGTTAACTGTAAACAAACTCTTGTCTCAGTGTAGAATTAAATATTATTCCAATTCCCTCATTTAAAAAAATGTAGATACAGGGCAAAAAATGTTTATAAAATCACCGCATTTTTACATTGTGATAATAATTATTTTCAATTACAGATTAATAATTATCCGCTTGTGAGAAATATTTGAATACACTAATGCCTTGTATGTACAATAACAAAAAATGTATACGCGGTAAAAAGAAATCGATGTATTGCATGGAAACTATTAGTCACTCCGAAGAGAGTGAAAAATCTTCCACGATTGCTGTTATTGCCGTCTAATGTTACTTTCCCTAAAGCTGAATAACGTGGAATAAACTCGTTCGCGCCTGTAACAGTGGCAAGTCACCCCAGGCGACCGACAGATTTGCTGTTTATCCGAGCACGCGTGACGGAAGCACAACGGAAGTGACAAGGGAGATTCTAGACATGAACTCGAGTTCTTCTCCTGGCCGTCAAGGAGAGAAGAGTTGCTTGCAAGGTTAGCGACTTGACCAACCGATACGTGTATGCATTTATGTGTACACAGCGCATCTATGTGCTGCTGCTGCTGCTGCTGCTGCTCTGCACGAGGTTCGCAGCCCCCGCGAAGCGTTCCGACGATTCCATACATAGAGTTACGTGAAAGTGGCCTCGCTCTTGATCGTCCAGCGTGCGCTAAACCGGCTAGTAAATTCGTGACACACATACACGCGCTTTCTGTACGATTATTATGTGTCTATGCACATACACGCGCATTTTTCTCGAGATATTTCTAACGGATTAATATTTCGAGAGCGAAAGTGGAAATGTGAGTATAATTTTATACTAAAGGTTTATGGATAACCATTTAAATACTAATAAACGTGAGCTTCGAATTAGCTTGTGATTAATCTAAGATTTGCATAAATATTCAACAGTTGGTTTTCTTTCACTTAAAATATGTAAAATTGGTTGTATAAAATATTTATATTAAGTGTGAACATAGAAAAACTGGTATGAGATTCGTAATACACGCAAGCACTTGTTGTATGACTATTATGTGTGCGTATGTGTCTATTCACATACGCACGCTTTTCCCACTTAATTTTTTTCAGATATTTATATTAGATTAATATTTTCAAAGCGAAAGTAGAAATGTACATGTGATGAGCTTCCAAACAGATTAGCATTAGGGGAGAACGGGGGAATCGCAGTCACCGAGCAATGCCGGTCACCTTATTTTTGCATCAACTTAGTGATGCGGCTTGAGACGAGATTATCTTGAATCTCGCTCGTTTTTATTGCGTTTGTTATTTGTCTGAAGTTCTCGTCTCGAGCTTGCGGTATGAAAAAAAAAATCATAGTCTCGCTCGATCTTGCTTAAAATAACAAGCGAGATCGAGCGAGATCTTGAAACTTATGACAGATAAACTGTCAACAAAATAGAGGCTATGTTATGGTTCTGAATGCGACAGCATCGCACGATACGATAGGGATATGCTCCATTAGGCTCTGCCACCGACCACGAAAATGAAATTGTGTGCCTAATAGCTTTCCAAAATGTCGGCATAGAAGTATGGTGTAGGCTTCCAAGGGCTTTAAACGTTGATTGTCTAGTGTAAAAGGACTACACCGAGCGAAAAAGTTCCGTTGAATCACGGAAATCTTCACCAATGAAATTAAATACGTATGAGAACGACGTTCTGATACGTATTTAATTTCATTGGCGAAAATACGTATCAGAACGACGTTCTGATACGTCGTCTCCTTAGATTCCAACGTTCAGGTCGAGTTTGAATATGACAACTGCGTAAAAATGGATTTCAGTCTGGAATTACACGAGGACTACGGATGACTTCGGATTGTTCTGAAATTCTGGATATCATCGTAGACATCGCAGACATGGAATCGTCCTTGAAAACTGACTTAGACCTCAAAAGGTGTCCTGTACATGATGAGATCTACCTAAAAACCGATCTAAACGTCTATCATTAATAAACCATCATCCTGGAACCTCAAAAAGGTAGCGCAGTTCTACGAAGTGAAAAAACGTTCTTTAATATTGAACAAAAAACGTAACCTTCATCTTTAATGTAGCGGTGGATGTACTCCAATGTTTCAATAATTTAATTGATTTAAGGCTAGAATAACAGCACCAGATATTTAATATAAATAATTTCACAATTTACTCTATTCTTCTCAGCGTTATCCATTTTCTGAAACATTAATATCATTGGAAATAATTTAAAAATAGAGAAGATAATAGGGAAATAAAGAAAAACAATATCCGGCTGTCAAGACGAGATTTCGAGCGAAATTCAAGACGAGAACGAGAGAAAAATCTTGCTATGTCGATAATCTCGAATTGAAATGACAATCAAGCTGTCAAATTCCGAGTCTTAGTCTTGATCTAGACATTTTCTCGCTCATCTCGCTCGTCCGCATTACTACATCAACTAGTGAATATATCAAACTTTTTTTTGCTCAATCAGCTTACGTATATACTAATTAACTAATTTAATACTCCGTGCCAATTATACTACGAAAAAATAAACAAATGAAATGATTTTTAGATTATGCACTCTTTTTTTATGAGAAATGCAGTATTTTAAATAAGGGTTTTGCGTAACTTATTGATGTTAAAATCATATCTAACCGTTTTTCATGTATTTTTCGGACTTGTAGCTTCAATTTCCTCATGTTAAAATGTTAATTCCGTAAATAAATATATTGAAATTTGATATAAAAAGTCTTCGCGGTTGTCGGGGTAACGACGATCACGTGCGCGGGGCAATGGTAGTCGAGGGACGCCAGTAAGTTACCGGCATAATTCGCCGGCGCACGTCAAATGAATTTTTCGCCGTCAACATCACGGTATGTATGCATTAATAATAGAAATTCAGTTCAACTAATGACTTAGTAATAACTTAGAAACGAATAAGAATTGACGAATTGAAAAATATACGTAGAAATGTGTTCAATTTGATGGCGATTTCGGTGTTGACATGAAGCTAGAATTTTTGAGGTTAGATTTTTTTATTAAAAGAAACTGATAGTATAGTAAAGTTGCGCTGAGAAAATTAATCTCAGGTTTTGTTATACTTTAAAAGAGACTGTTATATTATTAAATGTTTACGTAAGACAGTATAAAATGAGTTATATTAATAGATTTTAAGGAGGGCGCCCAACTGCATAGGAGTTAAATGACGGTTCGTTCACTTACGCGATAGAACCCATTGCTACAAATATTTTAGTCATTGCTAAAATCTTGCTACCAATAAAAATAGCAGATATGTAAATATTTCCTATTTGGACTATTTATGAAAGATAAATGATTTCAAGTTGCTGATTTGATTTTGTTGTCGAGTCCTGTCGGTGTGAGCTTTCGCACCATCGTGTGTGTTAGTGTGACGTTTGGCAACATCGCAAATTTTGTTGACATTCGTTTGCCGGAGGAGATATAACCTCTTTCAAAGCCGGCTCCGAGATGGACCGGCACAATGGTCGGTTGGAACACGGTCGAACCGCTGGAAGATTCGTTTCGAGGAAGAGAAAAATGTGGTGTGAAAATGTCCTTGCCACAAAAAGAAAAAAACCAAACGACCCAGCGGAGCAAGTGCGTGAAAAATACGAGCATATTTTCACCCTGTACCCGAATAAAAGATAATGTAATATACCTTAAAAAAACCTTGAATTATCAATCATTGTCTTGCTAAGACAACATTACGTGTATATTTTTGTACACCTAACCTCTTTTATGGTTTACCGGCTTACTGATTACGCTAACTAAGTGATTCCAAATTTTTATATGGGATTATTCGTTTATTTTAATGTGATACTTTGAATTATATCGATGTGCGTATGTTGGGCCCCTGCACACATGCCTTCTGTATATGCGTGAAAATGCGATGTTGTTAAGTGTAGCCGAGTGTGACAGATCCGCTTGGAACAATGGCCGATTTCGGCTGCTGCTTGCACTTTAACTCAAAAAATCTGTCTACAATGTCCGGCAGGCCCGTTTTTTCATGATCGCGTTAGAATCGTTAGAATTTGATGAACAGATGGTGACTTTGTTATCTGCGTCATCTAACTGCCAAAGGTTTTAATTATCTGATTGAAGTGTCGAGAAAGCACTGTTTTCATAAGACCCCATGTTAAATGCACGATTTTTGAATTCAGATTTCTTGAAAAAAAGTCCGGTAAGCCGTGCTGAGATTTAACAGTAGCAAAGTTCTATGTTCAGTTTATCTCGTATAAAAAATTTGAGATTTTATCTAACAAGAGGTGCAGCTGGTCGCCCTCCTTAAGAGAGGATAGATAACTGTACCAAAAGACTGTGATTTATAATAGCTATATTGATAAGCATTATATTTTCACGAGGAAATAAAAAAAAATTAAAAACAATTATTTTTTCCGTAATATGGTATTGGTTTCTATAAAATCGCCTTTTATAAAAAATAGTTGTCAGCTAAACAACAAAAGCTAACGACCGGATGGTATTGCCCCAAAGGTGAATGTAAAGACCCCGTAATTGACCGCAGTTCACCAAAAGGTGACCGTGATTACCCAAATCGTCGGATAATAGCAGTCGCTGCACATGTTTTGAAAAAGAATGAAAAATCCATTTATACGATTGCTTTCGTGATTTTCATGCTGGTCATTTTCAATAATAGTTGATGAAGTATCCAGCAACCATTACTTTTTGGCAGGAAGAACGTTTTATTTACAGAAAAAAGCAAATATTCCTTAGTGACTGCGATTCCCCCGTTCTCCGGTAAATATTACTAAATACTGAAAAGAATATTATCGAGATTGTGCTTCTGGAACATAAATTTAATTCATTTAAATTTTATTAAATATTATTCAATTTTTAATAAATGACTCTTTTTTTTCATTCACTTTAAAGATCATCGGAAAAAAGTTTCAAACTATTGTTTCCTGTAATATACATTTTTAAATAATATACTCAAATTTTATTATATAAAACATTTAAATTAAATGTAAAAAAATATAGCATACAAACCTCGACGTTTTTGAATTTGCCAAAAAAGTAGGTGAAAAATTTGTGATCAGACCAAAAATAGCTGAATGTTGTCGTAAAATCAACGGACTAGTTCTTTAAAACCAATTATCATTTTTGAATAATGGACAATTTTCTAAATCAAAAACGAAAAGAATTACATTTTCGATAAACTATATTTAAACAAATGTTATATTTTTTTAATCATAACATTATGATGTAGTTTGCAGTCTTAATATAATTCTACTATTTGACAAAATTGTCCAACATTTTTTCAATCTCCATTTAAAACTTAATAAAATCGTTACTTCCTAAACGCAGAAAATATGCAACGTTGTTAGTTAAAGTCTTACACAATTTAGTACGCAATGCGGAAATTCCAAGCTGCAAACTACGTCTAATCGCAACTAAAAAAAAACCAAAGAGTTAATGGAAAAGGAAGGAGAGAATTAGCAGATACACGAAGAGTTCACTATAATGACAGTATCTGTCGACGTAATCGTCTGTTAGTATAGTTCTAAAAGAAAAAGTGAAACCAGTAGAGTGTAGCAGTGCAGGGGAGTCACAAGGCTTAGTAGTGCGGTAAATGTAAGAGCGATTATGTGGTCTATCATTGCGAGTGAGCGAGTGAATTTAGCTCATAGTCTGTAGCGTACGATTAGCGAGACTGAAACAAAGATAGCCACAAAAGAAGAAAGGAAGAAAGAAAGAAAGAAAGAAAGAAAGATCGAAGCGGAGGACGAGCCTCAGTCTATTTGCATTAAGTGCTGTGTCGTTGCTTGCTCGCAAGGTGAATCGGAGACGTATTAGTATGCGAGAACGACGAGAACGGCGCTCTCGTCACGCCGCCAAGAACTCGGCAATGAGTGCAGAGCGACGACCCGTAATTTAGCTATGTATAGTGAGAGAGAGAAGTGCCACGAAGGCCACAAGGTATTTTGCTAATTTCCTACCGTCAGGATTACCCGTAGCTAATCTTGAGCGAACGTTACGCCGCTCTTAATTTCCTTTAGCTCCTGATCTGTGCTGTAGGATCAAAACATTACGCTTTTGCATACCACACGAGTTATTACCGCGGCCTCTAGGGTGCGCTGCTCGCTGCTATGCAGTGATTGTCTCAGGTCAGTAGTAATAACTCGTGATTCGGATGTTTTACTTCCGTAAACATTGGTGAAATTACTCAAACCACGTAAGAAATTAATTGTTGGAGATTAAAACCACGTGCTGCATATTGACTGTTTCTCTATCTTGGATTGCCGTAAGTGCGAGAGAGAAATAGATGAATCGTTATTGGGTTCATTTTGTCGCTACGGCCTTTTCGGATAAATTATGAGAAATCAACGGTAGTCCTTAAGGACGATCGGTGACGACTGTCAAAGTCAAATCAGAGATAAATTTTTGTAATCGATTCTTTAAAGTTTAATGCATTAAATAATAGCTGTGGAGGGTGATTTGTATTGAAGCATGTAGACTTAATCCAGAGAAAGATTAATAGTGACGGATTTGCATAAATATTAACTGATTAACGTTTCTTTTCAATGGGATACATTTTCGTTCAGTTTTTTCAAGTATAATCTGTAATTCTTGGCCGATTTGAATGCGTGACAGCTCATTCTCTGCCTTAAAAGATACTCTACGAATTGACCGCCGAGATATTTCATAGTGTTAATTGTTTAATAATTCTAGACTGTTGTTTAACAGAAATTAAAATACTTTCATAAACAACAAGCTATAATTACAAAACGATGAACACTATGAAATATCTAGGAGGTTAATTCGTAGAGTATCTTTTAAGAAAAACAATGAGCTATCGTTCATAAAAATCGGCAAAGAATTAAAGATAATACTAAAAGAAAAAACTGAACGAAAATACATCACACTGAAAAGAAACGTTAATTAGTTAATCTTTATGCAAATCCGTCACTATTAATCTTTCTCTAGATTAAGTCTGCATGCTTCAATACAAATCACCCTCCACTGTTATTATTTAATGCATTAAACTTTAAAGAATCGATCGCGAAAATTTATCTCTGATTTCACTTTGGGAGTGGCCACCGATCCTCCTTAAATACAGTATATTGTCTAAAAATGATTAAACGTAAAAAAAAAATCCGCCTTTGTGACGACATGTGTATAGTGGAGGAATTGAATTTTACATTCTCATATGATATAGTTGCAAATTTGGGAATTTTACCAAAGTACTGACAAATTGCATTCGTTGATGCTGAGTTTCCGACGCTTGATTTTCTTGGTTTCAAAGTAATTAGTTTGAAACCAAGGAAAGTAACTTTTCAATTCGTTGGCTGATGATACAATAATTATTTTAACTTTTACAATGACACAAAGTATTAAATTTCTAATAAGGGAATATGCAAAAGATCTTTCGTGATAAAAAAATCAACGTTAATAATTAAACTTAACCGCATAATCTCCACCACGAAGTACTACCATGAAATGAGTTTCTCGTGCGAGAACACAAGAATTTTGTGGCTTTCGTTTCGCTTTAGGTCTCACAAAAAAAATTAGCAAGTAGGACAAATACGAATTAATCATACTTTTCATAAAAAGTTTGTGTGACGTTGTTCATATATGGGACGATAAGTCACATAATCCCTAGTACACCCGGTCTCCGCGCAAACTACCATAGAATCACGGTCGTTTCCACTATGGCGGTTTTGTTCAAAAAGTTCACTTAGAGTTTTGAAAAAACCACCACGTAAAACACCACTTCGAAATTTGTTTAAATGTCGGAGTGGTGGTTTACGTGGTGGTTTCGACAAAATTCTAAGTGAACTTTTTGTACAAAACCACCATGGTGATTTCGCCGGTGGTTTGTTCGGTGACCACACCATCAGGTTTGGCAGGATCTGCTAGGGTAAAAACCCTAGTAGATCCTGCTAGGGATTTTAAAAGAAAATGTGATGGAATATACAACTTGAGAACGATACTAACGATCAAAAATCGATATATTGAAGAGAAAAAAAATTAGGTTGGATTTTCCGACCAAAAGTCGGATCTGTGAGTTCTGAAATCAGAACCGACCAAAAGTGGCTTTTTCAAAAATCATCGTAAAAAGGCACGTAACCGGTACTTTTTGGGGTACAATATGCGACTTGAGAACGATAGTGAAGGCCAAAAATTGATATCTTGAAGAGAAAAAAAAA
Organism: Ephialtes manifestator; assembly: GCA_963970395.1. Lineage (NCBI taxonomy): Eukaryota > Metazoa > Arthropoda > Insecta > Hymenoptera > Ichneumonidae > Ephialtes > Ephialtes manifestator. The sequence continues at coordinate 17,516,566 of OZ019977.1, read as the reverse complement.
TTAGGTTCTTTAGGTTGGATTTTCCGACCAAAAGTCGGATCTGTGAATTCTGAAATCAGAACCGACCAAAAGTGACTTTTTCAAAAATCATCGTAAAAAGGCATGTAACCGGTACTTTTTGGGGTACAATATGCGACTTGAGAACGATAGTGAAGGCCAAAAATTGATATCTTGAAGAGAAAAAAAATTAGGTTCTTTAGGTTGGATTTTCCGACCAAAAGTCGGATCTGTGAATTCTGAAATCAGAACCGACCAAAAGTGACTTTTTCAAAAATCATCGTAAAAAGGCATTTAACCGGTACTTTCTGGGGTACAATATGCGACTTGAGAACGATAGTGAAGGCCGAAATTTGATATCTTGAAGAAACAAATTTTTAGGTTCTTTAGGTTGGATTTTCCGACCAAAAGTCGGATCTGTGAGTTCTGAAATCAGAATCGACCAAAAGTGACTTTGTAAAAAATCATCGTAAAAAGGCATGTAACCGGTACTTTCTGGAGTACAATATGCGACTTGAGAACGATAGTGAAGGCCTAAAATTGATATCTTGAAGAAACAAATTTTTAGGTTCTTTAGGTTGGATTTTTCGACCAAAAGTCGGATCTGTGATTTCTGAAATCAGAACCGACCAAAAGTGGCTTTTTCAAAAATCATCGTAAAAAGGCATGTAACCGGTACTTTTTGGGGTACAATATGCGACTTGAGAACGATAGTGAAGGCCAAAAATTGATATCTTGAAGAGAAAAAAAATTAGGTTCTTTAGGTTGGATTTTCCGACCAAAAGTCGGATCTGTGAATTCTGAAATCAGAACCGACCAAAAGTGACTTTTTCAAAAATCATCGTAAAAAGGCATGTAACCGGTACTTTTTGGGGTACAATATGCGACTTGAGAACGATAGTGAAGGCCAAAAATTGATATCTTGAAGAGAAAAAAAATTAGGTTCTTTAGGTTGGATTTTCCGACCAAAAGTCGGATCTGTGAATTCTGAAATCAGAACCGACCAAAAGTGACTTTTTCAAAAATCATCGTAAAAAGGCATGTAACCGGTACTTTCTGGGGTACAATATGCGACTTGAGAACGATAGTGAAGGCCGAAATTTGATATCTTGAAGAAACAAATTTTTAGGTTCTTTAGGTTGGATTTTCCGACCAAAAGTCGGATCTGTGAGTTCTGAAATCAGAATCGACCAAAAGTGACTTTGTAAAAAATCATCGTAAAAAGGCATGTAACCGGTACTTTCTGGGGTACAATATGCGACTTGAGAACGATAGTGAAGGCCAAAAATTGATATCTTGAAGAGAAAAAAAATTAGGTTCTTTAGGTTGGATTTTCCGACCAAAAGTCGGATCTGTGAATTCTGAAATCAGAACCGACCAAAAGTGACTTTTTCAAAAATCATCGTAAAAAGGCATGTAACCGGTCCTTTCTGGGGTACAATATGCGACTTGAGAACGACAGTGAAGGCCAATAATTGATATCTTGAAGAGAAAAAAAATTAAGTTCTTTAGGTTGGATTTTCCGACCAAAAGTCGGATCTGTGATTTCTGAAATCAGAACCGACCAAAAGTGACTTTTTCAAAAATCATCGTAAAAAGTCATGTAACCGGTACTTTTTGGGGTACAATATGCGACTTGAGAACGATAGTGAAGGCCAATAATTGATATCTTGAAGAGAAAAAAAATTAAGTTCTTTAGGTTGGATTTTCCGACCAAAAGTCAGATCTGTGATTTCTGAAATCAGAACCGACCAAAAGTGACTTTTTCAAAAATCATCGTAAAAAGTCATGTAACCGGTACTTTTTGGGGTACAATATGCGACTTGAGAACGATAGTGAAGGCCAATAATTGATATCTTGAAGAGAAAAAAAATTAAGTTCTTTAGGTTGGATTTTCCGACCAAAAGTCGGATCTGTGATTTCTGAAATCAGAACCGACCAAAAGTGACTTTTTAAAAAATCATCGTAAAAAGGTATGTAACCGGTACTTTTTGGGGTACAATATACGACTTGAGAGCGATAGTGAAGGCCAAAAATTGATATCTTCAAGAGAAACAAATTTTTAGGTTCTTTAGGTTGGATTTTCCGACCAAAAGTCGGATCTGTGAGTTCTGAAATCAGAATGGACCAAAAGTGACTTTTTCAAAAATCATCGTAAAAAGGCATGTAACCGGTACTTTCTGGGGTACAATATGGGACTTGAGAACAATAGTGAAGGCCAAAAATTGATATCTTGAAGAAACAAATTTTTAGGTTCTTTAGGTTGGATTTTCCGACCAAAAGTCGGATCTGTGAGTTCTGAAATCAGAATCGACCAAAAGTGACTTTTTAAAAAATCATCGTAAAAAGGCATGTAACCGGTACTTTTTGGGGTACAATATGCGACTTGAGAACGACAGTGAAGACCAATAATTGATATCTTGAAGAGAAAAAAAATTAAGTTCTTTAGGTTGGATTTTCCGACCAAAAGTCGGATCTGTGAATTCTGAAATCAGAACCGACCAAAAGTGACTTTTTCAAAAATCATCGTAAAATGGCATGTAACCGGTACTTTCTGGGCTACAATATGCGACTTGAGAACGATAGTGAAGGCCAATAATTGATATCTTGAAGAGAAAAAAAAATTAAGTTCTTTAGGTTGGATTTTCCGACCAAAAGTCGGATCTGTGAGTTCTGAAATCAGAATCGACCAAAAGTGACTTTTTCAAAAATCATCGTAAAAAGGCATGTAACCGGTACTTTTTGGGGCACAATATGCGACTTGAGAACGACAGTGAAGGCCAATAATTGATATCTTGAAGAGAAAAAAAATTAAGTTCTTTAGGTCGGATTTTCCTACCAAAAGTCGGATCTGTGATTTCTGAAATCAGAACCGACCAAAAGTGACTTTTTCAAAAATCATCGTAAAAAGGCATGTAACCGGTATTTTCTGGGGTAGAATATGCGACTTGAGAATGATATTGAATATTAAAAATTGATACATATGTGCTTTCTGATCTACCGATTTACTAATAATTACATTACTAATAATGTAACAGCATAAGAGTGTCGCAGCGCACTCGGTTCGCCAAGTGCAAAATAAAAAGTAGCTTAGTTAGTGCAAAAAAATTATAATATTTGTTTACAAAAATAGTAAAACATGAGTTTTTCTTTTAAATGAGTCAAAAAGTAGTTTGACTTACTTCCACTAAAGCTATCTATAAACCATCTTTCTTCTCGTAGCCATAACATCCGGTTTGCTAAGAAAAAGACCAGAGTCCAGAATTGTATAACTGTACCAATTGCACAATCGAGTTAAATGAAGATGAAGAAGCTGCTGCTGATGAGCCACAACTTCCACGAAATGCGATTTCCGAGAAATTTAGTAGTATTCCAGCAGGGAATTCTCCTCGAACCGGACACTACTTCCGCCTACGCAAAAAAACAAGTTTTTGGGCCAGTCGAGATATGATGTAAGTCGCGAAATTATTCAATCGAATTAAGAAAAAGTAGCCCAAGTTTTCGGCTACTAGAGAGTGTTAAGGAGGTCAGGAATTTTTGTGAAACCGCAGAAACCCGCAAAAATTATAGCATCAGAAAGAGAAAAATATAGTGAGACAGAAGTTCCGTTGGTTCACGCAAGTTATAAATTCACGGATGACGAACACAGATATTCAGAATATTATTCATATAAAATACCTACTTACTTTCGATGTTGCACTCTTAAGCAAATTTCTGTCTGGCGTATTTAAATAATAGCGCTATCTTGTTTCTCTCGAAATTTCGAAATTGTAAACAATCCTCTCACGACAAAAAAGAAAAAGCAAACGATGTATTTAATTGAATATCCATATTTAATTGTATATATATTTACAGTGGACTAATACTTATTATTTTCTACCTTTTATAAAATGGCTCTAAATTTTTTTAATTATAACTAAGAATTTAAAAAAATTAATTTTTGCGGAAATGTTTTATATATAATTATATATAATAAACGGAAATAATTTCCTTTCATTTATTAAACTTACATAATATTTATAAAAATTTATTAACAACATTTTTTAAATACTTTTATCGAGAATTATTATAGATTACATTGTTGAACATAAATTTATATTTTACCTTAGACGATTAAAGTTTTATTTCTTGATCGATTACACCTTTTTTTATCGAGTCAAACCTGCATATCCATTTATTGTAGTGTGATTTTTTTTTCATCCGCGAGATAAAAGTCTGTGTATTAAATTTAAAAAATAAAATTTCGCTAAGATGGCCAGTAACTGTATAGTTCAATACAAGAAACGCGAATGCAGCATTTTAGTGTCAGTTAAATCTCCCACTTAAAATCTCTCTTACTTTTCATCGCAGTGACAGTGGCAACAAGTCTTGCCATACATACGTTATAATCACGGAATTCCCAAAACTCGAATTATACGCTTTTTTTTCGAAAGTCGACACCGAAGTCCGAATTGAGTTGTCGTATGGAAATTTTTTTATTTTCATGGCTTGAACAAGATATTTCGATTTACGATTAATGCTACCATGTCTATGTTTCTACTGAAAAGCATATATTATAATAAATTCGACATCGACGACGATGCGCACATCATTATTGTGTACAAGATATCACACATCAATCAATTCTTGACTTTAACGAGCTATTTATAAACTAACAGTGTATCTAACGTGCACAATGGTTGTCAGGCAATTCATAAAAGCTTGTTGAGAAGATTCAGCGAGGCATATGTGTCACTTATTACCGACAGCTTAGGAGAATCAGTCGATTAGAAATTCATTATCGTGTCGATAGCCGTAAGCTCTGTAGTCATGTTTATTTTGCATTTTTTTCTCATTATTTCTCCTTTTGCACACTGAGAATTTGATGACTAAGCCAAAATGTCCATCAGAAATTTCTTCCTGTTAGTTCTAATTTACATTCTAAATTGGAAATAACACGAATAATTCTAATTTTAAACGTTGAAGATTTTTTCTTACCAATTTTGAATTTATCAACTATTGAGCATTTTTTTGCGAAATTATTTGGAAGCCCTAAATACTTAGTTAGAATATTTTTTACAAATATCGTCTTAAGCAAATAATCGTAAATGAATTAAGAGTATCAATAGATTAATAAATCATTGACTGATATTATCGATTATCCCGAGGCATAACCACTTTCATTTATTAGAAGTATTCAACTATTAGAAATTTCTTTGCAAATATCCCCTAAAGCAAATAATCGTCATTGAATTAAGAGTATCAATAGATCATTGATTAATTGATTGATTATCGATTATCCCGCGGGCCATTTAACCACTTCGATTCCCGTTTCTTTCAGTTCGTTGTCGCGTCGTCTTAGGAGTCTTACAATCCTCGTTTTTACGAGTATTAAATACAAACAACCGAATAGAAAACCATTGATCGATATTATCGATCGCCCATAGCTCTTCATCATCTTTTATTTCGCTTTTGTGTCAGTTTATCATATCATCGCCTGATACGTATTAGAATATTTTTTTACAAATAATCCCCAAAGCTAATAATCGTCATTGAATTAAAAGTATCAATAGATCAATCAATCATTGATTGATATTATCGATTATTCCGAAGCCCATATAACCACTTTCATTTATTAGAAATATTCAAGTATTAAAATATTTTTTTACAAATATTCTCCAAAGCAAATAATCGTCATTGAATTAAGAGTATCAATAGATCAGTAAATCATTGATTGATATTATCGATCATCCCGAGGCCCATAAAACCACTTTCATGTATTAGAAATATTCAAGTATTAGAGTATTTTTTACAAATATCCTCCAAAGCAAATAATCGTCATTGAATTAAGAGTATCAATAGATCAATCAATCATTGATTGATATTATCGATTATCCCGAGGCCCATATAACCACTTTCATTTATTACAAATATTCAAGTATTAGAATATTTTTCACAAATATCCCTCAAAGCAAATAATCGTCATTGAATTAAGAGTATCAATAGATCAATCAATCATTGAGTGATATTATCGATTATCCCGAGGCCCATATAACCACTTTCAGTTATTAGAAGTATTCAAGTATTAAAATATTTTTTACAAATATCCCCCAATGCAAATAATTGTCATTGACCTAAGAGTATCAGTAGATCAATAAATCATTGATTAATATTATCGATCATCCCGAGGCCCATATAACCACTTTCATTTATTAGAAATATTCAAGTATTAGAATATTTTTTACAAATATCCCCCAATGCAAATAATTGTCATCGACCTAAAAGTATCAGTAGACCAATAAATCATTGATTAATATTATCGATCATCCCGAGACCCATATAACCACTTTCATTTATTAGAAATATTCAAGTATTAGAATATTTTTTACAAATATCCTTCAAAGCAAATAATCGTCATTGAATTAAGAGTATCAATAGATCAATTAATCATTGATTAATATTATCGATTATCCCGAGGCCCATATAACCACTTTCATTTATTAGAAGTATTCAAGTATTAAAATATTTTTTACAAATATCCCTCAAAGCAAATAATCGTCATTGAATTAAGAGTATCAATAGATCAATCAATCAATGATTGATTAATTATCGATCATCCCGAGGCCCATAAAACCACTTTCATTTATTATAAATATTCAAGTATTAGAATATTTTTTACAAATATCCCCCAAAGCAAATAATCGTCATTGATTTAAGAGTATCAATAGATCAATCAATCAATGATTGATATTATCGATTATCCCGAGGCCCATAAAACCACTTTCATTTATTATAAATATTCAAGTATTAGAATATTTTTTACAAATATCCCCCAAAGCAAACAACCGTAATTGAATTAAGAGTATCAATAGATCAATCAATCAATGATTGATATTATCGATTATCCCGAGGCCCATATAACCACTTTCATTTATTATAAATATTCAAGTATTAGAATATTTTTTACAAATATCCCCCAAAGCAAACAATCGTAATTGAATTAAGAGTATCAATAGATCAATCAATCAATGATTGATATTATCGATTATCCCGAGGCCCATAAAATCACTTTCATTTATTATAAATATTCAAGTATTAGAATATTTTTTACAAATATCCCCCAAAGCAAACAATCGTCATTGAATTAAGAGTATCAATAGATCAATCAATCATTGATTGATATTATCGATTATCCCGAGGCCCATATAACCACTTTCATTTATTACAAATATTCAAGTATTAGAATATTTTTCACAAATATCCCTCAAAGCAAATAATCGTCATTGAATTAAGAGTATCAATAGATCAATCAATCATTGAGTGATATTATCGATTATCCCGAGGCCCATAAAACCACTTTCATTTATTATAAATATTCAAGTATTAAAATATTTTTTACAAATATCCCCCAATGCAAATAATTGTCATTGACCTAAGAGTATCAGTAGATCAATAAATCATTGATTAATATTATCGATCATCCCGAGGCCCATATAACCACTTTCATTTATTAGAAATATTCAAGTATTAGAATATTTTTTACAAATATCCCCCAATGCAAATAATTGTCATCGACCTAAAAGTATCAGTAGACCAATAAATCATTGATTAATATTATCGATCATCCCGAGACCCATATAACCACTTTCATTTATTAGAAATATTCAAGTATTAGAATATTTTTTACAAATATCCTTCAAAGCAAATAATCGTCATTGAATTAAGAGTATCAATAGATCAATTAATCATTGATTAATATTATCGATTATCCCGAGGCCCATATAACCACTTTCATTTATTAGAAGTATTCAAGTATTAAAATATTTTTTACAAATATCCCTCAAAGCAAATAATCGTCATTGAATTAAGAGTATCAATAGATCAATCAATCAATGATTGATTAATTATCGATCATCCCGAGGCCCATAAAACCACTTTCATTTATTATAAATATTCAAGTATTAGAATATTTTTTACAAATATCCCCCAAAGCAAATAATCGTCATTGATTTAAGAGTATCAATAGATCAATCAATCAATGATTGATATTATCGATTATCCCGAGGCCCATAAAACCACTTTCATTTATTATAAATATTCAAGTATTAGAATATTTTTTACAAATATCCCCCAAAGCAAACAACCGTAATTGAATTAAGAGTATCAATAGATCAATCAATCAATGATTGATATTATCGATTATCCCGAGGCCCATATAACCACTTTCATTTATTATAAATATTCAAATATTAGAATATTTTTTACAAATATCCCCCAAAGCAAACAATCGTAATTGAATTAAGAGTATCAATAGATCAATCAATCAATGATTGATATTATCGATTATCCCGAGGCCCATAAAACCACTTTCATTTATTATAAATATTCAAGTATTAGAATATTTTTTACAAATATCCCCCAAAGCAAACAATCGTAATTGAATTAAGAGTATCAATAGATCAATCAATCAATGATTGATATTATCGATTATCCCGAGGCCCATAAAACCACTTTCATTTATTATAAATATTCAAGTATTAGAATATTTTTTACAAATATCCCCCGAAGCAAATAATCATAATTGAATTAAGAGTATCAATAGATCAATCAATCAATGATTGATATTATCGATTATCCCGAGGCCCATAAAACCACTTTCATTTATTATAAATATTCATGTATTAGAATATTTTTTACAAATATCCCCCAAAGCAAATAATCGTTATTGAATTAAGAGTATCAATAGATCAATCAATCAATGATTGATATTATCGATTATCCCGAGGCCCATATAACCACTTTCATTTATTAGAAGTATTCAAGTATTAAAATATTTTTTACAAATATTCCCCAATGCAAATAATTGTCATTGACCTAAAAGTATCAGTAGATCAATAAATCATTGATTAATATTATCGATCATCCCGAGGCCCATATAACCACTTTCATTTATTAGAAATACTCAAGGGTTAAAATATTTTTTACAAACATCCCCCACAGCAACTAATCGTCATTGAACTAAGAGTATCAATCGATCAGTAGATCATTGATTGGTATTATTGATTTTCTTTTTCTTTCAGTTCATTGTCACATCGCCTTGGGTCTCTTAGGACGACATTCAGTACCCCAGTATCCCTCAGAGTAAATCGTTGTTGGATCGCGACTAGAGAGTACAGATAGAACCTGCTTCCGGTTAAGTATTCCGAGAACATAAGCAGCGAGATCCAGTTAAAAAGTTTTCGATTGCCGGTGTCGTATGTGCAAGTGCCAGCTCGGCGCAACTTTTACTTTGTAGACCCGTCGGGTCACTCTCTTAGAGTTTATAGAAACCAACACATAAGCATTAAGCTGCAGCAATAGGCTCTGTAGTTCAAAAGGTATAATGTCAGGAAATGCATAAATCATTTTCATACACCAGCTCAGCCTGCCAAAAGGCTCTTAAAACTGACTCGTACGCTACGCGATAAAATGTAACGAGAATGTTTCGCGCGTGGCGCTCGTATTTCTGTACTTGGCGTGAGAAGAAGAAGCTGCAGTACGTAACGATGCGGTCACGCTTTCGAGAAAGAGGCTGCGGTGCAGCCACTGACCGCTACACGTTCCTGTTGACCGTTCACGATGACCGCTAACCGCCTAAGTACCGGGTAGAAAAGTGAACTCGGAGTTATTTCAGTTTGTTGGTGATTTACATTTTTAAGCCTTCCAAATGGCCTGTTCGAATTGCTTTATAAAAATTAATATTTCAGGGTATGTAGTAATAATTTTTTGGTAAATGTGAAAATGCGACAAAGATATTTTTTTCTGATGCTTTGTAATATATTTTTAAAAAAATATATATACAGCGAAAGTTAAAATAAATGTAAGGTTTTTGTTGTTATAAATGTGAGAAATTACCACAAAGGAATCAAGTTCATCAATTAAATTCCGCTTCTGTTGAGAGTTTTCTTTTTACCGAAATTTCTAAGGGTTTCACGATAATATCGTGAAACCCTTAGAAACCCTTATAAAAACTGTAAACAATAATATTGTTTACAGTATTGTTGTTTACAAAAACTGTAAACACTAATATTGTTTACAGTATTATTGTTTACAAACACTGTAAACAATAATATTGTTTACAGTTTTTGTTACCGACTGAGTAGGCGTTAAGGGATATTTTTCGCCTTGAGGGCAGGCGAAATATCTACAAGTGCGAGAATGATATCTAATAAATTTCGGACCAAGAATTCTCAGAAACTCGATCATTTTTGGAAATAGAAAATCCTTACATCATGCAGAATTGTGTAAGTCTTTCCTTTTATTCAAAAACTCTTGATGACCCGGGGGAAAAGAGTTACAGCTTTTGTTACCGACTGAGCAGGTTTTGCCTCGAAAGTCATAGAGCCAATTAGCGAAAAGTAAATTTTCCGCAATGATTAATTACTCCTCTTCTATCCAAGAGATTAATTCGGGGCAAGAAAAAAGTTTTGCAGTTTTTATTACCGACCGAGCAGTAGATTCATCCAAATGTGAAGTGCTACAAATTTCTATTGTTTTCTCTCGCTCCACCGTGATCGCTAATGGCGCTGTCTCTCTCCCACTCATAGCATTTCAGTCGGTATAGCAAATCACATCTTAAGAGCATGTACAATACCGCAGTCGGTAATAAAAACTGTAATAAACTTTTTTTCACGCATACTGACATTTTGCAGCTTCAAAAAGAGTTTCATCGAATGCTCCAGTAATATCCGCATTCGAAGAAACTTTTTTTGAAGCTGTAAATAGAAATATACGTTAAAAAAAGTTGATTACAGTTTTTGATGCCGATTGAGACATGCAGATTTCACGTGCTCTTAAGGGAAATTAAGGGATGCTCTTTTGCACTCATATCCCACAAACACTGCGAATTATTTTTTATACTGAAACGTCCCGTTTCAGTATAAAGTAATATAAAGTATAAAGTTTCAGGAAGTAATTCGCAGTATTTGTGGGATTAAGGGGAGGGAGTCAGGTAAAAAAAATTGATTTTGGAAATTCAATATCATATAAATCGTATTGCATATAAAAATGCCCAACGCACTATATTGTTGGTACTCGATGAGAGGATTTTCTACTGTCGTTTGACTTGCATATGCTTTTCAATATTATCTTAAGCAAAGTTCTTAGGTTTTCCAATCTGCGCATGATTCAGATCAAACTTCTAGGCAGATTGGGATGGTTGACGTCTCATTTTCTTCTTCATGAAAAGATACACCGGCTAATTGGAGCAAATGTTAATAAAAGATAATATTTTTTAAGTGACATAATTATTAATAAATATATTTTATGCTATTTTCTAAATCAGTGATTAACTTTCCTTTCAGAATGAAAAAAAAAATAGTTTGCTCCATTTAGCCGGTGTATCTTTTCATGAAGAAGAAAATGAGATGTCAATCATTCCAATCTGCCTAGTAGTTTGATCTGAATCATGCGCAGAATGGAAAACCTAAGAACTTCGTATGGAAAAGCATATTCAAGTCAGACGATAGTAAAAAATCCTTTCATCGAGTACCAACACTATAGTGCGATGGGCATTTTTATATGCAATAGGATTTGGATGATATTGAATTTTCAAAATCAATTTTTTTTTATCTGACTCCCTCCCCTTAAGTGGCCCAGCATATACAAAATTACTTGTTTGAAAAACATTTAAAAAAAAGTATTACAGTTTTTGTTACCGACTGCACTATGTCACACCGACTGAACGGAATGCTCATAACCGACTGAGCGGAACTATGGGAACTCGCACTTATACGGAAAACTATAATCATTTCTAATAGATTTTTTAAAAATTAATTATTAATTGTAGAAATATTGCCGCTTTCACTCCATCCAGCATACATAAAAGTAAGTTGAATTTTTTTTAGATATATGCACTAAAAAAAAATGTCATTGATTCAATAAATCCATCGTTTGCGGGCTACCAAAAGAAGTATTTTTGAATTAACTCTAGTTCTTATTCGTTCAATCCCATTTAACATTGAAATAATAAAATATTATTTTGCTTATTCTAGAGTTATTGTTTCGATCTCGTATGGAATTGGAGGAATTAGAATTCAAATCAAGTTGATAACGCTTGTTTTTGGCAGCCCGCAAACGATGGATTTATTGAATCAATGACATTTTTTTTCAGCGTGTCAATATTCAGACAATTTCGTGTGAAATCGATAAGAAAAATTGTAATCAATTATTAATTAATTACGAATTAATAAATTATTAAAAAATGTATCAGTTATTTTCAACTGTGCCGAGCTTTTGGGGACCCGAAAAATTTTTACCATCAGCTTATACAGATTTACGAACGAAATAAAACAAGATTTAAAAAAATACAAAAACGATTGACACTCTGCAAAAAAAAATGAATTTCTGTTTTTGTTTTGACGGCAAAATAAAACAAGGATGCAAAGCAGAACCTTGCACATTGCTTCCTCATTATATTTCGCTTTTTACAAAGCAACCTCTAAGAGGAAGTATGGGAATTGATTTTGGCTTCCTCATAGAGGAAGCTTTGTAAAAAGCGAAATATAATGAGGAAGCAATGTGCAAGTTTCTGCTTTGCATCCTTGTTTTAAATTAATAAATAAGCGCACACTCCCGCTTTGTAAAAATATAATAAGGACGAACGGTCCAGAAACTCCCTCGAATACTCTATCTTCTCTGTTTTTTTTTGTAGAACACGATAGAAACCGGTGTTTTCCGAAATTTCATTGGGAAGCAAGGATATGGATAGTTTATACGACATAAATCGCTACTTTTCGCAATATAGACTGTACAACATCGCTATGAAAATATAGTATCGTTCAACATTTTTGGGCTATATCCGACGTATTTTTCTGTTAATCATGAATCTGGCACTCATTTAACTCCCGGCTCGATATTTGATACCAAAATTCGCATCGCAGAAAAAAAAAATCAAAAAATTTAAAAAATCAAAATCTCATAAAATTTTTACGTTCCAACCGATCTTAACCAAATTTAATAGGGATCTTAAGCTCTTAAGGAGGATCTTACGATCTTAGGGAGCTTAATATCTCGAAAATTAAAAAAGTTATCGCATTAACAGACATTTTTGAAAAAATTCAAAACCGCGTAAAAATTTAATGATCATGGGGATTTTTGCAAAAATTGGTATGAACGATGAGGATTGACCCCTTTATCTATGGTGTAAATTTCAGCTATTTATCTCGAGGCGTTCCCGAGTTATAAAGGTTTACATTTTTTGAGCGGTAACATACACACACACACGCACATACAGACATTTTTTCTAAATCACTTTTCTCGACGTTTTGGACCATTCTGAGTGTACTGACATGAAAAGGCAATACGTCGTTTCTACAGAACCCGATTCTACACATCACCGACTCTACACAACGGCAATTCGACACAGGCCTCGATTCAACACAACAGCAACTGTACACATCACCAACTCGACACATGCCTCAATTCGACACAACCCCAATTGTACACAGCCCCGATTCTACACAGTCACAACTGTCACGACCCAAATGCACAACGGCAATACTCTACACAGTCCCGATTCTACACAGGCACAACTGTCACGAGCTAAATTCACCAAAGTTCCGATTCAACACATCACCGATTCTACACCGTCACCAACTCACATCCAATCATAGTGCGCCGATGAGTTGGAATGCTTGAACGACATACGCTGATTGGATGTGAGTTGGTGACGGTGTAGAATCGGTGATGTGTTGAATCGGGACTTTGGTCAATTTAGCTCGTGACAGTTGTGTCTGTGTAGAATGGAGGCTGTGTAGAGTATTGCCGTTGTGAATTTAGCTTGTGACATTTGTGCCTGTGTAGAATCTGGGCTGTGTAGAGTGTTGTCGTTGTGCATTTGGCTCGTGACAGTCGTGACTGTGTAGAATTGGGGTTCTGTCGAATTGAGGGATGTGTCGAGTTGATGATGTGTACAGTTGCTGTTGTGTTGAATCGAGGCATGTGTCGAATTGCCGTTGTGTAGAGTCGGTGGTGTTGAGTCGGTGATGTGTAGAATCGGGTTCTGTAGAAACGACGTATTGCCACATGAAAATCTCGAAAAAAAAAATGTTCACGAAAACAAAGCTTCCTCTATGAGAAAGCAAAACAATGTCTGAGTCAATCAAATTTTTGATTGTGAATGTGCGTGTGAAGCATCCTTAAGAGCTTCAATTATGCGACTAAACAAAATAAGGAAGAGCCTGAAACGTGGTTATCTTATCGCACTTCGTAACACAGCCTTTTGTATAAGTCAAACAAAGAACTCGTCATTTTGTTTGTTTTTTTTTCTTTCCAACATTATTCAACCCCTTATTGAGCTCCGCATGTTTGCAGTTTCTGAACTGATCCTCTTTTGCGCTCACCTCCGGAGCAAGTGGCTGCACTCATGGCCTCGAACGCACGGAAGAGCGAACGAACGGAATACTAAAACTTTCACTCTCTCAAGGAAGTCCCGACGACGGCGTCTGCGTGGGTCACGTGGTAAATCGTCCGGGCTTTCCTCTGGCCGTTATATATGCTAATAGGAATTATCTAGGTATAGTATAGTTCGTAAGACTTCGCCGGGATATCGTTCGAGTTGCTCAGAAGCACGTGGGAGTAAGTCAGGTAAGTGTCGAGAACGCGTCAAGCCTAAACGTGTTATTTCTCGAGGACTCTTATAGAAGCAGAGTTGCTTGTTAGTTTTTTTTAATAGATACTATATTGACAGAACTAAGTGGTTACTCATACAGACCGAAAGTGTATGCAGTAAATCAGCGAACAGCAAAAACAAAAAACGGCACTTTGTTTTGAATTTGACATTATGGATAATTGCATGACCAAATACAGTCGTAGAGACTAAAATAATATTAAAATATAAGTCGATAATAAACTTGATGTTTATGCGACTGTAAATAAGCGAAATAAAATTTTTTGTAAATGTTTAGATATAGTTTAAATTATTTTTCTTAACGTTTTACGAGGTAAACGACTCTACATAGTTGAAAGTATTTGTTTAAAATGAAACTGTTGGAGCTCATAATGAAAAAAAAAAAATTGGAATAAGAAATGGATTGGCATTTTAATTTTTTTATTTTTTATACGGACCGAAAGTGGATACAGTAAATCAGCGAACAGCAAAAAAAAGTATTTAACGACTCATTTACAATTTAACATTACAGATAATTGCGTGGCAAAATAAAGTTGTAGAGACAAAAATAATATGAAAATATAAGGCGCTAATAAACTTGATGTTTGTGCGACTATAAATAAACGAAATAATTTTTTTTTTATATTAGAATGTAGTTTAAATTATTTTTCTTGACGTTTTATGGGGTAAACGACTCTACATAGTTGAAAGTATTTGTTTAAAATAAAAGTATTGGATCTCATAAAGAAAATAAGAAATGATTAGAATAAGAAATGGATTGTCATTTTAATTTTTTTATTTTTTATACAGGCCGAAAGTGGATACAGTAAATCAGCGAACAGCAAAAAAAAAGTATTTAACGACTCCTTTACAATTTGACATTACAGATAATTGCGTGACAAAATAAAGTCGTAGAGACAAAAATAATATGAAAATATAAGTCGCAAATAAACTTGATGTTTGTGCGACTATAAATAAACGAAATAATTTTTTTTTATATTAGAATGTAGTTTAAATTATTTTTCTTGACGTTTTATGAGGTAAACGACTCTACATAGTTGGAAGTATTTGTTTAAAATAAAAGTATTGGATCTCATAAAGAAAATAAGAAATGATTAGAATTAGAAATGGATTGTTATTTTTATTTTTTAATTTTTTATACAGGTCGAAAGTGGATACAGTAAATCAGCGAACAGCAAAAAAAAGTATTTAACGACTCCTTTACAATTTGACATTACAGATAATTGCGTGACAAAATAAAGTCGTAGAGACAAAAATAATATGAAAATATAAATCGCTAATAAACTTGATGTTTATGCGACTTTAAATAAACGAAATAATTTTTTTTTATATTAGAACGTAGTTTAAATTATTTTTCTTGACGTTTTATGAGGTAAACGACTCTACATAGTTGGAAGTATTTGTTTAAAATAAAAGTATTGGATCTCATAAAGAAAATAAGAAATGATTAGAATAAGAAATGGATTGTCATTTTTATTTTTTTATTTTTTATACAGGTCGAAAGTGGATACAGTAAATCGGCGAACAGCAAAAAAAAGTATTTAACGACTCCTTTACAATTTGACATTACAGATAATTGCGTGACAAAATAAAGTCGTAGAGATAAAAATAATATAAAAATATAAGTCGCTAATAAACCTGATGTTTGTGCGACTTCAAATAAACGAAATAATTTTTTTTTATATTAGAATGTAGTTTAAATTATTTTTCTTGACGTTTTATGAGGTAAACGACTCTACACAGTTGGAAGTATTTGTTTAAAATAAAAGTATTGGATCTCATAAAGAAAATAAGAAATAATTAGAGTAAGAAATGGATTTAAAATTTTTTTTATGGATACTATATTGACAGAACGAAGTAGATGCTCATACAGGCCGAAAGTGGATACAGTAAATCAGCGAATAGTAAAAAAAACGTCAAAGTATTTAACGACTCCTTTAGAATTTGACATAACGGATAATTGCGTAATAAAATAAAGTCGTAGAGATAAAAATAATATCAAAATATAACTCGCTAATAAACTTGATGTTTACGCGACTATAAATAAAGGGAATAATTTTTTTTTCATATTAGAATATAGTTTGAATTATTTTTCTTAACGTTTTTTCAGGAAAACGACTCTACATAGTTTAAAGTATTTGGGTAGAATAAAAACATTGAAACTCATAATAAAACCAAAAAAAACTGTTAGAGAAAAAAAAATTGGTAGTTTTTATACATATTATATTGATATACAGTAAATCAGCGAAAAGGAAAATGAATGGCGAAGTATTTAACGACTGTTTTAGGATTTGACATTATAGATCAAAATCAAAAATAACATTTTACTTGTTTCATTAAAATATAGCTCGATTTTTTTTCCATTTATGAGCTAAACGACTGTATATTGTTGAAAGTATTTGTATAGAAATAACGAAAAAAAAATAATAATTATTTTTTTAACCCATTTTTTTTTAAAGACCGTTTTAAGTGTTTTTTTAAAACTAAGAACTACTACGTCATTTTGCTTAGACTCTTTTAGAATTTAACACTAAAGATAATTATATGAGAAACAGACCGCGCAAAAACAAAGTTCCTAGAGCATTAAAAATGCTTTACTAATTTTGTTATTAAAATATAATCTGAATTATTCCGTTGAAGCTTTAAGGAGGTGAACGATTCTACACAGTTTGTAATATTTGGCTATCGAATGTAAATTTGAGATTTCGTAATGGCATTCAAAAAATTAATTGGTACAAGACCTAAGTACATTTTATAAAACATTTTTGTTTGTATCAACTGTATTGACAGAACATGGCAGCTATTTGTGCAGTCCAAATGTGAATATTCTAAATCATGTGGAGGTAACATTAATTTTCTTTTTTAACTTAGCGTAAAATCGCTACCGCGACTCTTGGATTTAAAGATATAATAAATCTTTCTGGAAAGACTTTTAAAAAAATTTAACATTACAGATGATTGATTACAGTAAAAATGCCAGAGAAAATAAAGTTCTCAAAGATTAAAAAAAAACTTTAATAATTCTATCATTAAAATAGTCCAAACTATTTTTAGAAATTTTCAGAATTTATGAGGTATATAAGTTACCATAAATGAAAGTATTTACCTCAAGAATGAAAACATGGGAATTCGTAAACAAAAGAAAAAAAATTAAGTAGTATCATATCCGAAAACTTTTTTTTCTTCACATTTTAGCTGAAACGAGCTCTTTACATTAATAACAGTAATTTGGCTTCCACATAGAGTAGTAAATACACTAAGTACTCATTTTCTCATAACCATAAAACCGTCAAAGTATTACCTAGTCAATTATTCTACAGTAATTATCATATTTTCTAAAAATTGTGTCATTTATTCATTGCGACTGTTATTCACACAACAAAACATGTATTCATAATTCAAGCATCTAACTTAAATTGCAAATTACGAAGTATTAGCATTAGATATAGGAAAATTTGTCCTATATTCTCCTATCATTAATAACAATTAATCATCTATCAGTTATATAAATGCTTCTAGTTATTTAAATGCCTCATTATTATTTATCTTAATTTTTTATCCTCATGTGAATGAATCTCTAAAAACTATTGAGGCAACAACTTTTCGATGTATCAATACATTGTAATTTCATCGATGCCCATAATTTCCAACACTCTTTTGATTCCTTTTCGCTTTTGTTAATCTTGTGTTGTCATTAATCATGAAGTTGCAGCAAATAAACCGAAGAAGATGGACGAATTTTTCAAAAGATCGACGACCAGACGGCATTAATTGCGATTCGTCAGTCAGTCAATGGTGCTCGCGGTTCGTCTCACTTCCGGTTTCGAGGAGGAAAGTTCTCGAGGCCGCGACGCTCGGAGAAAGTATATCCACCACCACTATACGATTTGCAGCTGCAAAATGTCGGTGAATCGTCACATGGTGTTGGTTTCACGACCTCGTCGACCTAGCAACGAAGATCCACGATCTTGAAGATCGTCGTGGGAAATAGCAGCTTCTATAGCTATTCAATAGCGCGTCACTTATATCCCTGAAGAGGATCTCGTACAATGTACTTCAGACTCACCTTTTGCCTCATGGATGCTCGTACTTCATTCTAATGACTCAACAAATCAGAGAGAAAGCGAAGGACTTTTAAGACTGCTTAGATCTACAGATCAAGACGTTGAAGTATACATCTTCAGAATAGTAATTAAAAAATTGACAGGATAATATGCATTTTAAGATTTCAAATGAATTGTTACGGCCATCAATAATATTTTCTAATGTGGTCCCGAAATGGGCTCTTTAACCCTTCAATGACCTTTTTCAGATTTTTTTTACTAAAAACTGTACAACGAAATTTTAATTCTTTAAATAAATTGTTAGGGGCATCAAACATAATTTCTAGAGAGATTACGAAATAATCCCTTCAAAACTTTAACAGCTCAGCGGATGGTTCGAATTTTTTTTTAAATGTTGGACTTTTGGAATTCAAATAGTGAAAAAAATGGCACTTTTCGAATTTATAGGCGTGAGTGCGTTTTTTTCGTTAAAGAAATAATAATATGGGATAAATTCCTAAAAATTTCTAGGTATTGTGACATTTTTCTAGAATTTTTGGAATAGAATTGAAAAAAATGTTTGGAAAATAGCGATTTCTCTAATTTAGTAAGTGTACCACATTAGCAGTTAAAATTGTTGAGTTTTAAATTCCATTTAAATTTGTTTATGTTTCAATTCAATGGTCGTAATTTTGATTTTAAGAGCAAACATTTTAACATTTTCATTTTCGAGTTCTATTCTCCTGACATTAAGCAAAATTTTATTCGCAAAAAAATCCCTACACAGAAAGAATTGTTGTCCAAAATCCCTCGAATCCCCATAGCATGAATTCACGTTTCAGTCTTGTAATACCCATATATCCGTTTTACCAGGGGAAGGTGAAGGTACATTAGTTTTATTTACGAAAAAATATATTTACGTATAAAAAAATACAGGTAAAAAAAAACGAATTATACATAAGTTAGCAACGAGGGTTTGATCTCCCGTCACATTAGTTCCTATATATGTACAAATTGTCTCCGCGGGAATGCGGAGAAAACCCATGTAACCGCAAGTGATCCTGCGGTTTATGCGCCAAACTGTGTCGATCGACAAGCAATATTTGTGGATCGTCAAGTAATAAGATGTGCATCGACTAACCATCCGCTGAAAGTGATCTTCAGCGTTGTACGTTTTTTTCTTGTTTTTCCCCGATGCTAGATACACCATTACACGATTGCGCAGAGTCACGCGTCAGGCTCATCGGATGGGACTATTAATATCCATGGTGATGTTCCTCCTGCGGCGCAGCAACCCAAACTTTCTCCCACACGGGTTTCCAGACTTTCTTCCATGCGGGCACCTGCACATCCTTCCACACTGGAACCCACTTGCTCTTCCACTCGTCCTTCCACACCTGTTCCTTCTTGGTCACCCAGACCTGTACTTTCTTGGGTACCCATACCTGAACGCTCTCCTCTTTCCATATGAGTTTCTTGTCCTTAGCCCAGGCTTGTTTTTTCTCAGTTTTCCAGATTTGTTTCCATTCAGCCTTCCACTCCAGCTTCTTTTGCGTGGACCATGCTTGTTTTTTCTCAGTCCTCCAAACCTTTTTCCAGCTAGGTTTCCAGATGAGTTTCTTCTGAGGCTGAGCAGGTTCATAGTTGTAACCTCCGCTAGCGTCATCCCATCCACCGCCACCTCCATGACCACCTCCAGAGCCTCCCCAACCTCCACCATGACCAGGAGGACCGTAGGATTCTTGAGGAGCACTGACCCACTCTGGTACCCAGATTTTCTTCCATTCAGGAACCTGGATTTCCTTCCAGATTGGCACCTGGATCTCTTTCCAAATTGGCTTCCAAACCTTCTTCCACGCGGGAACCTGAACTTCCTTCCAGATGGGAATTTCGACCTCCTTCCAGATTGGCTTCTGAACCTTCTTCCAGGCGGCTACCTTAGTTTCCTTCCAGGCTGGCACCTGGTTCTCCTTCCAGATTGGTACCTTGACTTTTTTCCATTCTTGTTTCCACTGGAGCTTTGATTCGGTCTTCCAGATTTGTTTCCACTCCTCTTTCCACGTTAGCTTCTTCTTCCATTCACCTTTAGGCTGATGGTGAACTGCTGGAGGACCGTAGGAGTCCGATGGAGGCGCACCGTACGAGTCTGATGGTGGGCCATAGGAATGGGAGGGTGGAGCACCGTAAGAATCCGATGGTGGACCATAGGAATTTGAGGGTGGAGCACCGTAAGAGTCTGATGGTCCGGAAAATGAACCTCCATGAGCGTCGCCAGAACCAAATGAGTGGCCCGAACCGAAGGATCCGGATGAGTGACCAGAACTGAAGGATCCGGATGAATGACCAGAACTGAAGGATCCAGATGAGTGACCGGAAACTGGCGCACCATAGGTATCAGAGGGGGCACTAGGGGCACCGTAAGAGGTGCTCACTTCTGGAACTCCATAGGAAGTCGCTGGTGGGCCGTAAGAAGCAGCTGGAGCCCCGTAAGATGGAGCTGGAGCTCCATAGGATTGAGCTGGTGCACCATAGGATTGTGATGGAGCACCATACGATTGAGCTGGCGCACTGAATGGTGCTGGTGGTGTATCATATTGTGGCAAAGGTGCTCTGCAAAAAATGATAAACAAATGAGTCATTTTGTTGCTGAGTCGTTATTTTTTTGTTGTGATTCCGTAATACGAGGATTAATCAAGAGGAAAGTGATAGTCTTGAAGACTATGAGTGAACTGGTCCCAGTGATTATTTTAACTATACCAAATTTTTATTCATAAATCCAGAACAATAAAAAAAATCCGTGAATAAAGGAGAGAAAGTATCTGCATTGTTATTGCAGTTTTTTCTTGTTTGCTTGATTTCAAGACGACAATTATATTAAGAATATGTGTCACACTAAATGAGTGAAAAGAAAGTGTTTGAATGAAGCAACTTGCGGATTTTCCTACGAGCGAGCACAATAATCATACAACGGCCACACGGCCTTGAGGCTCGCGAAGAAAATAAAAAGCATCTCATGTATCAAGGACGAAACGTATTTCCTACGTCATTATAACACTTACTCTCGCTTGGCGATGGCTCTGATCGGATCGCCAAGAGCTGAAGCGACCAGGAGGCACTCGAGCAGTACCTGAAACCAAACATTAAACTTAGATACTCTTTCATAACAGAAAATCGCTTCTTCTCTTTGTTACACCCAACTAAACATCACATTCGTAAATGTAAAATCGCGAGTAACGAGTTACGCGTCGATTTCATGATAAAAATAATTTATTCACGTTTATATCGATAACACTTGTGGTCTCGAGTCGCTGAACTCACGAGCACTTGGATAAAACGATCAACGACCAACGGATCGAAGAACACGAAGATGAAGACGAAGTTGAAGTGGAAGATAGAAGAAAAATTTTATACGATAAGAAGATGGGTGGGTGATAAAATGAGCAACTGAAATCGCGGTACCGGAACGAAAGTTTTACGTTAACGAGGGAATGTAATGACTCTGCGAACGAGGTCGGGGCACCCGTAGTCTCCTCATCTTATCCTCCCCGCAGCAAAACGCTCTTCTCTCGCACATACTACTGCAAATACTACAACTACCTACGTATATGGGGAATTCCAAGCCAATTCGATGAACGTCTGAACCTACATTTTTTTTTATTGGACTTAATCCATATATCACTAGCTTAATGAATAAAATTTTTTGTTAATGTTGAAAGTGAAAATATTTATGAATGTTGATTTTTTGTTTATAAAAAAAAATTAAAGCTGACCATTGACATTCATTTTTTAAAAATGATTTCAATGACAATGATGTTAGTATATAGTGTTATAGGAGGTGTTATTCTTGGTAAATTGTGGAGTAATTTTTTCTTCCACATTTTTTATGCATACTGAAACTATATATTCAATTTGAAAAATAACCATTGTACCATCGCAATAACGGCCAAGAATGCATTGAAATGTTTGTCAATGTTGAAAGTGAAAAAAATTTGAAAAAAATCTCGAAAACGATGTTTTTTATTTTTTATCAAAAAAATAAAAAAATAAAGTGGTTTCCATCGACGTCCTTTTTTCGATGATTTCAGTGAAAATTGCGTTAGTATATACATATAATTTATATTTGTTATAGGAGGTTTGATTCTTGGTAAAATGTAGAATAATCTTTTCTTCCACATTTTTTAAGCATACTGAAACTATATATTTAATTTGAAAAGTAAACTAATATTTGTTGTCATTTTTTCTGGCATTTGAGTGATTTAATTATTAATAACATCATTTAACAAATTAAGTAAAAAACAATTTTCTTTTTTAAATTCAACACCTAGTTTTAGTATACATAAAAAATATTTAAGAAAAAATTACTACAATTTACCGAGAATAAAACTTCCAATAAGATTACATACTAACGCCCTTTTTTCATTGAAATATTCGAAAAAAGGGATCGCCAAAGGATACCACTTAAATTTTTTTTGTTTTTGTCGACAAAAATCTACAAAAAATCAACATTTATGGAAATTAAAAAAAAAGATTGTAATTTTTCTTATTATGAAGTTTTGTTTTTTTATTAGAAAAAAAAAAAAGAGTTCTTGGATATTTTTCGGCTGGTACAAGCTAGTAAAATAGTAATAGGACTTATTAAAAATATGGATGATTAGACGTTCATCGAGTTGGCTTGGAAATCCCCGTATATGTATACTATATATGTCTGTATACGACATATATATTCCCAATGCCCCCTCTCCCCTCGTTCCCCCTTTCAAATGTCGTGGACTTGATGCGGGATCACCCGAGGCACTCAAGCCCGCGTGAAAGTTAAATCTTTCATTGCTTTTTTATCCTCTTTTCTCTTTGACTCGATGAGACTTCGCGGTACCTTTTCACGGGGGCCACGAGAAGGGGGGGATTCTATCAGCGGTGAATCTTCTCGTCTTACAACACCGAATCATAAAAAAAATATACTGATCAACAGGGCTATAAAATTTCACTAAATTCGCCGTGTCTTAAGGTCGACACGTGCTCTAAGGTTATATGGCGTTTGGAGCGATTTTTATGGCGAAATTTTTGCATGACTTATTCAGTTGTTTTTTCGTTTTTTTTGCATGGCACAAGAAAGGCTTACGTGAGAAATTGTTGAACAAGGTCGGGACAATTTCGAAGCTGTGAGGAATTTGGCTGATTTTTTTGAAGAGTTCGTCAAGTGCAGTTAATATTTTTGATAATATTTTGCTGTTAGGGTTTATTTACTTCTTTTTTTGTGAAATTTAGGGTATCCATGATTTTTAAGCAAAAAGCGAGTATTTTTTAAATTGATTGAAAATTTATATTAAAAGCAATATCCTATAAATATAATTTATTTATTTTATAAAATATCATTATTTTAATTTTACTATTTTTAAAAATATCATTTTGATTATTCGAAACTAATTTTTTTTACATGATCAAAATAGTGTTTTGCAGTGTTATTTGTACGAAATATTGTATACATTTTTTTTGATGATTAAACAAACTCTTTTGGCTTGTAATTCGTGGTGCAGGTCCAATAATACTTTTTTTATTTATTTTATAGCCGAATTTTTGTCAATTTTACAATTAAACAAACAAACAACAAAGTTTAAAAATTCAACAATATTTTCAATTTCCGTTATACGATTATTTTTGTTCGTTATTATAAAAATGTATCTATAAATGTAACGAATTATTTATTTGTAAATTCGACAAGTGAAGAAAAATGTTACTTCTAATATAAAAGTTTGCAAATTTCGTTAATTTTTAATATCTCGTTAAATTTAATAAAAATTTGTTTGACTTTAACTTCCAAAAATCGACAGTTCGTTATCACAAAATTATATTTTGTTATCTTAAATTTTAATGATCGACAAATTTCAGATTTCATGTTAATATATTTCCCATGTCAAAATACAGCAAGTAAAAGTAATGTAATTTCATTTAATTAATACGCAAATTATTCTCCGTCTTTTTCTTTCGCCGGTTTCCCACTTATCGAAGAGCGCGAGTGCAGAGGAATGTCTTTACAATCCCGAATTATTTTAATTTCGTATCTTCGAAAGTAGTCACACGAACCGGGCGATACTTTCCCTTGAAAACAATTTGGGAAATCGTCTCTCACTTGTCTCTCGCGAGACGTGCACGTGTCGAATTAACAGAATTTGGAAGGAGTCAGTAGACACTTTTTTCCTTCACAAATTCGATTCTGCATGGTGCTGTATGACGTTGCAATAAATAATATGGAACATTCCATGTCAGCTCAGCCACTACAAATTTAAAAAAAATGTTTACCCTCATAAATATTTGTCTTTTTTTTAAGAAATTTTTTATATAGCTCCTTTACTTCCCACTTTTAGGTATATAAAATCATAAACGAAATTGAAAGTGTAATAATACATTAATAATATACATTTTGAAAAATAGTGTTAATTCCTTCAACTATTTATCTTTAACATACATTTTTTATAGCCTCTTTACACACCACTTAAGTTATATAAAATTAAAAGCAACATTAAGGGTGTCTGTCGGAGAAAAAAAAAGTATCTTAACTGACGTAGAATGCGTCATATGAGACATTCGCTGTCAGTTCAACAACTTTTTTTTCGACCCTCTCAGATCTATCCCATAATTGGACACATTTTAGTACCACTTGAAAGCACTCTTTGTGAATTTTTTCAGATTTTTGAAACAATCCATTTGGGAAATGTATTTTTTTTTATTATTCATATAACTTTGATGGAGTAAGTCCGACAAAAAAAATACACGTATAAAAAAATGTTGTTTTTTACTCAACATTGTAATACAATAGGTCTCATATTTTTATTCGTGTTGCAAAAGCGATATTCAAAAAAAAAAATGTTAAACAATTTTTTTCATTCATTCGGCCACCTTCGATATTACTCTCAATTTTTTATAAGCTGTAGGGACATGTATAGAACCTACAAAAAAATTGGTGTAGTGGGCATCGACTACTTGAAGGATTCAAAAAAGAAAGAAAATTAATTAAATTTATCTAATTGTTTTTATATTTTTATATATTATTTTATTTCACTTATTTTTTGTTATTCCTTCAAATAATCGATCCACTAAGCTACTTGACGTGTAACGACGACACGGCCTTCAGGGTTTACATACAGTTATGCGTGCGTATAGCTATTTGTTGGGTCGAAAATTTTGGAAAATATTTTTTTCCTCCTTCAAGAAGGCGATGCCCACTATGCCAATTTTTTGGTATGCTTTTGACATATCCCTGTAATTTGTATAAAATTGGCAGTGATATCGAAGGTATCCGAATGAGTAAAAAAAATTGTTTCACATTTTTTTTGCTGTAAATAGCTTTTGCAACACGAATAAAAATATGAAACATATTGCAATACAAAGTTAATTGAAAAACGACATTTTTTTGTATGTGTGATTTTTTTGTCAGATTTACTCCATCGAAGTTATATGAATAACAAAAAAAATATACATTTCCTAAATGATTGGATTAAAAAATCTGAAAAAATTCACAAAGAGTGCTTTCAAGTGGTACAAAATGTGGCTAATTATAGGATAGATCTGAGAGGGTCGAAAAAATAAGTGGCTGAACTGACAGAGAATGCCTCATATATGTAATAAATTAACATACATTTTGAAAAAAAAACTGTTAACTACTTCAAATATTTTTCTTCAACTAACATTTTTTTATAGCCTCTTTACACACCACTTACGTGATGTAAAATTAAGAGCAATATTAAGGGTGTCTGAATGAGTAAAAAAAAAGTATTAAAACTGACGTAGAATGCGTCATATATGTAATAAATTAACATAAATTTTGAAAAAAAAAATGTTAACTACTTCAAATATTTTTCTTCCACTAACATTTTTTTTATAGCCTCTTTACAGATCACTTTAAGTTATATAAAATTAAGAGTAATATTAAGGGTGTCTGAATGAGTAAAAAAAAAACTATTGAAATTGACGTACAATGCGTCATATATGTAATAAATTAACATATATTTTGAAAATAAATTTTAACTACTACAAATATTTTTCTTTCACTTAAAAACTTTTTTATACCCTCTTTACACACCACTTTAAGTTATATAAAACTAAGAGCGATATTAAAATTATCTAACTGAGGGAAATTTTTTTTTTTTTTAAACTGACGTAGAATTCCCCATATATATATATCTTGTAAATGCTTCGTCGCAAACCAGTCACCGGTCACACGTGGCCGTTGCACGTAAAGTGGAGAAATGAGAGGAAGAAAAAAAAAGAAGAAAAAAAAAACAATGAAACAAAAGAAAAAAAAATCACTTGCGGAGTCACTTTCACGTCACACGAGTTGGTCGCGGCGAAATTATACACGCGGTTGAGGAAGGATGCTGCCCCGGTGGCCTCCGATCGGAGATAAATCTTGTATCTCGTAAACACGTACGCGGTAAAGTAAATACGCGGATACATAACTTCGGTGTCATTGGCTTTACCGATCTAGAAATTCTATTCAGCACTTCGCGATTAATCGACGACGAGTACGACTATTCAACGAGATCGAGTTCCTTATATCGTCGTAAAACGTCTCGCGGAGATCCTCAATGTCATTAGCCTTCTCTCAAAGCAATCCGGAAAATTTCTATGACTCGGTACGTCAACGCAATTAATCGGTAACGCCTTAAGCTTTAAACGAGTTTTTCCACGTTATTTTTTTTACTTTTTTTTACTCACGACTTTTACGTATTTTTATAATTATAAAAAAAAGATAATACTAGTAATTATTTGGTGATTCACTGACCAGGCAATACCGCATCGTGGTGAATGCTCGCGGTTTGCCAAATTTAATAAATCCAATTAGACAATTTGTTGAATTAAAAAATTTTAAATGTAAAAAAAAATGAAAACTGCCAACGCGTTTTTGGGTGTCGTGCTAATGTTGTTCTGGCGATTTTCAAGTCGTGAACGTGCCTTTTATAGGTAGAGAGGTCTGTATAGTTGTAGAGCCCACCTAAACCTCTCTGCACATAGATGAGGAGACTACTATATTTTTTTTGGGGTGGGGAAGAGCCTCTGCCGCTTAGCGTTGTTCTACACGTAACCGCGGCTTCCATGGGAGTTGACGAGAGTCGGACACCCGCTCCACACCTTCCATCAGTGTGGAGAAAGAGCGAGAAAATTATGGGGAGACGTTTGGGAGTGTTTGAGGCTTAAACACGTTGGGGAATTTTAGGGAAGGGATAAGTGGTCTTCTACATAAATTTCGGTTAACCGAAGTATTGAAAATATACAATGGGAAATCTTATCTAATTAAGAGGAGCTGTAATGTAATTTCTTTGGTGATCCATTACATCAAAACGATAATACTGTATTGGGTCATGATGCCACCTTTAGAGCATGGAGAAAGGCTTTTTATTTATGAAATTATATGTTTGTTAATATTTAAAAATACCATTTATCTATTTACTTTTATTAAGTTTTATAATTTATTGGGTACAGATTTGTAAATATCCTGATTGAATTTGATGATTATTTATCTTATATTTTTATTTATGTAGCAAAAATTATATACAAGTTTTATAAAAAGAGGATATTTAAAAATATAAATTTAAACAAAATTTTTAATTATTGTACGGAGATATTATTTAAAAAATGAAAAATAAATAGAGTAGCATACTTCTCGTTTTTGTGTAATTTTTGTGAAGTTATATTAAAATTAAAATTTCGAGCAATAAAAAATTGGGGAATTGTTGGGTAAGGATAAGTGGTCTTTTACCTAAATTTCGATTAACCCAAGTATTGAAAATATATGAGGGGAAATCTTATCTAATTAAACGGAGCTGTAATGTAATTTCTTCGGTGATCCATTACATCAAAACGATAATACTGTATTGGGTCATGATGCCACCTTTAGAGCATGGAGAAAGGCTGAGGCAAAATTGATCTTTTTATTTATGAAATTATATGTTTGTTAATATTTAAAAATACCATTTATTTATTTACTTTTATTAAGTTTTATAATTTATTGGGTACAGATTTGTAAATATCCTGATTGAATTTGATGATTATTTATCTTATATTTTTATTTATGTAGCAAAAATTATATACAAGTTTTATAAAAAGAGGATATTTAAAAATATAAATTTAAACAAAATTTTTAATTATTTTACGGAGATATTATTTAAAAAATGAAAAATAAATAGAGTAGCATACTTCTCGTTTTTGTGTAATTTTTGTGAAATTATATTTAAAATTAAATTTCGAGCGATAAAAAGATTGGGGAATTGTTGGGTAAGGATAAGTGGTCTTTTACCTAAATTTCGATTAACCCAAGTATTGAAAATATATGAGGGGAAATCTTATCTAATTAAACGGAGCTGTAATGTACTTTCTTTGGTGATCGATTACATCAAAAAGATAATACTATATTGGGTCATGATGCTACCTTTAGATCATGGAGAAAGGCTGAGGCAAAATTGATCTTTTTATTTATGAAATTATATGTTTGTTAATATTTAAAAATACCATTTATTTATTTACTTTTATTAAGTTTTATAATTTATTGGGTACATATTTGTAAATATCGTGATTGAATTTGATAATTATTTATCTTATATTTTTATTTATGTAGCAAAAATTATATACAAGTTTTATAAAAAGAGGATATTTATAAATATAAATTTAAACAAAATTTTTAATTATTTTATGGAGATATTATTTAAAAAATGAAAAATAAATAGAGTAGCATAATTCTCGTTTTTGTCTAATTTTTGTGAAATTATATTTAAATTAAAATTTCGAGCGATAAAAATATTGGGGAATTGTTGGGTAGGGATAAGTGGTCTTTTACCTAAATTTCGATTAACCCAAGTATTGAAAATATATGAGGGGAAATCTTATCTAATTAAACGGAGCTGTAATGTACTTTCTTTGGTGATCGATTACATCAAAAAGATAATACTATATTGGGTCATGATGCTACCTTTAGATCATGGAGAAAGGCTGAGGCAAAATTGATCTTTTTATTTATGAAATTATATGTTTGTTAATATTTAAAAATACCATTTATTTATTTACTTTTATTAAGTTTTATAATTTATTGGGTACATATTTGTAAATATCGTGATTGAATTTGATAATTATTTATCTTATATTTTTATTTATGTAGCAAAAATTATATACAAGTTTTATAAAAAGAGGATATTTATAAATATAAATTTAAACAAAATTTTTAATTATTTTATGGAGATATTATTTTAAAAATGAAAAATAAATAGAGTAGCATACTTCTCGTTTTTGTGTAATTTTTGTGAAATTATATTTAAATTAAAATTTCGAGCGATAAAAATATTGGGGAATTGTTGGGTAGGGATAAGTGGTCTTTTACCTAAATTTCGATTAACCCAAGTATTGAAAATATATGAGGTGAAATCTTATCTAATTAAACGGAGCTGTAATGTAATTTCTTTGGTGATCGATTACATCAAAAAGATAATGCTGTATTGGATCATGATGCTACCTTTAGATCATGGAAAAATGCTGAGGCAAAATTGATCTTTTTATTTATGAAATTATGTGTTTGTCAATATTTGAAAATACCACTCATTTATTTACATTTATTAAGTTTTCGAAATTTATTGGATACAGGCCAAACCCCGAAAAATCGAAACTACTACTGTTTAACCACACTATCAAAGACAATTCCCTAGTCATATCAATGTACAAACGCGAAATCAAGCCGAGTACACCTAGAGAAAAAGTTTCATTGATTCACGGAAATTTTTGCCAATGAAATGAAATACTTGAATTTCAATACTATCTTTTCTTTGAATGATCTCCAACTCAATGAAAAGTAGTGACATTGTTTCGAAGAAACATTTTTTTAAACCAATGAACCTTTTTCATTGATTTCAAAGATATCGTCTCTGATTCAATGAAACCTTCATCTTACCAGCTCAAAATTTCGAAACCTATTTTTTCCTGAAGTACGCGGCGGATAAAGCTCAAATTTTGTGAGTATGTAAGAAAGTACGGCAGAAATCGGCTAAGCTTCTGACTCCTCGAAACTCGAAACCGTTCGTTCGAGAGAACCGGAAAACAAAAAAGTGAGGTTAGGTGCGAGAGAGAGAGATCAATGAAAACGTCTCTTCGAACCAATGAAAACATCTCTTTAAAACAATGAAACTCTTTCTTTATTATATGCTCACTAAGTAAATATTTACTTACAGGCAATGAAATGTTCTCTTTGAAATTCAAATGCACTATTTCATTGAAATCAAAGAAATATTTCGTTGAAATCAATGAAAAAAAAATCGATCCACCCATTTCATTGGCGTCAATGAAATCTTTTCTCTCGGTGTATAACAGCTAACTACCTCGGCATCACCATCGATAAAAAAATGAACTTAAACACTCACACAAAAAATGCCAAAAGAAAAACAACAGCCCGCGCTGGTCACTTTCGCAAAATTACATTTAAAAATAAACAAACCACTGTAGAACAAGCAACAAAAATTTATAAATGCATTTGTCGCCCGCTGCTAGA
This sequence comes from Ephialtes manifestator, assembly GCA_963970395.1. NCBI lineage: Eukaryota > Metazoa > Arthropoda > Insecta > Hymenoptera > Ichneumonidae > Ephialtes > Ephialtes manifestator. The sequence continues at coordinate 17,485,356 of OZ019977.1, read as the reverse complement.
ATATGGACACACTCTTTTTCTAAACTGTAACAATCCAGCAAAAAAAAACCATTGCAACCGCCGAAACAATAGCTCTAAGGAAACTCACGAAGCTACGACACCCGAACAACCCTCTACATAATCCTCCAAATCTCCTTTTATACGAATGCTCTAAGATAACACCAATACAAGAGCGCAACAAACACCTTAGCACAAAATTTGCACACTCTCATCTTGATTTCATCACAACACTATGCAATAATCGACCTCTCAATGTAAGATCCAGACACAAGTTTTCAACACACACAATCATAAAAATTCCGACGGCGCTTCGCAACACATAGCCAACTGTATAATTTATATTTATTTTTTAAATTAATAAAAAAAAATTATTTTATTATTTCTTTTCTCACTGAAAGAAAGCAAATAGGCAAAAACCACATAAAACACAGGTTGAAGGACTCCGGTCGATGGCCTATTGGTTGAATGAACAAATATTCGCCAAAATTAATTAATTAAGGATTGATAATTGTTAACCAACATACATGTATATATTTCGACCAATAAATGTCATGTACTACTACTACTGTGTACATGTTTGTAAATATCGTGATTGAATTTTATAAATATTTGTCTTATATTTGTATTTACGTAGCAAAAATTATATACAGATTTTATAAAAAGAGGATGATTAAAAATATAAATTAACAAATATAAAAAAATGATTTTACGGAGATATTATTTAAAAAATGAAAAATAAATAGAGTAGCATACTTCTCGTTTTTGTGTAATTTTTGTGAAATTATATTTAAATTAAAATTTCGAGCGATAAAAATATTGGGGAATTGTTGGGTAGGGATAAGTGGTCTTTTACCTAAATTTCGATTAACCCAAATATTGAAAATATATGAGGGGAAATCTTATCTAATTAAACGGAGCTGTAATGTAATTTCTTCGGTGATCTATTACATCAAATCCATAATATATATTGGGTCATGAATCTCAGTTATGTTTCATGCATGGAGAAAGGTTGAAGCAAAATTAAATAAACTACAATCGCCACTGAAGTCATTTTATTTGTTATATTAAAAAGAAAATTAAATTGGCAATTAATATTTTCAAAAAAATGAATTTTTTTTTTCTTTTTTTTTAATTCACATAATTCTTTCACAATTGGTTACATTATTTATTCTTTCCTTTTTTCAAATTCAATAGTAAAATTGAATTCATTCCATATTACAGATATAAATCATGCATAGGATTAAAAACATTTTTATTTAATTTCACAAATATTTGCTATTAGAGATTAAGATAATAAATATTATTTACTCCCAAAACATATTATCTGCAGCTTTTATAAAAAATTTCGTTGATTAATATTTTTTTATAAACACCGAAAAATGTTATTATTATAAAATAATAATTATATCATTAATTTTACTAAAAAAAAGCGTTTAAAATTCTTTAAACTTTTTAAAAATCATAAGTACTAATAAAAATAAATGTAAAATTAATATTCATGTACAGGAAGTATTTAGGCAGAAACATTATTTTCTCTCTCTAAGTACACAAAAAATAAGTCATTACTTCTTTTTTTATGAGACGGTGAATTTAAAATAGATTTCGACCACCGAATATGTATTTGTACTTTTCAGTGAGCAAAAAAAAAAGTGATGGTTGGTACTTGTAAAACCGTAGCTACGCGCATTTACAGAAGAACTTCCGATGTGGGTAATTTGCTTTTACCAAATCTTTTTGTTCGCGAACCTAGAAAGCTCCGTAAATTTGCCGACTATGTACGTGTACTGCTTAGGCTATGCCGAGGCTAACAATGTAATGCGCTGATTGCGAAAGTGCACTTAACTATACTAAGCTGAATTAACTTCGACATTCGAGATTTCTGCTCCAGTACTGAAAGTGAATGTAACGATTTGGAACATAGTCCTTGCGGAACATAATTGTTTATTCGGTTGATTATTTCCGTTTATTCACCGTGTAGAAATGGTTTGAAAATTTAATCCGATCGAATGAAAATAATTTAAGTAAAATTTAATTTATTTTTATTTAATTATTTTTATAATTGATAAATTTATTTTTTCTTTTTTTATTTTTTTTAAATTTATTTTTATTTAAAAATTTATAATTTACATTTTTTTTAATACCTCCCGAATGCAATTTTTTAATTTTTTTTTTAATTTAAAAGAATATGTTACGTTACATAAAATGAATGTATTTATCAAATGTTGGCCGAATAGACTTTTTATTTATTTTCGAATTTATTCGCATTTTTAAAATAATATGTAAAATATATTATAATTATTTGTATATATTTTACATTATATATATGTAAAATATATACAAATAATTATAATATTATATGAATAATATATTAAATTATGAAAATAATTTTTATCGAAGCCAATAAATCTCGTATTTAATTCTAAAAAAAAATGAATTCGTTGTACCAATTTGTTTAGGTGTAAATATAAAATTGAACTTTCCTTTCCAATATTTTTTTTTCCGTTTATTCTCCGTGTAAAATTGGATTAAAGCGTTAATCCGATCGAATGAAACGAATCAAAATAAAATATATTTAAAAAAAATAAATCTTTTTTTTTATTAAAAAAATATGTTACTTCAAATGTAATAAATGTATTTATCAAAAGTTGCCCTAATAGATTTTATTTTGATTACATATTCGAATTCATTCGGATTTTTTTATATAATATAATAAATAATTTTTTTAATGAAAATAAATCACGTATTTAATTCTAATCAATCCATTGGTTCAATTTCTGCAGGTGTAAATAAAAACCTGAACTTTTCTCCGCATTATTACGAAATAATAGAGATATTATAGAATTCCGGTTGAACATCTCCAAGAAATAAAATGTGTGAATTTCTAAGTGCACTTTATAGGATAATTTTCGTTCTTTGACTTTCCACTCTCGATGGTATGATTCCAAGTTATTTTCTTAAAAGTTAATGGATAACATTGAAACCGTGAGTTTCTTTACGCTTCAATAGTGAGAACTGCGTGAAATCAAGTCTTGGCACTTTCTTCTATTGAAGTGGCGTTTAGTCTCAGCTGTAACATCACTTCCCATGAAGTATGGTAAATTTCCACGATGCTTCATGAATTTCCGTACAATCGGTGGAGCCCACGTTCACGTAAAGTATCGTGCAACAGACGCAATAAAGGAGATGCGTGATCATCGGGCACATAGTCATTGCCATTAAACTTTCGATTTCTTGACCTCGTGCCTGAAGACTTCTGAACTTAGTCTTTTACCTCATCCAACGAGAGAGATTATTTGATATTTGTAATAAGCATTTTATTCATTTAAGGTGTCACGCCACTTTGAAGAGTCATAAAATAACCGTAGATTTATATTATTATTTTTATTTTTCAGATAATATGACTAAAGTGAAATTATTTATTAATAAGGAATAAATTGTGTATGATATAATAATATCAATTAATTGATATTATTATTTTTGCTTCCTTATAGAGGAACCTTTGTTTTCGTAAAAAATTTTTTTTCGATATTTTCATGTCAGTACACTCAGAATAGTCCAAAATGTCGAGAAAAGTGATTTAGAAAAAAATGTGTGTATGTGTGTGTGTGTGTGTGTGTGTGTATGTTACACGCTTAAAAAATGTAAACCTTTATAACTCGGGAACGCCTCGAGATAGAGAGCTGAAATTTACACCATAGATAGAAGGATCAATCCTCATCGTTCATACCAATTTTTGTAAAAATCCCCATGATCATTAAATTTTAACGCGGTTTTGAATTTTTTTCAAAAATGTCTGTTAACGCGATAACTCTTTTAATTTTCGAGATATTAAGCTCAAAATTAGTATGTACGTGAGCTTTCATACACCGGTGATCCCTATTAAATTTGATTAAGATCGGTTGAAACGTTAAAATTTTATGAGATTTTGATTTTTTGAATTTTTTGATTTTTTTTTGCGATGCGAATTTTGGTATCAAATATCGAGCTGGGAGTCAAATGAGTGCCAAATTCATGATTAACAGAAAAATACGTCAGATATAGCCCAAAAATGTTGAACGATAACATATTTTCATAGCGATGTTGTACAGTCTATATTGCGAAAAGTAGCGATTTATGTCGTATAAACTAGCCATATCCTTGCTTCCCAATGAAATTTCGGAAACTACCGATTTCTATCGTGTTTTACAAAAACAAACAGAGAAGATAGAGTATTTGAGGGAGTTTCTGGACCGTTTGTCCTTATTATATTTTCACAAAGCGAGAGTGTGCGCTTATTTATTTATTTAAAATAAGGATGCAAAGCAGCAACTTGTACATTGCTTCTTCATTATATTTCGCTTTTTACAAAGCTTCCTATATGAGGAAGCCAAAATCAATTCCCATACTTCCTCTTAGAGGTTGCTTTATAAAAAGCGAAATATAATGAGGAAGCAATGTGCAAGGTTCTGCTTTGCATCCTTGTTATTCTTCTGATAATATGACTAAAGTGAAATTATTTATTAATAAGGAATAAATTGTGTATAATAACTATAAAAACATCAATTAATTGGTGGGTCTAATTAGTAAACCTAATAATTGGTTATTTCAACTAAAAAGATATTGTGCTAACTAAAATACAAACTAATTGGTTGCCCGAACTAATAAATCAACCAATTGGATGGTCTAACTAATAAATAAACTAATTGATTGGCACAATTAGTAAATTAATTACTAAAATAACGAATTGGTTATAGCAATTGATAAGCCAATTAATTGGTTATCCAAATTAATAAACCAATTGATTTGTTGTCCTCAATGATAAATCAAATAGTTTTATTAGTATAGATTTTTTTTACTATATTTTTTTAGTTGCGACGACTATTTTATGGTTATTGTAACTATAAATAAAAACAGTAGCATAGATTAAAAATAAATTGCTGTAAATTTGAAGTTACAAACGACACGAATTTTCTCTGAATATCCCACATTTAGCTTTCAAAGAGGATGTAAATTTTAACACAAGAGGAAAATGCAAATTAAATAACAAAGTAGCAGGAAAGATATTGAATGCATGGAAAATGTTCTTTTCAGTGAAAAATGATCAGTTCGAAATAAAAATAAAAATAAAACAGACAAAAATAGTAGCATAGATTAAAAATAAATCGCTGTCACTTTGTAGTTACAGATGACAGAATTTTTTCTGAGTATACCACATTTACCTTTCGAAGGGGATTTAAATTTTAACTCAGTGAGAAAATGCAAATTAAATAACATAGTAGTAAAAAAGAAATGAAATGCATGGAAAATGTTCTTTTCAGTGAAAAATGATCAGTTCGAAATAAAAATAAAAATAAAACAAACAAAAATAGTAGCATAGATTAAAATTAAATCGCTGTCACTTTGTAGTTACAGATGACAGAATTTTTTCTGAGTATACCACATTTACCTTTCGAAGAGGATTTAAATTTTAACTCAGTGAGAAAATGCAAATTAAATAACATAGTAGTAGAAAAGAAATTAAATGGATGGAAAATGTCCTTAGCAGTGAAAAATGAATGAAACTTCACTGGTTATCGTGGTTTAATTAATCTCTACTATTAATCTAATCTGTGATGTGATGTTCTCGCCGAAAGCCATTCTCCGTCACTTGCACACTTTCTTCCGACGCTGCAATCAATGCAATCGAAAACGAACGCGCGTCCTTTTCCACGTCCGAAGCCACGAGATTTGCCTCCCCTCACTCAGATAATGCAATTTTTATTCGCTTTCACCAGTCTGCAGTTTGTCCCGCATGTGCTCTTTTAATTCGTCTTGCTGCATCACGCGTCCTTTTTCCAAGTTATGGCCAGAAGACGCTCAGCTGTCGCTCTCCACATGATAATTTTCAAATTATAATTACTGGATGCTCTCAGTTTCCGGTTCGCGCGAGAGTTTTTCACAGGCAACGAGCTTTATAAAAACGGAGATAACCTGCCAGGTTATGATTTATAATGTTGTTCCTAATAGTCAAGTTACAGAATTAATATGAAATACCAAAAGGAATAAATAGTATTTTATTTTTAGTACATATATTGTTTGGAAGACTGACAAGAAATCAATGAAAAATAAAAGATGAAAGATAAAAAAACATCACTCGATTAAAAAAAAGGATGCAAAGTAGAACCTTGCACATTGCTTCCTCGTTATTTTTCGCTTTTTACAAAGCTTCCTCTCTGAGGAAGCAAGAAAGTATGTTATTCAATTTTGGCTACCTCATAGAGGAAGCTTTGTAAAAAGCGAAAAATAATGAGGAAGCAATGTGCAAGGTTCTACTTTGCATCCTTTTTTAAGTTAGATAAATAAACATGTTGTGAATTCGCTTTTTCTATTTTGTTATTCCGTTATTTCGTTATTATTAGAGCGTTTTCGAAAGTAAATGTAATAACGTACATTATTAAAAATAATTCAACATTCCATAAAATCACAAATTTCGTACCGTTTGTCACTAAATTATACATATATAATGGCTGAATAGTGTTTCATTTATATACAAAATTTGAGCTCGCTATTTCAAGTTTTGCAAAAGTTACCATAGAGCGATAATGTCAATTTTTTGAAAAATTCAAAACATCATAAAATTTTAACGGTTCAACCGATCTTAACCTAATTCAATAGCGATCACCGGCGTATGAAAGCTCACATTCATACCAATTTTAAGATCAATATCTCAAAAATTGAAAGAGTTATCGCGTAAACAGACATTTTTCAAAAAATTTAAAAACGCGTAATAATTTAACGATGAAGTGGATTTTAACAAAAATCTGTATGAACGATGAGGCTTCATCTCTCTATCTATGGTCCAAATTTCAGCTTGATATCTCAAGGCATTCCCGAGTTATGAAGGTTTACATTTTTCGATCGTGTCACATACACACACACACACACACATACAGACATTTTTTCTAAATCACTTCTCTCGATGTTTTGGACCATTCTGAGTGTACTAACATGAAAATCTCGAAAAAAAAAATTTTCACGAAAACAAAGCTTCCTCTATGAGGAAGCAAAAACAGAAAAATATATTTATTAAACTGTGCTCGATTTGGATGTCGTACGAAACAAGAAACTTTGGTAGTTCCAACATATAATAGATCGAGTAATGCAACATCCGAGCGAGACTCATTTTAAAAAAGTCACTTTTTTTAAATCATGGTAAAAAGGTGTGTAACCGGTATTTTAAATATACGAAATTTTTCAAATAATAACAATGACAATGTTCTGCTTTAACCCGTTAAAAAAATTAGACAGCTGATAAATTTTTTTTTCGATTTAAAGAATGCAAGAGAGAAAATTTCCTACTTAATTAAAAATTTAACTACCGCTATTTATTATGAATTAATGGAATATGCACGGGCATATTACATTAATATAAAAACTTGGTAGACTGCAGTAGTATAATCATAAAAAAATTAATTCTACTCTGCCAGCCAAATAGTTTGTTACATGCCACAAAAGGAATAAGTAACGTAAGCAGTAAGGAAACGAATGGCTACGTATAATCATAGCATTAGTATCTTGGCTTTGCGGTATAATCGATCTGGATTACTAGTTCGCTGACATACGAGCTAACAGTTGACAGGCAGAACGAGGCGCATGTTATAGAAAACGAAACTGAAACTGATACAGAAACTGCTCGACCGGTTGAACTCTCGTTCACGCGAGATAACCACCGTGCGATTGATCCTGTCCAAACTAATGCTGTGGCTGTGGTAACGCGCGGCCACTTCGTGTTGTATAGGCTATCGGACGCTGCATTGCGGAAACCGATAACATAGCACATATCTCGGAGAAAGCGCACGCGTATCTGTTCAAACTAATGCCACTACCATCATAGCTACCGACGTTAGTTATCACACTTCTCCAACTCAATACCTTGCGGCTTCACTAAGCATTATTTAGCAACGGCCTAAGCTGCAAGTGAAGAGCATTTGGCGAGCTGTCAATTTATAAAGATCGTGTTTTTATTTCGCACTCTAGGCCAAAATTCGATGTATCGAAGAAAAAAAAATTTAAGGTCTTTAGGTTGGATTTTCCAACCAAAAGTCGGATCCGTGAATTCTGACATAGGCAACGGAAGAAAGTCACTTTGGCTTCCTCATACAGGAAACTTTGTTTTCATGAAAAAAAATTTTTTCGAGATTTTCATGCCAGTATGCTTAAAATTGTCCAAAACGTCGAGAAAAGTGACAAAAATTGGATGAATTATTACTCAGTTACCGTTCGAGCGATATGGCTCAAATTTGGCACGCAAGTGGAGTAGTTGCCCCGCTTTAAATGTTGAGATTCTTGAAAAAAAAAAATCAGCCATTTTGATTTTATGGTACTTTTAATTTTTTGAAAAAAAGGGCATGGTCGCTCTAACTTTCGTAAAAATTAGACGATTTTGCTAAATAGTTGTTTATAAATAAATATACGTTCAATGTTGCTTGGCATTGCATATGGGCGAAATCGGTAAAGCGGATCAGATTTTATAGATGTTTGAATTTTTCGAAAAAAATCATTTTTTTAATAAATCACGTCGAATTTCACCAATTTAACCGAAATGTTTTACAGACGAAAAGGAACATGCAGCTATGCCACGTACCAAATTTGACGATGATCGGTAAAGTGGTTCAGATTTTTCGACATTTTGAAATTTACAAAAAAAAAACGATTTTCGCTCTAGTATCAGAAAAAAGTTGATAATGCGAGACAAAAGTTTGTACTCAATGGAAATAAGAATGCAAAGTAGAACTTTACACATTGCTTCATATATAATTTTTATTTTTTTAAATTCATAATGACCGCTTGTCCCGAAATAGAATTGCTCATAACTCTCGAACGGCGTGACGAATCGAGATGAAAATTTACACAAAAGAGGAGGATAAACTCCGTTTTCGTAATCTCGATTAAGGTAGTCCTTACGCATTAAGCTGAGGTCAAATAAGTTTTCGAAAAATGGGAGGGAATTGCAAACACTTTTCGCCAATATAAACAAGGCTGCAAAGTAGAACTTTGCAAATTGCTTCCTCATTATTGTTGGATTTTTACAAAGCTTCCTCTATGAGGAAGCCAAAATAGATTAACATGCTTCCTCATAGAGGTACACCGGGACAAAAAGTTTCATTGATTCACGGAAATCTTTGCCAATGAAATGAAATACTTGAACTTCAATACTATCTTTTCTTTGAATGATCTCCAACTCAATGAAAAGTAGTGACATTGATTCGAAGAAACATTTCTTTAAACCAATGAACCTTTTTCATTGATTTCAAAGATATCGTCTTTGATTCAATGAAACCTTCTTTTTACCAGCTCAAAATTTCGAAACCTATTTTTTCGTGAACTATGCGGCAGATAAAGCTCAAATTTTGTGAGTATGTAAGGAAGTATGGCAGAAATAGGCTAAGCTTCTGACTCCTCGAAACTCGAAGCCGTTCGTTCGGGAGAACCGGAAAACAAAAAAGTGAGGTTAGGTGCGAGATAGAGATCAATGAAAACGTTCCTTTAAACCAATGAAAACGTCTCTGTAAATCAATAAAGCTGTTTCTTTATTATATGCTCTCTAAGTAAATCTTCATTTACAGGCAATGAATTGTTCTCTTTGAAATTCAAATGCACTATTTCATTGAAATCAAAGAAATATTTCGTTGAAATCAATGAAAAAAAAATCAATCCATCCATTTCTTTGGCGTCAATGAAATCTTTTCTCTCGGTGTAGATTTGTAAAAATCCACCAATAATGATGAAGCAATTTGCAAAGTTCTATTTTGCACCCTTGTTTTTTAAATCATCGTAAAAAGACATGTAACCAGTACTTTTCGAAGAACAATACACGGAAAAAAAAGTTTGGTTGTGGCAACTACGTTTTCGATTTGCTGTACACAATGTCTAAAAAATTAGTTGACTCAAGCATATCGAATAGTAACCTCAACTATTCACGATTAGTTCTCGATTGGATTAGTTAGGTTAGCTAATCCAATTGTTGGGACTACCACTCGAATAGTTGGGACTACCATTCGAATCGTCGGTAGTATCATTCGAATCGTTGGTATTACCATTTGAGTTGGGAAATAGAATAATCGAATGGTTGTCTTAACTCATTTCTTGGTTATGGCAACTAATCTTTTTTTATGTGACTTGAGAACGATAGTGAAGGCCAAAATTCGGTATCTTGATGAAGAAAAAATTTAGATTTTTATATCAGGATATTTAAAATGGTCTGAAATGTTTAAAAAAGTATGAATATGCTCATTGTAGATAAAACATGCAGGTGATATAATGTTCCATATTACATTTGACCTGGAACAAAACTTCCTGTATGAGGAAACAAAGATTCTGCGTTGCATTTCGTTTTTGTTACAACTGCTTTCATTATTGGTACAGAAAGAATAAATTTCACCTGTTAAAGAATCGACCCGCATTACATACTGACTACCAGAATTGATACAGAACATTATGGTAAGTAATTAGTACAGTACACACTAAAAATCAAGCGTGTTGCCAAGTGTATTTTTTCCCTAGTCTTTTTAAAATTTGGTATATTACCTCCAAACAATGCAAGAAATTATATTTTACAAAAAATTATAAGCTATTACGCGATAGGGATCGCGTAGTTACAATTTATCCACCAGATGTCGCGGTGACTTTTGTGATTTCCCAATACTTACCATAACATAAGAATAAATTTTTACGCTTTTAAAAAGCATTTCATTTCCCGATAGTGATGATAAATTATAGGTTATAAGGATCAGGATCATGTAGTTACAATTTATCCACCAGATGTCGCGGTGACTTTTGTGATTTCCCAATACTTACCATAACAATTTAAAAAAATATTGCATGCACTTAAAAATACCTGTCAATCTATAATTTCCGACACTACATTTATTTCAGAGTGTAATAAATTTTTACGCATTTAAAAAGCTTTTTTTCCCGATAGTGATGATAAATTATAGGTTATGAGGACCAGGATCAAGTAGTTACAATATATCCACCAGATGTCGCGGTGACTTTTGTAATTACTCAACAGTTATGACAACCACTAAAAAATTGTTACTTAATAGTTACCAATATCGCATTTTTCTCTCCCTGTAATGACTTTTTCTTTTACATGATAATTATACGTCAAAGCATCATGCTTATGTGTACATAGTGATTACAATGTAAAGGATAGGAAGCAAACACACCTGACAAGACGTTTAATTTTTAAAATGTACATACGAACCTGTCAAGTGGAGTTACACCATGAAATATTTTGCCCATGGAAGTCTCAGTCGCAAGGACTTCGCGCACTCACCGAGCTTGATGGCATTTTGCTTGGAGCAAGTACCTTTTCGAAGGCTTAGCAATTATACGCCCGTTGAAGCTACATCCTCGTCGGTATTTTGTTGGCCACGCGAGATCCTCACGAGACGGCGGCGATTGCAGTTTAGAAATCGTTGTCATCCTCGTTGTCGTCTCGTCCGTCGGCTCGCCTCCCGTGAACGTCAATGACCTGCCTGTAAACTAGCACTTTTTTTCTTTTTTGCTCAGGACGCAGTAACACATACACTCATGTACTTGAATACTTCATCTTACTTTCCGCGGGGTTCCGACGCCTCGAGGCGTCACCGCACTTTCCGTCATCTATACTTCGTTTCTCAATTTTTTTTCTTCCTGCCACGCTCAGGAAGAAGAAACCGGCAATTATGGAAGACCGGGGCAGTCTGGTCAATTGCTGACAATTTTATTAGACAACGGACGTAAATTCTTCGCTATTTTATAGCTGTAACTTTTTATTACCATTTTTTAAATTTGGATATTTATTGGAGAATTATTTAATTATTAAACGGACTTTTGGAGAGCCCTTAAGTGGTGCTTAATTTTTATAGCAAATTGGAAGATCTCATTTTTTCGGGGCAGTCTGCGGAATTGTTGGCAATTTTGTTAGACAAATGATGTAAATTATTTGATATTTTTGAGCTGTAACTTTGTTTTACAATTTTTTAATGTTTGGATATTTATTGGAGAATTATTTAATTATTAAGCGGACTTTTGGAGAGCCCTTAAGTGGTGTTTAATTTTTATAGCAAATTGGAAGGTCTCATTTTTTCAGGCAGTTTTGGGAATTAATGGCAATTTTATTAGATAACCGACGTAAATTCTTCGCTATTTTATAGTTTAAACTTTTTATTACCATTTTTTAAATTTGGATATTTATTGGAGAATTATTTAATTATTAAGCGGACTTTTGGAGAGCCCTTAAGTGGTGTTTAATTTTTATAGCAAGTTGGAAGGTCTCATTTTTTTGGGTCAGTCTGGGGAATTGTTGGCAATTTTGTTAGACAAACGATGTAAATTATTTGATATTTTTGAGCTGTAACTTTTTTTTACAATTTTTTATGTTTGGATATTTATTTGAGAATTATTAAATTATTAAACGGACTCGTGGAGGCCCTTAATTGCTGTTTAATTTTTATAGCAAATTGAAACGTCTCATTTTTTCGGAGCAGTCTGGGGAATTGTTGGCAATTTTATTAGACAAATGACGTAAATTATTTCATATTTTAGAGCTGTAACTTTTTATTACAATTTTTTAAATTTGGATATTTATTGGAGAATCATTTAATTATTAAGCGGACTTTTGGAGAGCCCTTAAGTGGTGTTTAATTTTTATAGCAAATTGGAAGGTCTCATTTTTTTGGGTCAGTCTGGGGAATTGTTGGCAATTTTGTTAGACAAACGATGTAAATTATTTGATATTTTTGAGCTGTAATTTTTTTTACAATTTTTTATGTTTGGATATTTATTTGAGAATTATTAAATTATTAAACGGACTCGTAGAGGCCCTTAATTGCTGTTTAATTTTTATAGCAAATTGAAACGTCTCATTTTTTTGGAGCAGTCCGGGGAATTGTTGGCAATTTTATTAGACAACCGACGTAAATTCTTCGCTATTTTATAGCTGTCACTTTTTATTACCATTTTTTTAATTTGGATATTTATTTGAGAATTATTAAATTATTAAGCAGGCTTTTGGAGGCCCTTAATTGGTGTTTAATTTTTATAGCAAATTGAAAGGTCTCATTTTTTCGGGGCATTCTGGGGAATTGTTGGCAATTTTATTAAACAAATGACGTCAATTATTTGATGTTTTAGAGCTATAACTTTTTATTATTTTTTTTTGATTTGGATATTTATTTGAGAATTATTAAATTATTAAGCAGACTTTTGGAGGCCCATAATGCATTTAGTAACTTCCACTGACTTCAAATTTAGGGACTTTAAATTTGTGGAGCTGGTCGAACTTTAATGTATTAATATCTGAAAAAAACGATTTTTTGAAAATCCAATTTTAAGCATTTTTTACACCCAAATCAAAATTATATGTATCCGTCTGTATGTGTATTAATATTCGTCAAATTATTCCAGAATCAAAAAATAAAAATGGAAGACGATATTTAAAAAAATATATATTTTACCAATGTGCCTATTATGACTGTGTATTAAAGGCTTAGAAAGAAACATTTCGTAGGGAAAGAATGAAAAAATCACTCACATTTAATTGACAACTTTCCTCGTGTGTCAATTTGCCCCGGTCTGTCTAGCATGTTGATTCCGTGGCTTTAATTTCCAAAGTCAGAGAACCACCTCGGCTTTCGCTCGAAGTGATCATTTTGATGAATTTCCTGTATCTCTTACTACGAACTGGGCGACTCTTTTCCTCACTCCAAATCCATAATTTGTCTAATAACAAGTCTGCACCTTGCAACTAGATATTAAATACACGCTGTGTATTATGAACAATGAATAATGCGCTATGCAGGTATAAAATTGTATGGTGGCGAAGAGCTATCGGTAGAAAGCATGAGAGAGGTCAGTGCTTGAGTTTCTCGACTGAGCATCATCCATCACCTGCAGCGCATCAGGAACCGGACGTATAAATTATTACAGAGCCGAACGGATTGAAAAGTATGAACCCATTGAACCTGATAGAATTATTATTATTATTTTTTCACCTCTGTTAAACCGCGTTACGAGATCATTTCTGTTGCGCAATAAAATTCGCACTTAACTACTGAGCATCACTCTCGTCAAATCACTGCTAATTTTTTTCAAAATCATCGTTACAATTATTGCGATTCAATTTTTTATTTTGTAGGATTGCAATTAGATTCAATTCTGAAAAAATAATTAATGAAATTCTGAACCAATAATTAATTAAATCCTGATTTAATATTATTTTTTATTGTTTATTTTAATTATAATTTTATTCTTTCCTGATTTAATAATTAATTAAATTTTGAATTATTTAGTAATTGAATCCTGCATTAATAATTAATTTAATTCTATATTTATTATTAATTCAATTCTGTATTAATAATTAATTCGATTCTAAATTAATAAGTAATTTAGTTCTGAATTAATATTTGTCACCAAAATAAATTCAAATGGATTTGGCCAATGAACGATAATTTCCAGAGACATGTTTATCGTCATTGTTTTTTAAAGGAACAAATGATAATAAAGATAAGATGATGAACAGCTTGTTTTGTTTATTAGCAAATGTTTTATTTTTTCACCGGCTACTTTTTCTTGTAGTGTTAATCGTTTAAGGAGGTTGGAGCGCTCCATACTAGTCAAATCAGTGCTAAATTTTTAAAAGCGTTTCTACAATTTCAGATGGTTCAATGATCTATTCCAAGGTGTTAATCACATAGCAGCATTAGTTCTTGATATTCAAATATATTCACAGCTGTATATGAACAGTAAATCGATCAATATCTCCAAATTTCCGATGTCATGTTTTTTCATTCAGTTTTGTAAAAGGGTAAACCGTAATATCAGTCCGATTATGACGAAACATAGCTCATTTTGATCAGAAGAAGATCCTTAATCGATTGACCGTCCGGATTTTCTATAGTATCAGGCGTTCAAAAGTTACAGCCATTTGTATACTTGATGTTAGGTTATGATAGGATAAACAAACGGTTGTATCTTTTGAACTACTAATACGATTTTAAAAAATAGACGGTCAATCGATAGAATATCTTTTAGTAAACAAAATGAGCTATTGGTCATCATAATAGGACTGATATTACGGTTTACCCTTTTAAAAAACTGGATGAAAAAACATAACATCGGAAATTTGCAGATATTGATCGATTTACTGTTGATATCACAGCTGTGAAGTATTTGAATATCAAGAACTAATGCTGCTATGCGATTAACACCTGGGAACCGATTATTAAACCATCTGAAATTGTAGAAACGCTTTTAAAAATTTAGCACTGATTTTACTAGTGTGGAGCGCTCCAACCCCCTTAAAAGGATCAGCTATTTGAATATCCAATTTAAGGTTAGGTAAGAATTTAAATAACCAATTATAACTATTCAAAGATTAATTCCTATAAAAAATCATCGTTGTCAATTTATCGAACAAAATGACCTATTAACAACCATAATTGGACTCGTATTATGGTTTAATCATTGAAAACACTGGACAAAAAAATATCTCCACCCGATATTATCAGATATCCGTAGATTTTCTTTTCAAAACGTGGCTATAAATGCCTTTATTATATTCAAAACTGATTCTACAACAAAACTGACCCTCCAGAACATTAAACAACCATAATAATAAAGCGACCAAAAATGGGGAAGCCATTTTAAAAAAGTAGCACAGGTCTGATTATCGTGAATCGCTGCAATCACCTTAATCCAAAAAATACCATCATTGCTCGATCATTAATTTTATGGTTCATTACAGCAGCGAATATTATATAATATTAAGAGGATCCTGCCTAAAGCAATTTGCTAGCGATGCTTTGATCCCTCCGCCAAAAAAAAAAAACACTTTCGAACGCGAAATGAGTACGAGGAAATAAAGTATCTGGACAAAGGAATAGGCGAAAAAAAATGGCCGCCTGTTGAATATAATGCTCAAGAAGTCGGACTCACCACTTTCGATTCACAGAATGTTATAACTTTCCTGACCCAGTTTTGATGTTACATAGAACTGACAAATGATTAACAAGCGGAAGATGTATGAGAAAAAAAAATAACATGGAAAGTATTAACGGATGAGCGATGGTAAAACGGCAGTAAAAGGACCTAACAGCACGCGGAAGGTCGTATTAACATTATCTGCTGGTTGTATGGCTATATATGCTAATGCTTTTTTCATGTTTCGCCTCTATCGGTGGTTAATCTTTGCTCACTGTGTGCGTAAGCATCGGTGTTCTTTGAAATTAATAGGGACGAATGACTTCCTCATGAATTCTTTTTTTCTGACGATAGTTTTACTCTTTTGGATAGTCGCCGGAAGTATCTCAGTGAATTGATGTGTCAACACGAATATATTCGTCTAATAAGTTGTTCTTATAGAAATATAAAAATTATCGAAATCTATTATGACTCCTTTAAGGTTGTTCGACTGTTTTACACTAATCAAATCAGTGCTAAATTTTTGTAATTGTTTCATTAAAGTTTAATGCATTAAATAACTGTAGTGGAGCGTTTGTTTGTATTGAAGTATGTACACTTAACTGAGAGAAAAATTAATAGTGACGAATTTGCATAAAGATTAACTGATTAACGTTACTTTGCGATGGGATACATTTTCGTTCAGTTTGATCCAAGGATAATCTATAATTTGTTGCCAATTTTGCTGAGTGATGGCTCATTCTCTTTGATTAAAGATGCTCTACAAATTGACCGGCTGGATATTTGATATTATTGATCGTTAAATAATTATAGCTATTTGTTTATGAAAGTGTTTTAATTTTTGTTAAACAACAGGCAATAATTATTAAATGATCAATAATATTACATATCTACTCGGTCAGTTTGTAGAGCATCTTTTAAGAAAGAGAATGAGCCATCATTCATCAATATTGACAAAAAATTATAGATTATTCTTGGAAAAAACTGGACGCAAATGTCACCCAATGGAAAGTAACGTTAATTAATTAATATGTATGCAAATCCGGCACTATTAATATTTTCTCTGGGTTAAGTATACGTGCTTCAATTCAAACTACTCTCTACTATTGTGGTTTAATGCATTAAACTTTAATGAAACAATTACAAAAATTTAGCACTAATTTGAAAACAGTCAAACATCCTTAAGGCTCCTCTAGAAATTGAATGAAATGACAATGGGAACACCTAATCTCATGTTGTTTTACGATTTTTTGAGCACTTGTATTTAGACTTTATGACTATTTACAACAAAGTTATAAATCTCTAATTCTTCTAGAAATATAGTTGATGATATAATTGGCTTTATGATTACATTTCCATAAAATTAACATGTGGCGATTATAATATGATGTTTAAACTTTTGAATAATTGCAAAAAATATTAATTTTCAGTTCAATTTCATGATAATCTTTTTGAAAAATGGAGGGAAACAGTTAATGCATTGCGAAAATAATGGAGGGCTCTTCTATTTTTCCGCATTTTTTTCCAAGGCTTGATTGAAAATGAGATTTCTTTTCAGGTATATAAAAGTTCACTTATCATTTCATAAAAGCTGCAGATTGTTATTGCGAAATAATTACGGTATGCAAAACGAATTGTACTTTAAACTTTATTTGTTAAAGTAATGGGGCTTTACAACACTGATAACGGTACCAATTATTCGTTCATTCGAGTTTATTGCGAATTTAAATATCAAAAAGCCAAAATTGTAACTTGCAATCGTATCTTATTGCACCGAGAGAAAAGATTTCATTGACGCCAAAGAAATGGGTGGATTGATTTTGTTTTCATTGATTTCAACGAAATATTTCTTTGATTTCAATGAAATAGTGCATTTGAATTTCAAAGAGAACATTTCATTGCCTGAAAATAAAGATTTACCTAGTGAGCATATAATAAAGAAACAGTTTTATTGATTTAAAGAGATGTTTTCATTGGTTTAAAGGAACGTTTTCATTGATCTCTATCTCGCACCTAACCTCACTTTTTTGTTTTCCGGTTATCCCGAACGAACGGCTTCGAGTTTCGAGAAGCCAGAAGCTTAGCCTATTTCTGCCGTACTTCCTTATATACTCACAAAATTTGAGCTTTATCTGCCGCGTAGTTCACGAAAAAATAGGTTTCGAAATTTTGAACTGGTAAGAAGAAGGTTTCATTGAATCAGAGACGATATCTTTGAAGTCAATGAAAAAGGTTCATTGGTTTAAAGAAATGTTTCTTCGAATCAATGTCACTACTTTTCATTGAGTTGGAGATCATTCAAAGAAGAGATAGTATTGAAGTTCAAGTATTTCATTTCATTGGCAAAGATTTCCGTGAATCAATGAAACTTTTTCTTTCGGTGTGGATGAAATTGATTATTGATATCAGAGGAAGAAAAGGGTCCGAAATAGAAAGAGAACAACTTCTATGAAAAATAGCGAGGAAGCAATGTTGCATGTTTCTTTAATAATTAAAAATACCTTTGTTTTTATCGAATATGTTTTTGAAAATTAAAGAATTTATTTACCGCTGGAATACAAAAATCAGTGTGAAGCACTTAATTGTTATTTATTCATAAATTGTGTCATAATCGTGCAACAATTTGTAGCACTTGGAAATTTGTCCATAGCCTAAGTTTCATACTCTTGTCCTGAAACAACCTCCTTAATTGGTTCGAGAAGGAAAAATGCTACATGAAGAAAGCTAAAGTCAGCATATACTCGCTAAGCATTTCCCATATTCGTCCTTCCCATAAATTCCTAACACTCCTCGGTGCCAATTCGTCGCGTTAATAATTACAATGCTGAAATCGTACGTCGAGTCGGACAATGACGATGAAGAAGCAGCAACAACTCGGAGCACGTCTCGATTTCGAGCGTTACGCGTGTCTTACGTGACAAGCAGAACGTAGTATGTAAGTCGAAAGACTTAAACATACAAGCATGTTTCATATATTTCACTGTATGTTGCGTGACCTGCGACAATTCTTTTAAACGATACTCCAACTCGCAGTTTAACAGGCTTTAAAGCAATATTGCAAAAGATGTCTCAAGGAAAATAGAGATTTCATTTAAAAAAAAGAACATAAGTCTGTCGACGGGAATAAAAAAGAAAAGACTTGGCAAGTCACGGATCATTCATTTTATATAAAGGAACAAATGTTGTAAAAGACGTTTTAAGAAGATCCAGGAAAACAGAGGTTTAGTAAAAAAAAAAGAACATGAGTTTGTTGACAAGAGAAAAGACTCGAAGCAAATGGATTCGTGAAGTAAAAGAACACTTATTTTATGTAAAAGACGTAATGGTGTCAAAGACGTTTTAAGGAAATCCAGGATAACACGAACTTTGTGGAGGAAAAAAACGATTTCCTTTAAAAAAGAAGAAGAACATTAGTTTGCCACAAGTGAAAAGACTCGAAAGTAAAAGGATCCATGAAGCAAAGAAATATTATTATCGGTTTCTTCCGTATGCCTT
This sequence comes from Ephialtes manifestator, assembly GCA_963970395.1. Taxonomy (NCBI): domain Eukaryota; kingdom Metazoa; phylum Arthropoda; class Insecta; order Hymenoptera; family Ichneumonidae; genus Ephialtes; species Ephialtes manifestator. The sequence continues at coordinate 17,465,937 of OZ019977.1, read as the reverse complement.
CTTCAGGCTTTTACGTTTCCCCTCTCCCCTTTTCCCCGTTCCTTCATAGAGACCCCTCTAGAGTGTTGTCCACAGCCACTCATCCTAATGCACTACTGAATCGCATTTGCACGAGGGCACAGGGAAACTGCGGAAAACCTGGCCGATACAGTCGGCTTTATTTTTACTGAGTTTCTACTGTATGAGAATACATTAGAAGCTCAGAAAAACTGCCTCCCGCTCAGCAGTTGGCGCGCAAACCAGTACACGGTTAAGCGGTCACCCATCCAAGTTATGACCGCAAATAATGCTGCTTAACTCTGGGGTCCACTGAAGCCACACACCGACCGCGCGTCCACTGCTGTCGGTGAAGCAAAGATATATTTATTTTATGAATTGTCTGGGTCAATAAATTCGCTGAGCCATTAAATTGGCTGGGCCAATAAATTGGCTGGGCCAATAAATTGGCTGGGCCAATAAATTGACTGAGCCAATAAATTGACTGAGCCAATAAATTGGCCGGGCCAATATATTGGCTGGGCCATTAAATTGGCTGAGCCATTAAATTGGCTGAGCCATTAAATTGGCTGAGCCATTAAATTGGCTGAGTCATTAAATTGGCTGAGCCATTAAATTGGCTGAGCCATTAAATTGGCTGAGCCATTAAATTGGCTGAGCCATTAAATTGGCTGAGCCATTAAATTGAGACATTAAATTGGCTGAGCCAATACGTTGGCTGGACCAATAAGTTGGCTGGGTCAATAAGTTGGCTGGGCTAATAAGTTGGCTGAGTCAATAAGTTGGCTGGACCAATAAATTGGATGAGTCAATGAATTGGTTGAGCCAATAAATTGAATGAGTCAATAAATTGGTTGGGCCAATAACCTGGTTGGGTACGAAAACAGATGAATTGGTCGAGGCAATAAATCAGTTGGACAATAAATTAACTGGTTAACAACCATCGAATTGGATGTCATAGCCAACTAGTGTATCGGCTCAGCGAAGAAATTGGTTAACCGAACCAACTAAGTCCCTTGGAGCATATTTATGCATGTGAATTGCTTAGGGCAACCAACTATTTCTCTCCGTGCAGTTGGGCCTCCACACATTGATGTTAGGTAAAGGAGCCAGTGTTGCAAAATATATCATGTGGAAACCGGGAAAAGCAGATGTACCGTAAAAACAAAAAGTCGATTGACAAGAGTAAAAGAATAGAGTCAAGGGACATTTCTTTTATGTAATAATTACGACACACCAAGCGGGAAAGACACGGGGCAGATATTGTGCAGTATGTCCTACGCAATCGATGTTTTCTACTAGGAATTCATAGGACAGGAGGTCCGTGCACATCTTACGAATACCTGACGACGTATTATACGGTGTTTATGGCTCGTGTCCACCATATCGTTCAAATCGGGAATTAGGAAGCGAAAATGTAAGAGTATACTAACGTAGCGTAAACATGAGGAGGACTGCAACGCCTCGTTACTCACCAAGGCTCACACTCGCTGCACACGATTCAATTAACCGACAGCTCGAATTAATGGCGCGGCGACTTCGAATCGCTCTCACTGTTAGCCTCTGATGCAACGGCGGCTTACGCCCGCGAGTTTATTGCAGACGTGTGCGACCAAAGCTCCTCGAACTCGTTCACGGTCTGTCCTCGACATTGAAAAAGATCGGCCAGCCTTATACAGTTAACTCTCACCTATTTTATCGTCGCTACGCTTTACTACAACAGTTCTCTAATTTAATTGAGGCATCGCGGGAAACTTTGGGCCTTTGCATTATGAGAACTCTACACGGAAAAAAAAGATTAGTTCCCATAACCAAGAAATGAGTTGACACAACCAATCGATTATTCTATTTCCCTAGCAACTCAAATGGTAATACCAACGATTCGAATGGTAATACCGACGATTCGAATGGTAGTCCCAACTATTCGAGTGGTAGTCCCAACGATTGGATTAGTTAACCTAACTAATCCAATCGAGAACTAATCGTGAATAATTGAGGTTACTATTTGATATGGTTGAGGCAACTCATTTTTTAGACATTGTGTACAGCAAATCGAAAACGTAGTTGCCACAACCAAACATTTCTTTCCGTGTATTGTGGGGAACAAGACTACTCGTATATTAAGAAGATTGGAAATATGTGCCAGAGTGAGAGAGGGAAATGATCTTGGTGTTTGAAATTGTTCAATTTTTTGTAGATTTTTATTGAGATCCTGGGATGTTAAATCCCCTAAGGACCTGAGCACAAAAAAAAAAGAATACATGAACAAAAAGCAGCCAAAGACGAGTACAGAAAAAAGTCTTAATCTAAATGGGGTGATACATGAGTGAGGATGAGAGGCGAGCAAAGAAAAGGGTTAATTCAAACGTGATTAAGTTAGCCTACTTTGCTTAAACGCAGAGACATAAGTCTGAAATCAGATTGAAATTTGAGAACTCTGATCAAGCGGGACATGTGGGACAATGTTTTAAACCGAACTAAAACCCGCCTTGCATCAAGTAGGCTTGATCGGGTCAGATATGGCTAAAATCCGATCTAACGCAAATCTGGCTAAAATTCTATGTTGTCCAGATCTGGCTAAAATTCGATCTAACCAAAAACCAGCTAAAATCCGATCTAACGCAGACCTTGCTAAAAACCGACCCTAGCAGATCGAACAACCGTGAAAACCCAAAACAAAACGTATTTTCAACCCGGTTGGAATGAGCCACAAAACCAACCGATAATTCTTGTCAATCCAACCGAAAAACCAACCGAGCTTTCAAAAGCTCGCAGCTTGCGAATAGGTTGGTCCACGGGTTGTTGAGACACAAGTCCAACCGGAATTCCAAACGTCGCAAGAAGCATCGCTCGGTTGATCTCAGGGTTGTGCAGGATTTTGTCAACCACACCGAGAGAAAAATATAGTTAAGGCATCTAAAATAGTTTGGTAAAAAAACCCAGACAACATAGTAAATGGGACCAATCTTGGAAGTTTGGAAATGTTTACTTATATCGTGAATAGAAACACGATGCACGCGGAGGGTCGCTCGCGAAACGTCTGGGCATTTTAGGTTATGGCGGCAAACGTTGAATGATCGACACTACACGGGAGCTGTATATCTTTCGTAAATCTCATGTTGCACTAAACTACAGACATTTTGCAGGCTGTTAATAGATTTTGCGTTATTTTGAATTGCTGAATTGCTTTAACCTGTATGCGTATGAAGATTATTCCGAACATTTGTGGGCGCAAAATATAGAGAAGTATGAGATGCGTTGTATAACATTGTACAGCAGCGTAAATAGTACAGCGGCCGACGCCTAGTATATCTTTGTATGTGTCTGGAAAAAAATGTCGTTTTTCCACTTTAGATCCTGATTACCATTCGAATCTAGGAATGAGTACTATATTTTTCTCTCGGTGCAAAATACCAACCGGCGCAAGAAGCAGCGACCGGTTGGTGCCTGGGTTATGCAAACCCAGATCTAACCGGAATTCCAACCGTCGCAATCACCACCGACCACCGAATTCCAATTGTCGCAAGAATTGGACTGGTTGGTCTCTGGTTTGTGCAAACCCAGGTCCAACCTGGTATTCTAGCAGTTTAAGCCACACTTAGAATTCGCGGTCCCGGAATTCGTCGTGCCCTGATTTCTTTTAGTTATCATTGTCTAAATCACTATTCGCAAGCTGCTAGCTTTTGGAAGATCGATTGGTTTTTCGTTTGGATTGACAAGAATTATCGGTTGGATTTGTGGCTCAATCCGACCGGGTTGGAAATACGGCTTTTTTTTGGGTTGTTCAATCTGCTAGGGGATTTAATCCACATCTGTCTAAAATCCGATCTAACGCAGATCTGGCTAAAATTCGATGTAACCCAAAATATGGCTAAAATCCGACCAATCCCAAATTTGGCTACGATACGACCTAACTCAAATCTAACTAAAAACAGATCTTGCCCAGATCCGGTTTTATCCGATCTAATCCAGATCCGACCTTATCCGAACTAACACAGATCTGGCTAATATCCAATCTTATCCGGATCTGACTAAAATCCGATGAACCTTATCAGACTTGCGATACCGAAACCTAAAACAAACTTGATTTAACTTCGGCCAAGGTAAACAAAATTTTTGTTTGTGAACAGAATTCGCTTGGAACCAAATAGCCAAGTATGGATATCGCTATCTTCAAAACATAGGCTTGGTCCAGCTATGCATGCAGCTACTTTCACCAACTTCGTGTGTGCTTCGACAGCTCCCAAGTACTTCCCGGTGGTATCTCATCTAGCTCTTAAAAAGTCCAACCTCGCGTCCGTTCACCCGCCACTTCTGACTGAGGAGGCAAACAGCAAGTCATTCTCCGACCCCGGGCTATAAAAATCAGTCAGCGTTCGATCAATTCATACATATATATTAATTCGATAAAAATTAGTCAATCGCACCTCATATACGACACCTTTATTTGGCACCTGAAACTGCAGGACCATTCCATGACCTGGAATATAGTGCTTCCATATCCAACGAACTATTTTACCTCAAACAAAATGTACATATCAATCATTTCTAAAAAAGTCTATATGCAAATATATTTTTAGATGCATTAAATATACTTTTTTACAAGAATTTTAATATAGTTCATACATTTTCAAATATATCTAATGAATGTATTTCTGAAAATATATAGGAAATTAAATTTTCGTGTAAATCAAATAGTGTATGCAAAATATATAACATCTATCATGAATATTTCACTTTTCACCAAAGAATACATTTTTTTTTTTGCTGATAGATTTATGCGGCAATCCTTTCCATTTTTTAAACTTAAGATTGAATTATTCAATTATTTAACAGTTGAATAACTACAAAACTTTTTTACAAAAGTCATATAAATTTTATTAAATTATTGCGATTGGGAGAAAGTTATAAGCGTCACACGATGGAATTTCCTCATCTATTATTCTCCAAATCTCATGTTGGGTTCGGTCTAAGAAATTTCTCTAACACCAAAGTGTGGGTGCTCACCATAACCTTAGATAATTTGAATATATCATAAAAATGAAAAGGCTGTAAATCTTTCTGAATTCCTGAAACTTGTTGCTAAGAATAAAAAAGCAAAGTCAAAGGTTGATTCTACTAATTCCCTTTGCAGAAACAATATCGTGAGCCGAATCTTAACACGATTAACAGTGAATTATTATACTAAAATTTATATTATGGTATTATATAAATTTGCAAATAATTATGAAAAAAAAAGTGGTCAGATATTATATTTTTTTTATCAAGATAAAATCAAGGCATTCAATGATTAACTAAAATCAGTAATTTGTCAAGATCGATTTTTTTATAATATTGATTAGTGTTTTAAAAAACTTGATTTTCTAAATTTTTTCTAAAAATTATGGTTTAAAAAAATGTATATTACATTACGAAAATAAAATTATACAAATTGATATGTTAAAAATTTATGCAACGAGGGAAAGCGAAGGTAAAAAGATGAAAGCTATTAGCTTCCAAAATATACAAAATTCAAAACAAGCCAAAAATGTGATAAATAAGCAAATCACTGCACAACATCGAAAACTATTTAATAACAGATCTATAATTGCCTATAAAAGAAATGCAGGTATAGGAAAGTTACCATTAACATTTCTTTTGCTTCCACATCTGTGAACTAATGAAGCAATTTCTCTAAGCTGTTCAACGCTTCCTCTAATAAGAATAAATATGCTTTTGCGTAACCAAAATGACTAGTGAGTCTCGCATGACTTGCACTAAATCACAGGCATAAAAAAGAAATGAGAAATCGATTATTTTCTGCTCTTCAAACTTTTCACAATGGCAGCATCATCGTAACTCTTTTACTAACAAGTGTTACGTCACACGATGAACTGAATTATGACGCATATTGAAATCTTAAGAGCAAACGGAGCATAACCAAATTCTTAAGTCACCTAAGGATTAAGTATGTAAAAAAAATAAATAAAAAAAATTCTTCCCCTCCAGGCAACGATTGTCTAAGCGTTTCTCGCGCATATTTCTCTTTCGTCTTGTGTTTGACGTCCAAAATTTCTCGAGAAGCCGGAAGAGCGGAGTGAGGAGAAAAGAGAAAGAAAAGTGGATATCGCGTAACTCATACAAAAAATGCCGACCCTCGCTTCAGGACCACAGAGAAAGAAATTTCTCTGACGATGATATTGTGCATTACGAAAAAAATACTAAATTGGTAGAAATAGTTTCGAATTATTGTTTTGACTATTTATTTATCGAGACATTTTTATTTTTATTCCTAATCATTATTAATTAAATAAAATTAAATTGATATAAATATAATATTAAAGGAATGTAATTATTATTTGATTTATTTAATAAAAAATTTAATTACTATCGAAATTGTAGAATTTGTTTGGTAGCCGGCGATTTAGTTTTACAGGTTTGAAGGTTTAGGTTTTTTAAAATAAGTTTCTATCGATATTTGTGGAAATTTTATTTTTTTTATTGTGCAGAAAAATGGGGTGCATTTCTAGTTTTATTGAAAATTTAAAAAGTCGATTAATTAATTACTGTCTAAATTAATGTTGACGTTTAACATCCACTTAAATCCACAGTCATGATATCTTAACTTTTAGGCTCGTTGAGTGACTTTCTACTAAAAAAAAAAATCTTGAAAATTATACAAACAATATTAATAAATCGATCATTCGTTATCAGCATTAATTAAAAGTAACTGAAAGGTTAATTCGTCGGGCGTGAGCATTTTGGGTTAATTAATTGCGAGAAACTTTTGCATCAAATCTCACGTTAATAAATGATTATTTGGAATGGAAGTGAGGAAGAATAAAGACGAAAAAAAAAACGGACGAATAACTTCGTGAGTGAAATTATTACGAAAATTTGAGATTTTAGGGGCCAGAGTAAAAATGTGAGACTCTTAAGCGAAACATACAGCCTCGTTCCGGACGCTTTCCACTGTCTCACAAGGAATTTCAATCTACTGGCAAACTTGACCTTCGGAATGTGAAATTTTCGGAATGTCCGGTTTCAAGAGAGACAAGCTCGTTACGACTCACGTGAGATGCTGATTTCACAACGATCATGATGGAGGACTATTGGACCCCCTCCCCCCTCCCGGTGTCATGAATCTCGTGATTTAAATAAATTTATTATACAATCTGTGCATCTTCGGAAAGATACCGTTGGAATTTCATAAAAATAACTTTATTCCATGTGAAAACTATAGCTAATAGCGGATTTTGACTAATCAATGGCTAAAAATAATCAGCTTTAGAGCTGATTATTTATTATTTTCTATATTCCTATATTTCCTATATTTCTATATATATTATTATTCATTTTCTCCACTTCTTATAATAAGTTAGAAATTGCGAAAAATAATAACAATTTTATAATTAGAGATAAAAAAAAGTGTTTTGGAAACAATTTGTTAAAAATAATGCCGATTTCGTACGGTGTATATTATTTCATTTTTTTTTACCATAGAACTTTGAACCCCCGTGCACTGATTTTTTTCCGAAAATCGAAGAACTTTTTTTTAATTCAAAAATGGATTTTTTTTGGCTGTAAAAATTACAGAGTTGTCCCGCATAACTGTTGATATCTCAAAAGAATCACTGGAGTGACATGGATAAAAAATGGTGTAGTGTTATTTGGGTTTTTGTACCCTGAAACCTCGATGCGTGCCACTCTGGCGATTTTTATGCGATATCGACAGACATGGAGAAATCTGTGATTTTTCCAGCAAAAAAAACATCCGTTATTGAGTAAAAAAAATTATTCCCCCATTTTTCGAAAGTTCCACACGAATAATTTTTTTTTGTACGGGAACCTCGATCCGTGCTACTCTGATAATTTTTTTAGATATAGACAATATCCGTCTATTTTTTTATTAAAAAATATCCGTTTTTTAATTAAAAAAAAAATTCCTCCGTTTTTCGGTAAAAAATCATTCTCACCGGTATGTGAAAATTATTTGAAATATGCCGCTCGAAAGCTAACAGAAAACGTCAACTTTTATGTAGAAACATTTTTTTTAAGTAACTTCAAGTTTCCGAGATATTTGCATTTGAAAAAAAAGAGTATTTTTGAAAATATTGTTTTCAAAAATCTGGAAAAATTCAAATAAAGTGCCCTTTACTTGTACTTTGATATTACCAATTATGGAGCAGATAGGAGAGGGTCGAAAATAAAGTGGCTAAATTGACAGAGAATGCTTCATATTTTCGTCATACATTTTCGCAAACATATATTCTTTGAGAGCAAGGAAGACAAATTCCCAGCAGGAAATCGTACATATAATTCTTCCATGTTCTTCTATTTAAATTGTAAAAATAAATCAATATGTACAACAAAATTAATTTTTTTAAATTGTTTTTTCAAAAAAAGTAAATCTTCCCCTATTTTGTACATTTGTACATTCGAACCTGAGAATTCTTTCACATTATTAGAACACCATTTCCAATACTCAAGCATATCGGATTTTTTAATATGATTTTCATAACCTGAAAGGAAAAATAAAATGAAACTTATGGGATTTTATGTAAGATTTTTTCAACGTACAAAAAATGCTTTTCTTTTATGTAAGACAAATGCCCCCTTAACAGCATTTACGATTACAACAATTTCTTCTAAGGATTAATAATACCCAGGAGGAAATCGTACTTATAATTCTGTATCTATATTTATCTCTTTGTATGCAATCATAAATAAAGTCCGTTTAGTGTCATAAAAGATGTTGTATTTATTTATCTCCAAGCTGTGTTAAACAGATAGATGCGCTAATTTTGTGTACGAATACAAGAATTTATCACAATTATTATCTGGATACAACACTCTTTAGAGGAAATGTTAGTCACGGTTGATAAGCCTTATCTCGATATTTATGTGAGAAATGAGTGATAATAATGTCACGTAACTTATCCACTAAGATTAGACTGATTGCCTTCTGGACAACCTAATTTTTGCTACTGAGAGTCAGTGTGCCCTTAGTAGTGCAACGACTTGCACTGGCCAACGCTTACAATATGTTACTCCGTACGAGTTTGGCGACTGTCGCCGCCCTGCAACTTCTTATAGCCATTGGTGCTTTTCTTCATGGTGAGAGAAAAAAAAATCATAATTTTTGCAAAATATCACAAGATTTAGCGCGTCGCTAAAAAATCTTACATTTATTTTTTTAGACGCTTAAGAGTACAGTAAAGAATAACGACAAGTCTGAAAATAATTTTCATAGCATCCTGAAAAATTAATGTTTGAATTATAATAATTTGTTTTTAAAATGGATAATGAATGAATTTATTCAGTGAGTAAATTCGAATGTAGATATTTGGTCATGACTTAAGTGAAAAATTGTAAAATATTATCTCCGTGTCGTTCATGTTTAACACTAATAAATATATAGTGAGAAGAAAAATATTCATCAGAAGTTCTGTAAATTAATTTTAAAAAATCGCGACATTTGTAACGTCACTCAAATGTTACAATTTTTTTTCTGTGGCATTTACGAAATCGGTGAGAAGGTAGAACAATGAATAGGAGTACATTTATTATGTTAATTTAAAATGTTAGTTCATTTTGTAACGAACCTAAAATGTTAAGTGTTCGGTTATCAAATGTATGTAGAAAATTCGAAAAACTTATATCCAAGTGCAGGAAATTATCAGCACCAATAAATATGTGATGAGAGAAATTATATGAATAGAATAATAAAATTAAAATATTACAAAAATTATTGGGTTTCGAAATTTTTCATAACTTTTTTTTAGATACTTATGAATACAATAAGAAAGTAGAAAGTCGAAAATGAGACTGAAATAAAAAATATTATTAATTTTAAAAAATAGATGTTACGTTAATTCAAAAAAATGTTATTCCATTCGGGAGATAAATAAAACATTTTAGTCCACAGAAATTACACAAAGTGCAAAGTTCCAAAACCTTATCTATAAGTGCAGATAATTATAACTATTACCACATCAAGAGAGATAAATTGCCAAAACTATCATCGAGTCTCTAAACTCTTCATAATTTTTTTTAGATTCTTATGAATATAATAAAAAATTAGAATATAATATGAATATAATAAGAAAGTAGAAAGTCGAAATTGAAACTGAAATAAAAAATATTATTTATTTCAAAAAGTAGTTGTGGCGTTAATTTTTGTAGATATTCCATTCTGTAAATAAATTAAAAATGTCAGTGTCTTATCTCCAAGTGCAGTTAATTATTACCACCAATAAAAACATCACAAAATATAAAATGGCAAAAATATCATTGAATCTCTAAACTCATCACAATTTTTTTTTAGATGCTTACGAATACAACAAAAAAGTAGAAAGTCGAAATTGAGACTGAAATAAAAAATATTATTAATTTCAGAAAGTAGTTGTTATATTAATTTTTTTTTAAATTATTCCAATCGGTAAATAAATTAAAAATTTCGGTGTCCACCGAAATTACATGTAAGTAGAAAGCTCCAAAATCTTATCTCCAAGTGCAGTTGATTATTACCATCAATAAATAAAAATGATGTGTGCAAAACTTCTCCGTTCTTAAGGGATCTTTCCAGTGTGACGGCCCGAAAAATAGCCTATTTTCACGATTTTTTTTCGGACGGTTACTATACGCCGATCAATCTGAACTTTTTATGACATATTAAGGTAATCATGAATGACAAAAAATGATTTTTTATAAGACGATTTTTATTGTTTAAATATTTTTTTTTAATTGTTGAAAATAATGTTGATAAAAAAGATAGCCTCATGGTGGACATCCTATGGGTCGCAAATTTGATTTAAAAAAAAAACCCAAAGGATTATTAATTAGATGCGATTGGCTATCGCGCTATGGAGACTTTTTTTAAAATCAACATTGACAAAATGGCGGCGGTTTGAACAAAAAGTACCGATTTTAGCCGTTTTTTTCGACAGTTTTTCATTTTTATAAATGGAAAGATTTAAAAAAAAAGAAAAGCTTTCATAGCACGATAGAGAGTAGCGTGAAGAACGTTCTCCTAAAATTTGAAAACGATCGCTTGAAAACTGTTCTCTGGAGAATGTCCACCGTTTTGAAAAATGTCGTTTCGAGAAAAACGCGTTTAAAGTTTCGAGTGTAGAAATTTCATATACCTAAATTGTGTACTTACGACTAATCGGCGATGCCAGGTCCATAAAGTATGCCAGCGAAGTATTTCAAATTTCGCTTTAAAAATTTGAGAGGATGTTTTTGACCGCATATGGGCGTATCTCACAAACCTTTGACTTTCACGGCCTCAAAGAATAAAAATCTAGTTAAGGAGCACAGGATTGCCAATTTTTTGTACTCATCTTAAGACCTTTAGAAAGCAATATTCGATCATGGACAAAGCATCATATACAGGCTCGCATAAAAAATAATATTATCATTTTAACTAAAAATCATTTATTTGGTGCTAATTCATTGTAGGAACTATGTGTTATTGTGTTTTACAAGTGTTTAACTTACTTTCAATTTAACTTTTTTTTTAAATGACCCATTAAAGGCATAGTTTTATCCCTTCCAATAGGTCATTTTTCGAATTCAATTTTACTCAATTCGTATGCAGAAAATGAAAAGTATGACTGGTAATGACTCTACTAACTCAAAATATAATTTAGGTAATTTGGGAACGATAATAGTTTGAATTTATTATGCGAATTTATAAACCTGACATTCTCGAACCTGACTGAATACATTTTGACCGTGATTGAATACATTTTGACCCAGAAAAAAATTGTTTCTCGTCGAGAGGTCGGGCACATCTGCGCACATCTAATTCGTGATAAGAATAACGTACTCAGATGGAATTTAATTATCTTACTTGACTAGTTTGGCCGGATAACGATGCGAAAAACCTGACATTTATTCTCCACGCAGCAATATGAGTCCATGTCGCAGAACTTTGCGAGAAAAATAATTGACTCTCCGACATAAACTTCATTTCATTCAATCCGTGATGATCCTACCTTTATGTGCATCCAATTCATTTGGCTCAATTAGCTTGTGCTGATATTCCTGCACCATACAACGGTGGATTTCAGGTTCACCATCGAAACCGAGTGTCAGACGTTCACAGGATAACCGCTTAATTTTCTGACATGTTTGGCGATTACAATTATGTACATTATGTTCATTGCACCTTACCAGAATTTCATGATTTTTTTCTTTTTTTTTCTGAAGGTGCATATCAATGCTACACCCGTACGAAGTGACGCGGAAATCAGAGTTACAAGCGAAAACGTTGTTAATATCCGTCTATTGGTGCATTATAAAATTAAATTATTTTTTTTGCAGATAGATTATGCTTCGTACATCTTAGTAAAAGTTTGATGCCCGTGTAATTCATTCTGTGTAAATTACTATAGCATTCCGCAATTGAGTTACACGAAAGTCAAAGGTTTGTGAGATATACTAATGGATAATTTTTAAAAATAGATTTTTTTTTCACACTGGAAAGATCCCTTAATGTTCTTTACGCGTGCTCACGCATAATTTGCTTACATAGTGCGTATGAATAGTCTACTCGGGGCCTTTCACCCACATGTTCGTACCTTCAACGTTAAACCTCTGCGCTCACAATAAATTCAATTATGTCTGTTACACAATCGTCATGCTTACGCGACGTGAATATCGTACCGCTATTCTATTACTACATTTACTCTGGTATGCGCAGTCGAAGGAAAAGTGGGATTTGGACCCGGCGAACAGGAATGGGGCTACGTTACGGTTCGTCCGAATGCGAACATGTTTTGGTGGCTCTATTACACGAGCGCCAACGTAACAGATGTAGATCAGAAACCATTGGTAATATGGTTGCAAGGTGGTCCCGGTGCATCCTCGACTGGTTATGGCAATTTTGAAGAACTTGGACCTCTCGATTTGGATCTCAAGCCACGAAACTTTACATGGGTAATTTAAAAACATAGTATTTAAAAAAACTTCAAAGTGGAAATTATTGTAAATTGCTTGCTAATTGTTTTTTACTTTTTACAAATCTACTTCTATGCTAAAGTTTTTCAACGATTTTGGTTTTCTTATTCAGGAAGATTTGTAAAAAGTTGAAAATAATTAGCAAGCAAGTGCAAAGATCTATTTTGTAGCTTTATTTTTTTTAACATGAATTTTTTAATATAAATCTTCTATAACTTAAAAAATATGAAAACAAAAAAAAAAGAAAATAAAGTGAATATTGCTAGCCAATTATTTTCTTATTTTTCTAAAAATTCAAAGTGTCACAAAATATTAACCGCAAGACCGATTTTTCTCAAATTGGTACATAAACCTTGCATCATGGTATTCCATATTATTTTTCGTGACAGGAATTTTTTCTTTTTTTACGTATCACAATCGGAATTTTACTACATAGCGATCGTTCCGTGGATTAAATTCATCATTGATAATCACTTATCATGATTGATGTGGATAATTGGAGCCGGATATTTCAGAGATTAGACGAGATGAAGTGTCTACAGACACTGAAAAAAAAATTGGGATTGTAATAAAATTAGAACTAACCTATCGATTCTCGTCAAATTTCGCTCCGATCATAATTTAATGTTAGTCCATTTGCGTACAAAATTTATATTAGGAATAATTTTTGTGACGTTTTTTATAGAATATTTATACATTTTCTTACTGATGTGATAGAATATTTAAAAAAATGATTCACATAAAATTATTTATGGAATAAATTTGATGTATGAAAATTTGCATTCTTTTGAAAATAGTGATGTTAAGAAATTTGCCATTTCTATTTTGAAGTTGCCGATTTTTTTCCGTGATGTCCTCCTCTCGGCAATTAAACTAAAAAAATGAACAAATCGTTTTTATTGTTGTTGAATGTTTTTACGTTATACTCATCAATCAGGTAAAGGACTACAATGTACTCTTCATCGACAATCCCGTTGGCGCCGGTTTCAGCTACAGCAAAGGCTACACTGGCTTCGCGAAAAATAATGCCCAAATCGCGAAGGATCTTGTTGAATGTATGAGAGGATTCTTGACGGAATTTCCGAAATTTGCCAAGGTACCTACTTTCATCACCGCTGAGTCTTATGGTGGAAAAATGGCTGCGGAGTTTGCCCTGGAATGGAACAAGGTGAGTGATTTATAAGCTTGACAGGAGTTGAAAGCAATCGAATTATTTTTTTGCTGTAGTTGAGTGAAAATGTAAATTTTTCTGAAAATGCGTAATATTTTGAAAATGTAAAATTTTCTGAAAATGTGAAATTTTCTTAAAATGTGAAATTTTCTTAAAATGTGAAATTTTCTGAAAATGTGAAATTTTTTGAAAATGTGAAATTTTTTGAAAATGTGAAATTTTTTGAAAAAGTGAATTTTTTTTAAATGTGGAATTTTCTAAAAATGTGACATTTTCTGAATATCTGAAATTTTTTGAATATGTGAAATTTCCTGATTATGTAAAATTGTTTGAAAACGTGAAATTTTCTAAAAGTCTGAGAATGTGAATTTTTTTAAAAGTGTGATTTTTCTAAAAACCTCTACAATTTTTCTGAGAACGTTTTAAATTTGAAATTTCTCGAGAATTCTTTGAAAAATTCTATGATTTTCTGCCTTCTTGCATATTTTTTTAGAGAAATAAAAAATTTTCTATGTATCTGAACATTCCAAATTTCTAAAAAAATATCTAATTTTCTCAGTCAGTCTCACTCTTAATCATAGTGTATGAAAATTTTTAATTTTCTCTACCTATTTTATTCAATATTATTAACAATTTTTATATAGAACTTGAATTATGATAAAAATAATTCGTCTGTAGTTTTCAGAAAATGTCATTTTTCTCTAAATATTGCGGATTTTCCAAAAAGTCTCAATTATTCTAGTTACATTTTTTCATAAAAATATTTTTACCAAGATTATGTAATTTTGTTAATTACTCGCTTTTATCTGCTGTTGCATAAGCGGTACATTAATTTTTTTTGTTAACGACCATTTAATTTTATTTACCACAGGCACAAAAGACGGGCAACATCAAGAGCAATTTGCAGGGAGTTGCGCTTGGCGATTCTTGGATTTCGCCAATCGACTCTGTACTTTCTTGGGCATCTTTCCTGCTTGAGACGGTGAGTCGGCTTAAAAAATAGTGGGATTATCGCGATACTTTCAAAAGGAGATTTTCGCAACGAAATAACTTTCCTTTTTTGTATTTACACCATTTTACCATTCATCAAATAATTATATAGTAAAAAATTAATTTTGACTGTTCATCGAAATAGCAAAACAGTATATAATTCTTTAAATTAATTTTAATCCTTTAATAAAACAGTCGAATAATAATAAAACAAGGCTGCAAAGTAGAACTTTGCAAATTGCTTCCTCATTATTGTTGGATTTTTACAAATCTACCTCTATGAGGAATCATGTTAATCTATTTTGGCTTCCTCATAGAGGAAGCTTTGTATAAATCCAACAATAATGAGGAAGCAATTTACAAAGTTCTACTTTGCAGCCATGTTTATATTGGCGAACAATGTTTGCAATTCCCTCCCATTTTTCGAAAACTTATTTGACCTCAGCTTAATGCGCAAGGACTACCTTAATCGAAATAACGAAAACGGAGTTTATCCTCTTCTTTTGTGTAAATTTTCATCTCGATTCGTCACGCCGTTCGAGAGTTATGAGCAATTCTATTTTGGGACAAGCGGTCATTATAAATTAAAAAGATAAAAATTATATATGAAGCAATGTGTAAAGTTCTACTTTGCATTCTTATTTCCATTGAGTACAAACTTTTGTCTCGCATTATCAACTTTTGCTGATGCTAGAGCGAAAATCGTTTTTTTTTTTGTAAATTTCAAAATGTCGTAAAATCTGAACCACTTTACCGATCATCGTCAAATTTGGTACGTGGCATAGCTGCATGTTCCTTTTCGTCTGTAAAACATTTCAGTTAAATTGGTGAAATTCGACGTGATTTACAAAAAAAATGATTTTTTTCGAAAAATTCAAACATCTATAAAATTTGAACCGCTTTACCGATTTCGCCCAAATGCAATGCCAAACAACATTGAACGTATATTTATTTATAAACAACTATTTAGCAAAATCGTCTAATTTTTACGAAAGTTAGAGCAACCACGCCCTTTTTTCAAAAAATGAATAGCACTATAAAATCAAAATGGCTGATTTTCTAAACCACTTTTCTCGACGTTTTGGATAATTCTAAGCATACTGGTATGAAAATTTCGAAAAAAAAAATGTTTCATGAAAACAAAGTTTCCTCTATGAGGAAGCAATAAATAAATGTAATAAATTTGAAAAACGTTTGATGTATAATGTTATTTTGATATTAATTTTAATTCATTAAACGAATCGTCAAATAATTTTTAGTGCATTCTTTTTAAAAATGAGCCATCGAATTTTTTAACAGGGCATGGTTGACACTGACGGATTCAAAGCGATTGAGAAAGCTGCGTTGGAGACAAAACTTGCTGTGGACACCGAGCAATGGCAATCAGCCACACAATTGTGGGGTTACACCGAATCGATAATAATGCAACAAACCGGAAATATCGATTTCTATAATATCCTATACAAAGTGGCAGGTCGGTCAAAATCGTTTATTCCTGAGTCTGAGATGACAAGGGCCGGGGATCGCGACAGTCGTCTCAATGAATTGATGAATACCGAAGTTAAGAAGATTCTTGGACTAAACATCACGTGGGGACAACAAAGTAGCACTGTCTTTGGCATCCTCGGCGGAGATTTTATGAAGCCCGTTACCAATATAGGTACGAAAAAAAAAAATTTAATGATTTATTAATAATTAATTGTAAGAGTCACATAAAAATTATTGATATTTGATTAAGTACATCTCACTTCTTGAGGTGCTGGTAATATAATAAAAATATGATCTGATGACCAATAAAATAAAAAATATTGTACATCAAACTTTTTTAGGGAGCCTAAAATAATATTAGTTTTTATAAATATTGGCACAACTTTTTAAGAGGCCAAAGATTTTTTGATTCAGGCAAAATTCGTAAAATATATTAACTCAAAGAGTAACTTAAAAATATTTTTTTTAATTTGACGATTCTGTAAAATTTCTTAGACATTAAAAAAGTCTTCTGAATTTCTAAAAAATTTGAAAATTCATTAATATTTCTTATAAATATGAAATTTTATTAAAAAATGAAAAATATTTACAAACCCAAGAAAATGTGATTTTTTTTTAGAAATTCTAAAATCTAGAAGAGAAAGCAAAAGTTTTTTTTAAATTGTCCAAGAGTAAAAGTTTAAGTTTTTTTACGACAGCCAAAATATTTTTTTTGTTTTACGGATCAACGCTGCATATTTTTTCTCGTGATCTCTAAAAAAAGTAAGAGATTTTGAGCGAACGTCAGCAATTTTTGTCTGACTCCCTCTCCTTAATTAAAAATCTATTAATTTTGATATTGCCATTCCAGTCGAACAGTTACTTAACGAAACTGACCTCGAGGTGTTCGTCTTCACCGGCCAATTGGACTTGATAGTCGCGACGCCAGGTAATATACAGATAATTCATTGCTCGATTTCTCTAAACGTCATATATTCGTCTACATATTTGTGCTTATTGAGGGGAGGCGAAATCTTCAGGAATGCAAGACATATAAAATTAAATATCGTTTTTAGTGATGTGAGAGGGAAAAAACGTCACTGAATTGGAAGTTTTGACTCCTCTTAACACTAATTCCTTATTTATTGAAGACATATTTTATTCTTAAAATGCGCAATCTTGCATAATTCAACATGACATCGTTCGGACCATTTAATCGAATGGTTAAATTCTCATCAGGCACTCTCGTCTGGGTCGAAAATCTTAAGTGGAGAAACTCAGACAATTGGCACAAAGCTCCACGAGTTCCACTCGTCGTTGACGGCATCATCGAGGGTTACGTCAAGGAATACCTCAAGTTTAAAATGTACTGGATCAACAGATCTGGTCACATGGTGAGATCATGATTCAATTTCCACTTTGAATTTTTTTACAAAGACCAAAATGGTCTGTGTAAAAAAAATGATATTTTATTATTTTATATATTTTTTATTTTATTATTATTTTATAAAATTTTATTTATTAAAAAAGTTTTTTATTAATCAAGATTTATAAGTAAATAAATTTTTTATTTACTTATAAATTGATGCAGTTTTTTATTAATCTTTTTTATTAAAAAGATTTATAAGTAAATAAATTTTTTATTTACTTATAAATCTTGATTAATAAAAAACTGCATCAGAAATTGTAACTGAGTGATCAAAGTTACATTCGTTACATTCGTAACGCAGCAATATTTTGATTTTTTATAATTTTCAAATTGTGTCAAGTTGAGAACTAATATTACATTTTTTTAATTAGTCCTGAGGATTATATGTGGTTTTTTCGTATTTTTTTGTATACGTCAGTTTGCATAATAATTTAAAAATTAATGAGTAATTCATTTGTTTATTAGGTACCGAGGGACAATCCTGACGCCACTTCAGCGATGTTAGAGCATCTGACAGCGAAAGCATATTATCCAAAAATGAAAAACTAAACCAAATTTATTCATTTTTTACTGAATTTGTATAACTACTTAAGAGAAGGACGGATCTTGTTAATTTTTTTCCATGGAAAATAAGGAAACGGTCCTACTTTGCAAAATAATAAAAAAATGTATAACTTTTGAACCCCATGCTCGATTCGGGCTAAACTTATTCCATAACAACCTTATTCATGCCCACACTCAGAGAAATCGTAATAGTACAGTCAAATATAAAGTGACAACTATTCATTTTTATAGTTACGATAACTACGAAAATACTATTTGCTAGTTGTGTCAACTATAAAAAAAATATTGTACCAACCATAAATGAATAGTTGTCACTTTATAGTTACTAATACCATAATTTTCTCTCAGTGCAGACTTATGCAAAAAAATAAAATTCGGCAGCTCGTTACTTACACCAGGTGCCAAATTTAAGTCGTTTCACAACTAAATTTCAATCCAATGATTCGATTAATTCCCGAGTCATTTAAGGTAATCCTTGCGCATCAAAGATACTGAAAAGATTAATTTCGTATAATGATAATTCTAAAATGTTATTAACAAATTCATGAAAAAAAAATTGTTTAACAAATCTTCGGAAATCCACATTCAAAAAAAAAATGAAAATGATTCGTTCATTTTTTTTTAATACGTATGAAGTTTTTCAGATTTTTTAATTCACTCTGAATGTTGTGTTTTCTCACATATTTTTTCCATATAAAAAATCATTTGCTCATAGACATTTCTTAAACTTTTTTTTAAAAAGAGATTCAACGATTTCTTTTTTAATTACAATGTTTTACTATTTCCATTCAGAAAAGTGTCTAATATTTAAAACCAATTTTTTTTTTTCAAAAACAAGCTTCCTCTATAATTATTGACACAACTGTTGCTTCAACAATGATGTATCAGCAAATAAAGCTGAGACGATTTCACAACCTCGTTGTTCATTTTAACCCATTTATTCATTTGCATAAAACATGCAAAAGCATGAGATTTAATAGCCACCGTTTGTGGATATATAAGCGATCATTTTGCGAGGTACGGCCAACGAAACATGAGTCATTTAACTCTTTAACAGTCAACGTTAAATACGATCTACATTTTTATTTCATCAATTAGATCATAGACATTTTTGCTTCCTCAAAGAGGAAACTCTGTTTTTGTGACAAGATTTTTTTTCGAGATTTTCATGTCAGGACACTCAGAATGGTCGAGAACGTCGAGAAAAGTGGTTTAGAAAACATGTCTGTATGTATGTGTATTAGGGCTGTTCAAAAAAACATAATTTTCTTATAATCGGTTGCTCCTGAAATGCTGTATTGATTATCACAAAAAAAATGTTTTCGCGAAAGCTGGCAGTTGTGCGATGATATTAAGTACTGCCGCATGAAGACCAAAATTCATGAAAATCGCCGATTTCTATAAATTTTTTTTTTACGTGGTGAAGCGCTCATGGAGATTGTGGTTGCTTTCGATAGACTACGAAATTGTGTAAAGGCAGAAACATGTTCGATAATGTTTAGTACTGCCACATCGACATTGAAGTTACCAAAATCAAAAAATTAAACCCTTTAAAACATTGAAATATTAGTCTGCTCATCGACTATTTCGTGCGATTTCAAATGAAAAAATGGCTCTTTAAACGAGAGTCATGTAAGACCATAATCACGATGATGATAAGCGATTTTCGAATTTTGGGAAACTGTGATGTCGATGCGGCAGTACTAAATTTGATCATACAGAACTCCCGTTTCATGAGCCATTTTGGCATTTGAAAACGCGCGAAATAGTCGATGAGCAGATGAATATTTCAATGTTTTAAAGGATTTCATTTTTTATTTTGTTAACTTCAATGTCGATGCGGCAGTACTAAACATTATTGAACATGTTTCTGCCTTTACATAATTTCACAGTCTATCGAAAGCAACCACAATCTCCATGAGCAATTTACCAAGTAAAAAATTTTTTTCTAAAAATCGCCGTTTTTAATGAATTTTGGCCTTGATGCGGCAGTACTTAATATCATCACACAACTCCCAGCTTTCGTGAAAACATTTTTTTTGTGGTAATCAATACAGCATTTCAGGAGCAACCGATTATAAAGAAATTATGTTTTTTTGAACAGCCCTAATGTGTATGTGTGTGTGCGTATGTGCACAATTTTTTGTTAGCACGATAGCTGTCGCAATTTTTAAGATATCGGCCTCAAATTTGAACCACGAGTAAACTGTCGTTAAACAAGGTATGGGATTGAATTTGGAGTTAATCCATCAAGGTGTTCAAAATTTATGGCATTTTGAATGTTTTGGAGAATGTAAGCTCGGGCTCTAACTCCCGCAATTTTTATGATATCCGGCTCAAACTTGGACCAGAAGTGAACTGTTATCAAATAGTGTTTGGGATTAAATTTGGTGTCAGTCCGTTAAGGGGTTCACAATTTATGGCATTTTTTAATTTTTCGACATTTTGCTTCCTCATAGAGGAAGCTTTGTTTTCATGAAAAATTTTTTTTTCGAGATTTTCATGTCAGTATGCTTAGAATCACCTAAAACATCGAAAAAAGTGGTTTAGAAAAAATGTCCGTATGTATGTATGTGTGTGTGTGTGTGTGTGTGTGTGTGTGTGTGTGTGTGTGTGTGCTGGGCCTCGAAAATTCAATCGCCTCTCACTCAGTAACCGTTCGAGCGATCGGGCTCAAATTTGGCACACATGTAGAGTAGCTGCCCCCCTTTGAATACTGCAATTTTTGAAAAAATATATATAGTAATTAAGTTTTTATGCAATTTTTAATTTGTTGAAAAAAGGACGTGAATGCTCTAACTTTCGTAAAAGTTCGCCGATTTAGCTAAATAGTTCTTCATATCTAGATATAAGTTCAATGTTGTATGGTATTGCATTTCGGCGAAATCGGTAAAGCGGTTCGGATTTTATAGAATTTTGAATTTTTCGAAAAAAATAGATTTTGATCTAAATTACGTCGAATTTCAACAAATGAACAGAAATTTTGTACAGACGAAAAATAACATTCAGAAATGCCATGTACCAAATTTGGTGATGATCGGTAAAGTCGTTCGGATTTTACACCATTTTTCATTTAAAAAAAAATGTAGATTTTCGCTATAACTTCCGGAAAAGTTGAGAAAGTACGACAAAAATTTGTATCTAATCAAAATTAGATGTAACGGTGTTTGCAGAGGTGATTTATAGCTGTATAAAACACCTCTGCAAAAGAGACACAAGGTATAAAAAAAAAAGATGCAAAGTAGAACCTTGCACATTGCTTCCTCATTATTTTTCGCTTTTTACAAAGCTTCCTCTATGAGGAAGCCAAAATTGAATAACATACTGCTTCCTCACACAGGGAGCTTTGTAAAAAACGAAAAATAATGAGGAAGCAATGTGCAAGGTTCTACTTTGCATCTTTTTTATTCGTGCTCTAACTTTCCCATTTTTTAAGATATCGGGCTCAAATGTGGTCCACAAGTGGACTGTTATTAAATAAAGTTTGGGAGTGAATTTGACGTCAATCCGTCAAGGGGTTTTAAATTTATGGCATTTTGGATTTTTTGTTCGTGCTCTAACTTCCGCAATTTTTAAGATATCGGGCTCAAATTTGGTCCACAAGTAGAGTGTGGGTGAACTAAACATCAGTTCGAATCTGGCGAGAATCTGTTAAGGGGTTCAAAATTAATACCATTAAAAAATTTTTCAAACAAGGCTGCAAAGTAGAACTTTGCAAATTGCTTCCTCATTATTATTTGATTTTTACAAAGCTTCCTCAATAAGGAAGCCAAAGTAAATTAACATGCTTTCTCATAGAGATAGATTTGTAAAAATCCAATAATAATGAGGAAACAATTTGCAAAGTTCTACTTCATTAAAATTATTTTTAAAAAGAGATACAACGATTTCTTTTCCAATTGCAATTTTTTACTATCTCCATTCAGAAAAGTGTCTAATATTCAAAACTATTTTTATTTATTTTTTCCAAAACGATCTTCCTCTATAATTATTCACACAATTGTTGCTTCAACAATGATGAGACGATTTCAGAAACTCGTTGTTCATTTTAACCCATTTATATTCATTTGCATAAAACATGCAAAAGCATGAGATTTAACAGCCACCGTTTGCGGATATATAAACGATCATTTTGCGAGGTATACGGCCAACGAAAACACTGCGAAAGAAAAGGAAAGAAGCATATCGCGATTTGTCGGAGGAAGAAGGAGAAGAAATAATGATCCTGACTTTCCTGGAAGCTCGTAAACGACTGGTACGCACCCTCGAAAGGCTCTACTAGTATACCACATCGCCTCGGTATATATAATTACCGCAACTCTGTTTATACGGTTGAGCCGCGGTTACGGCCGCGTTCACAGCCGCACAGCGTGGGTGTTGGGACAGCATGTGTGTAAACAGCAATAAAACACACGAGGTGCCTACTAGTGCATGCCGCGTGCTCAAGAGCCCCACGAATCACTGACTTGGAATTACCGCACTGCTATATGTATGGCACCTCAGTCTACCAAATAAAACGGGGAGGCGGACTTTCCGAAGCTCAACGATGCATTAACGAGAAGAATAATGGAAATAAAAAACAAAGAAGAAAAAAAAGGGGGAATATTTGTCGGAGGGGGGAGAGAAACACCCATTTAGCGTGGGTGGAGCCTCGACTAATGTTACAGAAGCTTTGATCGCTGACATAAGCATCAGGTAATAAACATAGGGAATTGGATACATTTGTCGTATAGCTGAATACTAATTTGAATTAATGTAGCTATAAATGTAGACAATTATGAGATGGAAAAGAGATTTTATGATTTTTTTTTTATACAGAGAGGACTGACAAAAAATTGTGACTATCGTACTATTTAAAATTTCAAGAAAATATCCGGTCATAGTATTAATTATATTATAATTTTTGTCCGAAATTGAAGCGAATGGGACGAATAGTTTAATTGGACATCGGGACTTCGTTTAAATAATAGCTACTTCATTGTTATCAACATTGTTTAACTAAAAAAAATTCAAGCTTGGCAAGAGTGTAGAATAATTGTATGTTAAATCATGACCTCGTTATCCCAATACTCTCAATAGATAAAAATATTTAAAATCGACCTGTTTTTTGGGCCCCAAGCCTTAAATTACGAATTGCAATATTCCTGAAAAATTTGTCCAAGTGAAAAGTGCATTATGAAGCTACATATTCTGGCTTTTTAATTCAAAATATTTCAATTTAATCTCAAAAGTCAACATTCAACTCTGTGGCTACATGTAATTATTTGTCTTCGAACAAAAATGCTGCGTTAACACAAATCTTTGTCTTTCTCATTTTTGTAGCGCGTACCGCGACTTAACATAAATTAATTTAACGACTTAAAACGCCTAGTTTTTTCGGTCCGAAGCCTTAACCACTTAAGTTACGAATTGCAGTATTCACAAAAAAAATGTCCAATGAAAAGTGCATTATAAAGCTACATATTCTGGCTTTTTAATTCAAATTATTTCAATTTAATCTCAAAAGTTGTCGTAAATGATGTAAGTTTTAACGAGGAGAATTTTTCTTCCTCGCTTTCGTTTATTTGTACAGGCGCATTCCGTAGTGGAGAACAATAATTAAAAACATATTAATAAAGTTAACGAAAAGAAACTGAGTTTTTGGTTTTAAGGGGCAGTGATACTCCCCTCTCCCCCGCGCCCCCTCGCCGTCATCACATCGAAATTTTGAAAGCTATTTTCTTCGAAACGGTGCAACGAATCGCCACGAAATTTGGAACACACGTAGGAAATGATGACAGAATGGGGCTTTTGGTTTTCCAGAATTCCAAAAAAAAAAAATTACAGTTTTAATTACCCTCGAAGTAATTATTATTTTTCTACTCTTACGTTTACCAGATCGTATCGTCAGAAGCTTAGCCCATGCACGGCTAAAAAACACACTATTTGCACTTTGTTTCATCCAAATGGATGCACTAACAACGAAGAAAACAGCTTTCAAAATTAGTGTTATCATAATTCATTAGTCGTTCATAAAATTGACAAAAAGCAGAGCTCAGCGAACATATAGTAATATTAAACAAGTAAAAAACTGCGCGGCGTGCCATCTAGCGGTAGATTGTAGGTCGGTGCTACGACCCTACATTATTGGATCCGACTACAAAATTTTCGGTGTATCACTGCCTCTTAAAGACGGCGAAAACGTTTCTGGGAAACAATCCTCCCTAGACATTAATGGGTTCATGCAAAACTCTTATATATATATTACTTACGGTCAGTAAATGGTTTGGAAGGACAGTATCCGTTAAAAAGAATATTTTATTTTATTTTATTTTATTTTTTTATATATCTATATCTTTTTTAAAATCAATTTAAAGAGAAGTCCAGGCTTATGGTCAGCGAGGAGAATCTGAAAGAAAAGAAATCGCTCAAGCAGTAACCTCGGATTAGTATATTTACTTACGAGCAGTAAATAGGACAAAAATTGGGAATGGTACGTAGGCAGCACAACTCCCGGACCCTTACTCTCGTGCAGTTGTTCTACTGAGAGAAATGGACAGGAAAGTTTCGGACCAAAAAGCTCTGAATTTTCGCTGCTTATATGCACTGCGGGGTCTCCCTTCTCTTGCGAGAAAGACCGCATCGCCGTGGCCATCTGTCGGCCGAGCGGGAACTACGGGAGTTTTCGCGTGCTCAGGCGCGGATCGCCAACTCGGGGGGCCCGGGCCGTTAGGGAAATTTTATTTCAGTTTAGGACGGAGTTTTATTTTACAGGAAGAAAAAACTGCAAGCCAGGAGGCAACAGTTTGGTCGGTGCTGACAACAAAGTCAACATTCAACTCTGTGGCTACATGTAATTATTTGCCTTCGAGCAAAAATGCTGTGTAAGCATAAATCTTTGTTTTTCTCATTTTTATAGCGCGTACCTCGATAATTTAACGACTTAAAACGCCCAGTTTTTTCGGCCCGAAACCTTAAACCCTTAATTTACAAATTGCAGTATTCACAAAAAATGTATCCAAGTGAAAAGTGCATTATAAAGCTACATATTCTGGCTTTTTAATTAAAATTATTTCAATTTAATCTTAAAAGTCAACATTCAACTCTGTGGCTACATGTAATTATTTGCCTTCGACCAAAAATGCTCTGTAAACACAAATTTTTGTTTTTCTGATTTTTATAGCGCGTACCTCAATAATTTAACGACTTAAAACGCCCAGTTTTTTCGGCCCGAAGCCTTAAACCCTTAATTTACAAATTGCAGTATTCACAAAAAATTTATCCAAGTGAAAGTGCATTATAAAGCTACATATTCTGGCTTTTTAATTAAAATTATTTCAATTTAATCTTAAAAGTCAACATTCAACTCTGTGGCTACATGTAATTATTTGCCTTCGACCAAAAATGCTCTGTAAACACAAATTTCTGTTTTTCTGTTTTTATAGCGCGTACCTCGATTTAACATGAGTGAATTTAACGACTTAAAACGCCCAGTTTTTTCGGCCCGAAACCTTAAACCCTTAAGTTACGAATTGCAGTATTCACAAAAAATGTATCCAAGTGAAAAGTGCATTATAAAGCTACATATTCTGGCTTTTTAATTAAAATTATTTCAATTTAATCTTAAAAATCAACATTCAACTCTGTGGCTACTTATAATTATTTGCCTTCGAACAAAAATGCTGTGTAAACACAAATTTTTGTTTTTCTGATTTTTATAGCGTGTAACTCAATAATTTAACGACTTAAAACGCCAATTTTTTTCGGCCCGAAACCTTAAACCCTTAATCTACAAAGTGCTGTATTCACAAAAAATGTATCCAAGTGAAAAGTGCATTATAAAGCTACATATTCTGGCTTTCTAATTAAAATTATTTCAATTTAATCTGAAAAGTCAACATTCAACTCTGTGGCTACATGTAATTATTTGCCTTCGAACAAAAATGCTGTGTAAACATAAATCTTTGTTTTTCTCATTTTTTATAACGTGTACCTCGATAATTTAACGACTTAAAACGCCCAGTTTTTTCGGCCCGAAACCTTAACCTCTTAAGTTACGAATTACAGTATTTACAAAAAATGTATCCAAGTGAAAAGTGCATTATAAAGCTACATATTCTGGCTTTTTAATTAAAATTATTTCAATTTAATCTCAAAAATCAACATTCAACTCTGTGACTAAATGTAATTATTTGCCGTCCACCAAAAATGCTGTGTAAACACAAATCATTGTTTTTCTCATTTTTATAGCGCGTACCTCAATAATTTAACCACTTAAAACGCCCAGTTTTTTTAGCCCGAAGCCTTAACCCCTTAATTTACGAATTACAGTATTCACAAAAAAATTTGTCAAAGTGAAAAGTGCATTATAAAGCTACATATTCTGGCTTTTTAATTAAAATTATTTCAATTTAATCTCAAAAATCAACATTCAACTCTGTGGCTACATGTAATTATTTGCCTTCGAACAAAAACGCTGTATAAACACAAATCTTTGTCTTTTTTTTTTGTCTTTCTTATTTTTATGGTTCGTACCTCGTGGCTACATGTGTCGCACACACGTACATTTATAATGTACAATAGTGACAGGAGTCTCCAGGCAAGTTTAACAGCGGGGATTCCGTTGGCAAGTATCGGTGTTGGTGCCGCTGTCGGCAAAACGTCCCGAGAAGACTCGGGGCGGCATGTGTGTAAACAGCAATAAAACATCGCGGCTGTTGCCTCGCGGTCATCTCGCGGTTTGCTGCCGCAGTTCGGGATAAGTAAGCAGCTTCCGTCTCAAACAGAAGCACATAGCTCAAACCCCCGGCAGCTTCAGCTCTAACTATATACGAGTAGATTTGAACTCGTTGGAAAATCCGTCGTAGGCGGGGCTCTCACAAGAAACGAAGAAGGGAGAGAAAACCTTCACGAATTTTATAGGGTACGTCCTTCCGTCTTTGCTAGCTTCGAAGCAAACAGTCCCAATGCAATTCGAGCAAGTACCAACTAATGTATAGTCGTCCTCGATCGGCAGTATCGGTTCTGACTTCTGACGTCGATCTCCTTTCCATCGTTTGTTCTTGGTGTTGTCGACGACCAGTGAAACTTAAAAAAAAGAAAAACAAATAATTTATTTAAACAAAGACTCAGGCGAATTTTTGAGGATTATGAAAAAAAATATCGGATTTGTACTGATATTCAATCGATAGAATTTATTGCCCAAAGTTTTTTCCGGTAATATTAACGATTTCTGTGATTAGTTTAGAAAATGTTTGTCATAATAGTCAAATTCTATCAGCAATTCTTCTGCATTTTATTATATGAAAGAAAACGCAATGCCTGTAAAAATTTGAAAAGTGATTTTTCAGACCAATTTTCCACTGTTTTATTTCAAAAAATTGGCCACCAATTTTTTAACATTAATATGCTATTTGGCTTTAAATATTATCAGCCGACTGACTTTAAGTGCACAATTTTGTCAACGACCAGTGGAATTTAAAAAACTAATAATTTATTAAAACAAAGACTCAGGCGAATTTTTGAGGATTATGAAAAAAAATATCGTATTTGTACTGATATTCAATCGATAGAAGCACAAAGTTTTTTCCGGTAAAATTAACGATTACTGTGATTAGCTTAGAAATTATTTGTCATATTTATTTTTAGTAAGATCAACGCGCTTATAATAATTTTTTTCACCGTGTGTCAAAAGAGTTTTTAGACAAACTATTTTTTCGAAAATTCATGGTCTCTGTGATTTGTTTTGATAATATTTATCTTTTAAAGCAACAATGTTAGATTCAATATTTTAACCCTTTTTTGCACTGAATATCAGTCAACCGATCGATTTTTTTTACAAAATCTTCTTTTTTACAAAATTTTGTTTTAATTATATTTTTTGATTAATTTTGAAAACGATCAACTCTTTCAATGGTTACATAGCATATTTGCTGCTTTGGAAGAATAATTGTTTTCGTACAGTTTTGAACATTAATAACAAAAATTGAAAAAGCCGAAAAATAGTCAAATTCTATCAGCAATTCTTCTGCATTTTATTGTATGAAAGAAAAACGAAATGCCTGTAAAAATTCAGAAAATTGGCCACCAATTTTTAAACATTAATATGCTATTTGGCTTTAAATATTATCAGCCGACTGACTTTAAGTGCACAATTTTGTCAACGACCAGTGAAACTTAAAAAACCAATAATTTATTAAAACAAAGACTCAGGCGAATTTTTGAGGATTATGAAAAAAAAATATCGGATTTGTACTGATATTCAATCGATAGAAGCCCAAAGTTTTTTCCAGTAATATTAACGATTACTGTGATTAGCTTAGAAATTATTTGTCATATTTATTTTTAGTAAGATCAACGCGCTTATAATCATTTTTTTCACGCTGTGTCAAGACTTTTTAGAAAAACTATTTTTTCGAAAATTCATAGTTTCTGTGATTTGTTTTGATAATATTTATTTTTTAAATCAACAATGTTAGAATCAATATTTTAACCCTTTTTTGCACTGAATATCAGTCAACCGATCGATTTTTTTTACAAAATTTTGTTTTAATTATATTTTTGTTTTAATTTTGAAAACGATCAACTCTTTCAATGGTTATATAGCATATTTGCTGCTTTGGAAGAATAATTTTTTTCCTACAGTTTTGAACATTAATAACAAAAATTGAAAAAGCCGAAAAATAGTCAAATTCTATCAGCAATTCTTCTGCATTTTATTGTATGAATGAAAAACGAAATGCCTGTAAAAATTCAGAAAATTGGCCACCAATTTTTAAACATTAATATGCTATTTGGCTTTAAATATTATCAGCCGACTGACTTTAAGTGCACAATTTTGTCAACGACCAGTGAAATTTAAAAAACAAATTATTTATTAAAACAAAGACTCAGGCGAATTTTGGAGGATTATGAAAAAAAATATCGGATTTGTACTGATATTCAATCGATAGAAGCCCAAAGTTTTTTTCCGATAAAATTAACGATTACTGTGATTAGTTTAGAAAATATTTGTCATATTTATTTTTAGTAAGATCAACGCGCTTATAATAATTTTTTTTCACCGTGTGTCAAAAGACTTTTTAGAAAAACTATTTTTTCGAAAATTCATAGTTTCTCTGATTTGTTTTGATAATATTTATTTTTTAAATCAACAATGTTAGAATTAATATTTTAACCCTTTTTTGCACTCAATATCAGTCAACCGATCAATTTTGTTACAAAATCTTTTTTTTACAAAATTTTTTTAAAATGATATTTGTGAATTAATTTGCTAACGTAGCATATTTGCCGCTTTGGAAGAATCTTTTTTTTCCTACAATTTTTAACATTAATAAAAACAATTGAATAAAGTCAAAAAATAGTCGAATTCTATCAGAAATTCTCCTACATTTTATTACATGAAAAAAAATGTATTTGCACGTAAAAATTCAAAAAGTAATTTTTCAGACCAATTTTCCACTGTTTTATTTCAGAAAATTGGCCACCAATTTTTAAAAATTAATATGCGACTTGGCTTTAAATAATATCATCCGACTGATTTTAAGTGCACGATTTATTATTGGCTTAAAAAAAACGACGAAAATTCACTTGGGTCTGTTTAAAAAAAAATAGGTTGGTGAATAGATATATCAAATTTGCTATTCTTCGATAAAAACAATGGACGAAACTTTGCCAACGTTGTGCCCATCAGCGCTGAGTGGATATTACGCTACTTCGAACATAATTCGTCAACCAGTGATAACCGGAAATATCGTGACTCCCATAACAGTGCCAACAAGTTCCAACTGCATAAACTATTCATTGACTTCCGGTTTTCCGGCCTATCTCTCGCAATTAGCGTGGCAGAGATATTCAAAATTATTGCCAATTCAGCCGAGACACGAAAAACCACCATACTCGTACATCGCTCTCATAGCAATGGCTATTAATTCATCGCCAACTAGAAGACTCACATTATCAGGAATCTATCGTTTCATAATGGACAGATTCCCTTATTATAGAGACAATCGACAAGGCTGGCAAAATAGCATACGTCACAATCTTAGTCTAAATGATTGTTTCGTCAAAATACCAAGAGAAAAAACTTCTTCGACGCTCACTCAGGATGAACATTGTCCCGGAAAGGGAAGTTATTGGACACTGGATCCTTCGGCCAATGGCATGTTCGAACATGGAAATTACAGGAGGCGAAGAACTTCCAGACAGCGAAAGGGTTACTCGCAGGTGCGCGAATGCACTTCCGTACCTGTAACATCAGTAAGAAAATTAATATCTCTTTCATTACTTAAATTAGTATTAAACTAGCATTATTGATTTTTGCATTTGATATTGCTTCCTCATAGAGGAAACTTTGTTTTCGAGAAAAATTTTTTTTCGAGATTTTTATGTCAGTGTTAGAATTGTCCAAAACGTCCAGAAAAGTGATCTAGAAAAAAATGTCCGTATGTGTAGCATTCTCTGTCAATTCAGCCACTTTTTTTCGATCCTCTCCGATTTGCCCTGTAATTGGTTATATGAATGTACCACTAAAAGACACTTTATGTGAATTTTTTCAGATTTTTAAAAATAATATTTTAGAAAATGGCTTTTTTTATTCAAGTGCAAATATCTCGGAGTTTTGAAGTTACTGTAAAAAAATGTCAGCACATAAAAGTTTATTGTTAGTTTTCGAGCGCAATATTCCAAATAATTGTCACATTCCTGTGAGTATGATTTTTTTTTCGAAAAATGGAGGAATTATTTTTTAATTAAAAAAAGGATATTTTTTTTTACTGAAAAAATTACAAAGTATTGCTACATGACTGTTGATATCACAAAAAAATCGCCAGAGTGGTACCGATCGATCTTCTGGTATTAAAAAATGCATTTGTGTGAAAGTTCCGAAAAACGGGGGCATTATTATTTTTTTGATAAAATAAAATAAAAAAAAATAATTCCCCCGTTTTTCGAAACTTCCACATGAATAATTTTTTTTAATACCGTAAGCTCGATCCGTACCACTCTGATGATTTTTTTGCAATATCTACAGTCATGCAAGAATACTCTGTAATTTTATTAGCCAAAAAAAAGTAACCTTTTTTTTATCAAAAAAATAATAATGCCCCCGTTTTTCGGAACTTTCACACAAATGCATTTTTTAATACCAGAAAATCGATCGGTGCCACTCTGGCGATTTTTTTGTGATATCAACAGTCATGTAGCAATACTCTGTAATTTTTTCAGTAAAAAAAAATATCCTTTTTTAATTCAAAAACAATTCCTCCAATTCTCGGAAAAAAATCATACTCACAGGAACGTGACAATTATTTGGTATATTCCGCTCGAAAACTAACAATAAACGACAACTTTTATGTGCAGACATTTTTTTTCAGTAACTTCAAAATTCTGAGATGTTTGCACTTGAATAAAAAAAGCAATTTTCTGAAAAATTATTTTTAAAAATCTGAAAAAATTCACATAGAGTGTCTTTTAGTGGTACATTCATATAATCAATTACAGGGCAAGTCGGAGAGGGTCGAAAAAAAAGTGGCTGAATTGACAAAGAATGCTTCATGTATGTATGTGTGTGTGTATGTGTATTAGGGCTGTTCAAAAAAACATAATTTCTTTATATTCGGTTGCTCCCGAAATGCTGTATTGATTATCACAAAAAAAATGATTTCGCGAAAGCTGGGAGTTGTGTGATGATATTAAGTACTGCCGCATCAAGGCCAAAATTCATTAAAAACGGCGATTTTTAGAAAAATTTTTTTTTACTTGGTGAAGCGCTCATGGAGATAGTGGTTGCTTTCGATAGACTTTCAAATTGTGTAAAGGCAGAAACATGTTCGATAATGTTTAGTACTGCCGCATCGATATTGAAGTTAACAAAATAAAAAATGAAATCCTTTAAAACATTGAAACATTCATCTGCTCATCGACTATTTCGCGCGTTTTCAAATGACAAAATGGCTCATGAAACGGGCGTCCTGTATGATCAAATTTAGTACTGCCGCATCGATATCGCAGTTTCCCAAAATTCGAAAATCGCTTATCATCATCATGATTATGATCACACATGAGTCCCGTTTCAAGAGCCATTTTTTCATTTGAAATCGCACGAAACAGTCGATGAGCAGACGAATATTTCAATGTTTTAAAGGATTTAATTTTTTGATTTTGGTAACTTCAATGTCGATGCGGCAGTACTAAACATTATCGAACATGTTTCTGCCTTTACACAATTTCATAGTCTATCAAAAGCAACCACAATCTCCATGAGCGCTTCACCACGTAAAAAAAAATTTTATAAAAAACGCCGCTTTTCATGAATTTTGGCCTTGATGCGGCAGTACTTCATATCATCGCACAACTGCCAGCTTTCGCGAAAACATTTTTTTTGTGATAATCAATACATCATTTCAGGAGCAACCGATTATAAGAAAATTATGTTTTTTTGAACAGCCGTAATGTGTATACAATTCCGGAAATTCAAACGCCGATAACTCAAGAACGGGTTTGTATATCGCGCTCAAATTTGGCACACTAGTGTAGCAGCAGACCCTCTTCAACTGTAGCATTTTTCGACAAAATCTGTGCGGAAATTTCGATTTTATGCCGCTTTGAATTTTTTGAAAAAAGGACATGGTCGCTCTAACTTTCGTAAAATTTAGTCGATTTTGCTAAATAGTTGGTTATAAGAGTAGGTGCACTCAATGCTGTTTGGTATTGAATTTGGCTCGAATCGGTAAAGTGGTTCAGATTTTACGGAATTTTGAATTTTTTTTTTAATTGACATTATCGCTTTATTGTAACTTTTGCAAAACTTGAAATAGCGAGCTCAAATTTTGTATATAAATGAAACAATATTCAGCCATTATATATGTATAATTTAGTGACAAACGGTATGAAATTTGTGATTTTATGGAATGTTGAATTATTTTTAATAATATACGTTATCACATTTACTTTCGAAAATGCTCTAATAATAACGAAATAACGGAATAACGAAATAGAAAAAGCGAATTCACAACATATTTATTTATCTAATTTAAAAAAAGGATACAAAGTAGAACCTTGCACATTGCATCCTCATTATTTTTCGCTTTTTACAAATCTTCCTCTAGGAGGAAGCCAAAATTGAATAACATACTTTTTTGCTTCCTCAGAGAAGAAGCTTTGTAAAAAGCGGAAAATAATGAGGAAGCAATGTGCGAGGTTCCACTTTGCATCCTTTTTGCAATTATAATCCAATTGTATTCAAAATATTTTCATGGCTGAATATTGATATATTTGAGAATTCAATGCAAAACCATAATTTCAATTATGCATAATCATAGTTATTTTTGTTTCAAAATTATTTTAAATCCATTTTCATGAAATATTTATTGAAAATAAAATCCCTGAAGTAGAATTACAAATTTCGATCGTGAATTTAATGTATTCTGATTAATCTCATCTTCAATATTTAATGTTGGCAACACAGTTTTAATATATGGGGCATTCCATCCCGATTTGGCTCGTAATTTTTTGTGGGATTGGTTAGACCCTCAAATGCACCAATTTTATTTTTTTATTTTTTCTATGCAAATTAAAAAAAAAATTAAGTAATATATTGAATGTCGTAATTTAAAAATCTGATAAATACTTTGTTAAATATCAAAATTTTCTAGCTTATAGTCAAAGTGGGCAAAATTTTTCTTCGTACAGTTCACAAGCTTTTTTGATGTAAAAAAATTATGAAAAGATTTTTTAAAAAATCAAACTACTATGAACGACTTGTCAAACATTTCTGTATATGAAACTGTATTTTTTCAGATTTTTAAATTATGGCTCAGAATTATGGTTCAGAAAAAATTATCATATTCCTAAAAATCTGAGAAAAAAAATCTAAAAATTCCGAGTTTACATAAATAAACATTTGACCAATCGCCTGTGGTAGATTAATTTTTTTAAATATTTTTTTCATAATTTTTTTAAATCAAAAAAGCTTAAAACTATACAAAGAAATTTTTTGCCTACTTTGGCTATAAGCTAGAAAATTTTGATATTCAACAAAGTATTTTTCAGAATTTTTTCAGATTTTTAAATTATGGTATTCGATGTATCGCTTTAAAAAAATAAAAATTTCCATAGAAAAAATTAAAAAATAAAACTTGGTGCATTTGTGGGTCCAACCAGTCCTACAAAAAATTACGAGCCGAATCGGGGAGGGCGAGGGTCAAACTCAGGTTGAATTAGGATGGAATGCCCCATATAAATAATGAGATCGGATTATAATAATTTACCGTTAATATGTTTGGCAGGTAATGCTGAATCCTACGTTTCAAGAACCCACAAATGACCGGACGTCCTGCGAAAAACGAATAAATTCGGAAGGATCGAAGGAATTCACGAGTCCTATTCGCTGCATCGAGAAGCCCTCACCCTTCACTATCGACAACATTCTGAACGATTCATCATCAAATTTCAAGAGTTAACGACGCTGAGAATTCGTACAACTTTACTTTTACAACTCAAACGAATATTTACACACGTATACTCATATATATATATATTTATTCTTATAGAAATTGTAACTATGCATATTTGAATATTTTTTAAATATAAAATACGATAAACATAAGAAAAGTTTAACTAAAAGTGAAGATCAGTTTATTTTCACGATAAATTATAGCACCGATGGGTTCTGTTTAAATGAAAAGAAAAAAATTAAAACCAAAAACGTCGTAATAATTATAAACAAATTTTATTTTTACAAATCTTTCTTTATTGTACTTTATTCCTATTGTGGCCATCACTGCATTATTGATATTGGAGAATCAAGGAAAGAGAAGATACGGCTCAATAAAATATTTCCGATGTTCTTGCCATTAAAACCATCTTAATTCTCTTTAAATATCTGTATTATTGGGATAAGGCAATTTCTATTCTCAATCACTCCATAAATTCACATGTATATAAAAGAAACCCGTGCAAATACAAGAAAAAATATTTCCAATAAATCCAATGAAAGTTTAACTATAACTTAAAACCCATTTTCATTTTTCTCGATAGAATAAAAAAAACGATGGATCCCTTTTAAATAAAAAAATATTACAAACAAAAAAAAATGACTAATTATCTTGCATAAATATTTTTACGTTTCCGCAGCAGTTATAAACAATTTTGCGTCATTATTTTTATACAATGACAATTTTTTAAATAATACTTTATTAGTATGGTGCCCATCGATGGGTTATATTTTATGGAGAATTAAAGGAGGGGAAATTAGGTTTAATAAAATATTTTCAATGTGTTAAGACTTTAAAAACCAGCTTAATTCTCTTTTAATATCTATATTACCGGGACAAGGCAATTTCTCTTCTCATTCACTCCATAAATTCACATGTATATAAAAGAAACCCGTAAAAATACAAGCAAAAATATTTACAGGTTTTTCAAACGATACGATAAATTCAATAAAATTTTAACTATAACTTAAAACCCATTTTCATTGTTCTCGATAAAATAAAAAAAGCGATGGGCCTCTTTTAAAAGAAAAAAAAAGTGACTAATTACATTGCACAAATATTTTTACGTTTCCGCAGCAGTTATAAACAATTTTGCGTCATTATTTTTATACAATGAAAATTTTTTAAATAATACTTTATTAGTATGGTGCCCATCGATGCGTTATATTTTATGGAGAATTAAAGGAAGGGAAAATAAGGTTTAATAAAATATTTTCAATGTGTTGAGACTTTAAAAACCACCTTAATTCTCTTTTAATATCTATATTACCGGGACAAGGCAATTTCTCTTCTCATTCACTCCATAAATTCACATGTTTATAAAAGAAACTCGTGAAAATACAAGCAAAAATATGTACAGGTTTTTCAAACGATACGATAAATTCAATAAAATTTTAACTATAACTTAAAACCCATTTTCATTTTTCTCGATAGAATAAAAAAAAACGATGGGCCTCTTTTAATAGAAAAAAAAATGACTAATTATATTGCACATTTTTACGTTTCCGCAGTAGTTAATAATCAATTTTGCGGCATTATTTTTATGCAACGATAATTTTTTAATAATACTTTATTCTTATGGTTGCCCATCGATGCGTTATTTTTCATGAAGAATTAAAGGAAGGGAAAATAAGGTTCAATAAAATATTTTCAATGTGTTACGACTTTAAAAATCACCTTAATTCTCTTTTAATATCTATATTACCGGGACAAGGCAATTTCTCTTCCCAATTACTCCATAAATGCACATGTATATGAAAGAAACCCGTACGAGGCACAAACGATTCAATCTCGTCTATGTACATCGGACTTTAACGGTACGGACGAAACTCTCGTGCACACGTTCACTGTTCTGGCCTATGTTTGTTTTTTCAAAGGCCCCGTACATTTACGCGAACGTTAAATTCTCGGTAGTTGGGCTTCACCGGTGAAACATCCGGAGCCGCTAATTCTCAGAAAACTTGGATGATAAATCACGCAGTTGTCTCTCATTGAAGGCAACCGTCGGCTTTGGAAACGTTTCAGTCGCTTTGTAGCTTTCCAGACGATCGTTGCACCGACTATTTAATTCAGTATATTAGGAATGTAGAAACAGTCGCGTTATCAAACGAAGAGCTGATGCCGTGTCCAAAATTCGATTGACAACCCAAAGGTGGATTGTCTTGCTAATGGTAAGCATTACACAACATAGTCCATAGTTCACTTCGAACATTTTAGCCAAAATCAGAAGATAATCGTTAAGCAGTAGGATTCTTTTTCATAAGCTCAAGATCTGCGTCCATCATGTCCTTTACCAGTTCCTGCAATGATAATATCAAAAACTGAGTATCTAAATTACTGCTCGATAGTTTCATAGTATTGTATTTTTATAATTCTGCCGTTTTTCTAGTATTTTTTTTTTTAATAATAAGAAATAAAAATTACTTGGAATGTAACCGTGGGTTTCCATCCGAACTTCTCCTTAGCCTTCGTTGCATCGCCCAGCAATAAGCCCTGTTTTATATGAAAATTAGTAAAATTCAATATGTTTTATTGTACTTTATAACTTCCAAAAAACCTAAATAAACATCTCAAAGTCTTATGCGAGGTTTTTCGAGTAGTTTTGCACTACGATGACGTTAAGGAAGTTGGAGCACTTCAACTAGTCAAATTAGTGCTTAATTTTTTAAAGCGTTTCCACAATTTCTGTTGGTTTAAACAATTTTTACTTGTAAGTTATCCAACGTCTGGGAATTGTTAATTAAACCACCAGATATTGTAAAAACGTTTTTTTTTTTTAAATAAATTTAGCTGCAACCTTCTTAAATGGGGTGGGGGTCAAAATAGCGAATTTCAAAATAAGGAACATCTAAATATAGAATGGCCATTATTATGAAATGCGCTAATTTAGCCATTCGCTATTTTAACTATTCGCTATTTTGATTGCATTTCAATAAGATGGAGGTCAAAATAGCGAATGGCTGGAATAGTAAATTTCATAATGATGGCCATTCTAGATTCAGACGTTCCTTATTTGGAAATTCTCTATTTTGGTCATTCGCTATTTTGTGAGCCTTTAAGGAGGTTCGTCAATACGTGCGGGAGGTGAGGAGTGCGAGCGGTACTCCTATGCTTATACACGGGCCTATTTCACGATAGCCAACGGCATAAATGATGTATCTTGATTCGGAGAATTCTCAAATTGGGACGGATAATGTAATTTCAAACGGATATATAAATGTTTTTTAGCAGTATAAAGTTAATCGATATAAGTTTATAATGCTCAAAAATATAGAAATTAGAATTTGTAGTATCGCGAATTTGTGGAGAAGTGCGGCAACAAGGTCCGTATTTTATGCGGTTGCCTACCATGAGTGTCATGGTGGCGACTACCAGCTGACTACCAACATTTCAGCAGTTATGCTTTTGCAATCATGGCAGGTTGACGTTACAGATGGAAAGGGAAGCTTAATAGCGAAAAGTGCTATAAGCATATGTTAAAACGAGTACAAAACGGAAAGGATAGGAAAAAAATGAATCGAATATTCGATTTTCGCTCAACCACGTCTCGTTTATCGATATAAGATCGTCTGAATCGCGCGCCTGACACGCTGAACCCAGCCTAACTCTCAACTCTCCAATGTTGCCGTACTTCCTGCCTGTTATATTGGCAAGCTGCAAACAACTGCGAAAGTCGTGCTTTCATTCAATAATTCTCATGAACAAAGTAGACAATCAGTCTGATTTTTTAGTGGTATTTACCCAAACTATAACTACAGTGAAATAACAAGGTTTGCATTTTTTCTCTGCATTTTTCTCCGAGTTATAAAGCGATGGAGCTGTCATGTCATAAGAGCCCATATTAAACAGTATGCAAAAAATACTTTAATTTTATGTGAATGGTGTAGGTAAAAATTCCCAAATTATTCAGGTGCATTCAGCACAAAGTATCGACTATGCGATAATATTTTCAGATTTTTCTCTACATTTTTATATTTCTGATGAACCTCCTTAAATGAAGGTGTAAACGGCAAGTGCTCGAAACCCGACTTTAAGATGTTCTTTTAAATGTTTGCTGTATGGATCTACTGAGACAATTGTTCTCACCACTTCGGTAGGACGGAAATACTTTGGATTCACGCGAACCAACAACTGATCGGTAACCGCATCTTTTCCGACTTCATCGACACCCTCGCCTTCCCATTTTATGGAACGACCCACATGGGCGAAAGATGCTTCCACAAATTCTCTTACACTGTGACTTTCGCCAGTGGCAATAACGTAATCGTCTGCTGTTGGCTGTTGAAGCATCATCCACATTGCCTATCGATAATAACAGATTCAAAAATTTCATTGATTAAAAACTATTCATTATTTTTTAAAGTTTGTATGATTTTTAGAGCTTGATTATTTAATACCTTTACATAATCCCTTGCGTGACCCCAATCTCGAAGAGAATTTAAGTTACCAAGCTCCAAAACATCCTGAAGACCCAAATGAATCTTTGCTATTGTCCTCGTTATTTTTCTCGTGACAAAATTCTCGCCTCGTCTTGGACTCTCGTGATTAAAAAGAATTCCATTGCAAGCATACATGTCGTACGCTTCTCTGTAATTTACCACGATCCAGTAGCTGTATATTTTGGCACATGCTGTAATGATTCATAGACATATTATTAGCTGAGGGATTGTATAATTTTGTAAAAATAATTTAATTTTATTAAATTAATATATATTGGTAAAATTAATTAATTTTATTAAATTAATATATATTGGTAAAATTGATTTAATTTTATAAAATTAATTTATATTGGTAAAATTGATTTAATTTTATAAAATTAATTTATATTGGTAAAATTGATTTAATTTTATAAAATTAATTTATATTGGTAAAATTGATTTAATTTTATACAATTAATTTATATTGGTAAAATTGATTTAATTTTATCAAATTAATTTATATTGGTAACATTGATTTAATTTTATAAAATTAATTTATATTGGTAATATTGATTTAATTTTATAAAATTAATTTATATTGGTAATATTGATTTAATTTTATAAAATTAATTTATATTGGTAAAATTGATTTAATTTTATAAAATTAATTTATATTGGTGAAATTGACTTAATTTTGTAGAATTGATTTAAGATTTCTTATAAAGTGATTTTCTTTACCAACCATAAGGAGAACGTGGATAAAAAGGCGTCTTTTCAGACTGAGGAACTTCCGCTACTTTTCCATAAAGTTCTGAAGTGGAGGCTTGATAAAAACGTACTTTTTTCTCAAGA
Source organism: Ephialtes manifestator (assembly GCA_963970395.1). Classification (NCBI taxonomy): domain Eukaryota; kingdom Metazoa; phylum Arthropoda; class Insecta; order Hymenoptera; family Ichneumonidae; genus Ephialtes; species Ephialtes manifestator. The sequence goes on along the minus strand of OZ019977.1, from coordinate 17,425,632 downwards.
CCACAAGTTCTTATTGCGTCCAAGAGTCTTACTGTACCTATCGCGTCTACTTCGCCTGTGTATTCGCTCAATTCGAAACTCACCTGCAATAAACATACATATTTTTTTCTCTAAGTAAATTAGATTACAGTTTTTGTTGCTAATTACAGTTTTTGAATGTGATTCATATTGCCTCAACTTTCTAACTTCATATCAATTGCTACTTTATATTTAGAGAATGAGCTTTAACATTGTTAAAAATGACAGACCAAATCAACTTTTGTGCAAAAAAAAATGTGATTTTTTTTTTAACCAAAAACAGATATTTGAGAATATTTTTTTGTAAAAATATCCTAGACATAACAAATCCTTGAAATCTATGATGTTGAATTGTCATCCTGAAAATAAATTCAGTTTATGTTTTCACTTCTTTATCATACTAAATTTCTTTGCAATGTCTTGTAGATCACATAAATTGGGCAATAAAATGTTGGTCCTGCTTTTAATACCTGTACACTGTTAGAAAAGACTGGAAGTTTTTTTGCATAAACTTGTAATCGAAATTTAATATACAATTGCGGTATAAATCCAGTAAAATTAAAGCAAATTATTAAGATTCAAGTACTTTTCCTCTAAAATTAAAGTAAATTATTGATTGTACTGTACCATTTTTTTTTTCGAGATTTTCATATCAGTACACTCAGAATAGTCCAAAACGTCGACAAAAGTGATTTAGAAAAAATGTCTGTATGTGTGTGTGTGTGTATGTTAGATGCTCAAAAAATGTAAACCTTTATAACTCGGGAACGCCTCGAGATATAGAGCTGAAATTTACACCATAGGTAGAGGGATCAATCCTCATCGTTCATACCAATTTTTGTAAAAATCCCCATGATCATTAAATTTTTACGCGGTTTTGAATTTTTTCAAAAATGTCTGTTAACGCGATAACTCTTTTAATTTTCGAGATATTAAGTTCAAACTTGGTATGTACGTGAGCTTTCATACACCGGTGATCCCTATAAAATTTGGTTAAGATCGGTTGAAACGTTAAAATTTTATGAGACTTTGATTTTTTTAATTTTCTGATTTTTTTTCTGCGATGCGAATTTTGGTATCAAATATCGAGCTAGGAGTCAAATGAGTGCCAAATTTATGATTAACAGAAAAATACGTCAGATATAGCCCAAAAATGTTGAACGATAACATATTTTCATAGCGATGTTGTACAGTCTATATTGCGAAAAGCAGCGATTTATGTCGTATAAACTAGCCATATCCTTCCTTCCCAATGAAATTTCGGAAACCACCGATTTCTATCGTGTTCTACAAAAAAAAAACGGAGAAGATAGAGTATTCGAGGGAGTTTCTGGACCGTTTGTCCTTATTATACTTTCACAAAGCGAGAGTGTGTGCTTATTTATATTTATTTAAAACAAGGATGCAAAGCAGAACCTTGCACATTGCTTCCTCATAGAGGAAGCTTTGTAAAAAGCGAAATATAATGAGGAAGCAATGTGCAAGGTTTTGCTTTGCATCCTTTTTTTACATTACACTTGTATATTAAATTTAATATACTAGTTTATGCATAAAAACTTCCAGTCAAAGGACACTAAATTTCAAGTAGATTTTTTTTACAGTGTTAGAAAAACTGAAGTAACAGTGTTGTACACTGTTAGAAAAGACTGAAATTTAGTATACAATGCGGTATAAAATTCATTTTACTTTTCCAGTAAAATTAAAGCAAATTATTAAAATTCCAGTACTTTTACTGTAAAATTAAAGTAAATTATTGAATGTACTGTATCATATATTAATTTTACATTACTCTTGTATATTAAATTTAATATACTAGTTTATGCATAAAAACTTCCGATCAAAGTACATTAAATTTCAAGTAGATTTTTTTTTACAGTGTAGCATAAAACCCATTTTTTGACAAGCTATCAACAAAATTATATTTACTGTTTTAGAATCTGACAAACCTTGACATGACTCTGAGCTGCAAGATTATATATCTCTGCAGGCTGTACAGTATTAATAACTTTGACTAAGCTACTTGAATCCGTCATGTCACCCCAATGCAATTTCATTCTTTCCTGTCGATGGCTTTTGGGATCTGCGTAGAGATGTTGTATCCTAGCAGTATTAAAAGAGCTGGAGCGTCTGATGATTCCATGTACCTCATATCCTTTTTCCAGGAGAAATTCGGCAAGATAAGAGCCGTCCTAAAAAAACATTTATACAATTATTTATTAATTAAATAACAAATAAATAGAGTAATTTATTTTGTACCCCATAAAAAATTCCCTCAAGCGTTTAAACTTATTTTTACATTTTAGACCAGATATGTATTTTACATTTTACAAACTACTTTTAGTAAAATAATGATACAATACAAAAAAATAAATTTAAAAAATGTCAAATAGGAAAACAATGAAGTACAATATAAAAAAAATTTAAAAACTATATAAAACAACATAAAAACCGTCAATAAGTAATGAATTATGTGGTTAACAATATTAATGTACTAAATGAATATATAATAGAAAAAAATCAACTTAAATTACTTACTTGTCCAGTAATTCCTGTTATGAGTGCGACTCGAGGTTTCTCAGCGTTTGACATTGTCAATTGTCAATGTAATACGTAATTTAAAAAATCCTGTCAATTAGCGGTGATATCCGTTGTTGATTTTTTTTTTAGTAGAATAGCAACTTCAATGTTCACACCGGTCTTTTGGTCGAGAATTTTACTCTCGAACGCCTCCCAACAATTGTGCCACGCATTCAAATTTCTTATCAGTCTCTACTATCAATAGTGTCAATAGTCCAAACAATAGCTAGAGTTAAGAGGATGCACGACCGGAAAATCCTTCCCTGCAGTCCTACACACAACGACAAAATACTTCAGCCTAGACATGACAAAACCATAATATTACATATCTGGAAGAATAAAACGAAGCTGCTTACAACGACGAGTTTCGTGGTACCTCTTCGTAATAGGCACGATTTTCGTAGCCCGAGGCAACATACCGACGGAGCATTCATTTCATATGCATGAAATTCGTGATATGGTTAAAATAAATGATAGAAAACGATTTTATTTTTAATTCTATCCCTCCAAATACGAACTTTGGTTCGAAAATGTACGAAGTTCTGTCATAAATATGCAATCAAAATTCTATATTTTTCTTTCTATAATATCCTACAATATTATTATAATGATATAATTATTTTGTATCAAATTTAATAACAAAAATATACAATCGTAGGAGTAATATTAATAATTTTATATTTTGCATTAAAAAAAAAAGTTTCTCAAAAGTATCCTCAAATCTTTGGATTCAAATATTCATCATATTTAAGATTCATTATGATCAGCATGAAATAAATAATTATTGAAATATGACTTAAAATATAATATAAATATTAAATCAAATATTCATCATGTTTAAGATTCATTATGATCAGCATGAAAGAAATAATTATTGAAATATGAGTTAAAATATAATATAAATATTAAATACAAAAAATGTGAAAAAAATATAAATTATAAAAATTATGTGTAGAAAATATGGAAGCAGTTTGAAAAATGCATATGCAAGTGTTTTTAAAATATAGAAGTTTTTCAATTAATACAATGTAGCGACTGTCGGTAAGTTCGGGTTCTGTATGAAATATAGAATTTTGGATACGAAATTTTTAAATATTGATTTACGAGTTGTTCATTATTATTTTAGTTATAATTATTATCATCATAATCCCTGGAACTTTATCGCGAATTTTTAGTGAACGTATATATGTATGTACATAGATTATAAATAGCGGGTAATTTAATCATTGCATTCAGCGTCCGAAACGAGAGCGTCACAAATCTATTAGTGACGTTTTTCAGAGAAGATATCAGTCTTATCTCGGCATTCATGCGAGAAAAGAATAAACATAAAATATTATTCTGTACTTCGTGTCCACTTCGACGTCTTCAACATGCTGTTCCGTACGAGTTTGGTTATCCTTGTTTCCCTGCAGTTGCTTTTTGCCACTGGCGACTTTCTTCAGGGTGAGAAAAAAAACAATTCGTTACGTGCTCCGGTAAATTAATTACGAAACATCACAAAGTTTATTACAAATCTAAGATCTTCAATTTTTATTAAAAAGTTATCTTAGTAAAAAAAAGCTACGTTAATAGAATCTTATAAATTTAAAAGTACATTATAAAAACTGTCAACGAAAAAAAAAAAAATTGTAGTTTTATCAATTTTGAATTTCGTTTTATTACATAATTATTACTAATAGAAAACCATATAAAATTACATACAAATACAATTGTTTATCGCCACTTGTAATTACACTGTTAAAAAAATCTGTATTGAAATTAATACAAAAGTGTTGGAAGTTTTTTTGCAGACACCGTATGTGAAATTTTGTATACATGTGTATATGAAAAATTATAACATTTAGAGGAATATTAAAATTCAATGTTATTAAGTTTTAATGTCAATATGACCATATGCATAAACTGTGCATTAAATTTCATAAACATGTATGATAAATTTTCATATGAGCGGTATCTGAAAACTCAAACACATATGTGTTGGAAATTTAAAGTGGACATAAAAACAATTTTTAAAAATAGAAATATTATTCGGACATTATTTTTTCAAACAAATTATGTCATCAGAAATTGTTGGGTATTGGTTTTCGCCACAGAAAATTTTTCGTTTACACTGGGGTTTGAACCTTTTTTTTTTTTTGAAAAATGTTTATTGAAGTTCATGTTACAATCATTGTTTCACACTAATGGTTTCATTAAACATATAAAAACAACCATAATTTCTGATTAGTACCATTTTGCCCGCTCGCATACGGTTCTTCATGGTAAGCAGTTTTCTTTATAAAAACAATGAATAATAAAAGAATCTATATAATATTTGTTGAGCTTCTTATTTGCTCGGTACTTTCTCAGTGCTTGACTGTCACCATAACGATATTGGAAAAACTTGAGTAGAAAAAAAACCCTTCGTACAATCTTGTTTGTCAAGTAGAACTTAAATTAAGTTAACAATGCACTAAAAAATAAATAACATATATACATAAATACAATAGGAAGTGTACCTTTCTCTATCGGTAAGTAACATTACTTACTTTTAATGTCTGTTTCTGTTATTTCTTATTCTATTTATGTTGTACTCATGTCGTAATTTACGGTTCCGTAATTCTCGCATAAAGGTGCTATCTATAGTGAGCCACCAATATTTGTCAAATTTTAGTCTATTAAAGTCTAGAAAATCTCTTTTCGGTATTACAGTGGAGAACTTAAATTTATCTCTGTTTGTGGCAAAATCAAGGTGACTTAGTGCTATTCGCTTGTGGGGTTTGAACCTACGACCTACCTACCTAAGTACCTAACAACGCACGCACGCTACCAACTACGCTATCAACGACTTAGTAATTTTGGATATCTAAATGGCATAAGAGTTGTATAACTATTATTCTCTCAAGCATACTTATAATTGACATAACAAAATATTCAATTGATTGCAATCAGAGCGCGAAGTGGGTTGGAAATATTTTCAAGTGAACATAATTTTTGGACGAACGGAATCTTTTTCTCACGAGGAAGCTCAGGTATCCGGATTTTTGAAAAAATTATATCCACAGACCTGTGAAGTTCTAGCAACAAATATAAATCAAACATAAATTTGCCGCAATAGCAGCGCGAGATGCTCCAGTGTTTTAAAAAAAAAAACGATTTTGGAAATCTCGAGTAACTTATCAGAAGTCGATACTAAGTAATAAGTGTTAGCGATCTAGTGCGGGTTTTTTTTCGTTATTGGAAAATGTGTATTAAATTTCAAATCAGTCACTAAAAATCCAAAAAAATTCATGTTCATTTTCATGTACTAACATAGTAATGATTGATTTAGTAACCATGTGTTATAATTTTATATCACCGGATTGGTAAAATCCATACACGCGTATTAAATTTACTGTGCAACTATATCAATGTTTATTTTCTATACCGAGTTTTGTAAATTTCTCACACGTTTGTGTCGCAAAAACACAAACATTTTGCAAAAAGTAGTACACCTATGTGGACAAAACTGCAAATACTTTGACGGGTATTTTTCAATATTAGTAACTGAAATTTTGATAACTTTGATCTTAAATTTAATGCGACAATTTGTACTAAATTTCAAATCGGGCACTAAAATTCCTAAAATGCATGTTGATTTTCATGTACTGATTTAGTAATTATTGATTTAATAATCATGTATTGTAATTTTCTATCACCGGATTATCGAAATCCATTGATCTGTATTAAATTCATTATGCAAACATATTAATTTCGATTTCCTATACCAAGCTTTACAAAATTCATACACGTTTGTATAGGAAAAACTCGAACATTTTTTACAGTGTAGATATATCAAATATATAAAAAAAAGATCTTTCAATAGTATCTTGGAAATCTAAACACATATTACAAAAATTATAAAATAATTAAAATTAACATAATTTTTATTAATTAACATTTTTATAACGTATTTTAATATAATAAAATTATGTTAATTTTATAATTAAAATTAACATAATTTTTATTAAATAAAAAAATAAAAATTTTAATTAATAAAAATTATGTTAATTTTAATTATAAAATTGAAGAGGAACGCAATAAGTAATTTGAGGACCCTGACATAAAAAATCCATTTTATAATTAAAATTATGTTCATAATTTTAATTATAAAATGGATTTTTTATGTCAGGGTCCTCAAATTACTCATTGCGTTTCTCTTCAATTATTTCTGTAGTTATTTATATAAAAGGTATGAAAAAAAAATTTTGAATAAAATCTTACCAATTTAAACTGACATGACTAACAAAAAAAGAGTACAATGAAAGTCCATAAAATTTCTTGCTACTACTACTAATATACATAATTTTATAATGGACATTTATGCTTCGGGTGCGAAAATTCCCATTTTAAAATCTTATGAAGTAAAGTTTTGTATAATACTCGTTGGAAAAACTTTTTCTTAACTTCTGTGATTGCAACACTCTGCAGAAAATTTTTTACAGCACTTGCGTCGTACTATACTATAGTATGGTAATAAACCCTTTATTTTCTTCGCTATATGCAGTTGAAGCAAAAGTAGGATTCGGACCTGGCGAACAGGAATGGGGCTACGTGACAGTACGTGAACATGCACATATGTTTTGGTGGCTTTATTACACGACTTCCGAAAACATAACCGATGTACACGAGAAACCATTGATAATATGGTTGCAAGGTGGTCCCGGTGATTCCTCGACCGGTTATGGCAACTTCGAAGAACTTGGACCTCTCGACTTAGATCTCAACCCCAGAAACACTTCATGGGTAATAAAATCAAATACTTGGTGTAATTTTATCGAATAAACTAAATATACCCAAATACGTTTTTATACGTAAGCAATTTTTAAAAATATTCTTCTTTTTCCGTCCTCATAGAAAAAGCTTTGTTTTCATGGAATTTTGTTTTTTTTTCTCATTTTCTTTCGAGGACAATCAAAATGATCCAAAATATTAAAAGTGGAGAAAGTCAGAAAAATGGTTTAAAAAAAAAGTCTAACTTTCGTTAAAATTTACGATATTTCGCTAAATAGTTTTTCAGAAACATTTAATGTTGTTTGGTAATAAATCTGGCCGAAATCGGAAAAGCGTTTCCGATTTTACTAAGTTTTGAAATTTTCGGAAAAAATGACGTTACTGCATTAAGTTTTTGCAAAGCATAAACTGGCGAGTCCAAATTTTGTATGTAAACGGAAAAATATTCAGTCATGCTAAATATATAATTTGGTTAAAATCGGTAGAAAATTTCGCGTTATATAGAAATTTTTATTTTTCGATATCATTTCTTGACGACTAAAATTTCGTTGAATTTGAGTTTTTCAAATTTATTTTAGACTATTATTATTTTTCACTTTTTACAAAGATTCTTCATGGGGAATCCGAAATCGTTCAACATACATCCTCATAGAGGTAGATTTGTAAAAAGTGAAAAATAATGATCAAGCAATATGCAAATTTCTATTTTACATCATTGTTTTAAATTATAATTGTATAAATTAATTGTATTCTTTTCAATCAGGTGAAAGACTATAATGTGCTCTTTATCGACAATCCGGTTGGTTCTGGATTCAGCTACACCGACAAATTTTTTGGCTACGCGACAAACAACGCTCAAATCGCTTCGGACCTACTCGAATGTGTTAGAGGATTTTTGAACGATTTTCCAAAATTCGCTAATGTACCTACTTACATTATTGCCGAGTCATATGGTGGAAAAATGGCCGCAGAATTTGCACTCGTCTGGGAAAAGGTGCAATTTACATAATCATTATTGTTTTTAGTGCTCTTTATAAAAAAATAAAAAAATCTCGGAATTTAATGGACAAACCATGAAAATTTGTTATACATAATCTGGTATGGAAAATTTTTATACAAAGTGCGATGTAAAATCAATGTAAAGTATTTTTAAAAAAAGCTGAAGTATTTATATTTGTATAATTTACTTTAAATTTAGTATCAAAGTAATTAAATAAAAATGATTTTTTGTTGATTTTACATGACCATTTTATTTTGAAGTAAATTTTCTATTTTATCCATGAAAATTTACAAACATTTTTAACAGTGTTTGTGTGATTTGTAAGCTGTGCTAATTGTTTGTTGACGAGAATTCAATTTTTTGTATTCAAGGCACAAAAAACAGGCAATATCAAAAGTAATTTGCAAGGAGTCGCATTTGGTAATTCTTGGATCTCCCCAATCGATTCTGTACTCTCGTGGGCATCATTCCTGTTTGAAACGGTGAGTCCGCTGCAATATAATTCAAAGATGACGCTAATTATACCAAAACGTCGATACTAACGTTTGTAATAATTAAATTATTTTTAATTTTATAACTATAAATATTTAAAAAATTGAAATAATAATTTTTATATATAATGTTTATATTTAAAATAAATTCATGATTATAGATATCGAATAATAAAAAGGCTGCAAAGTAGAACTTTGCAAATTGCTCATTATGGTTGGATTTTTACAAATCTACCTCTACGAGGAAGCATGTTAATCTATTTTGGCTTCCTCATAGAGGAAGCTTTGTAACAATCCAACAATAATGAAGAAGCAATTTGCAAAGTTCTACTTTGCAGCCTTGTTTATATTGGCGAAAAGTGTTTGCAATTCCCTCCCATTTTTCGAAAACTTATTTGACCTCAGCTTAATGCGCAAGGACTACCTTAATCGAAATAACGAAAACCTAGTTTTTCCTCCTCTTTTGTGTAAATTTTCATCTCGATTCGTCACGCCGTTCGAGAGTTATGAACAATTTTATTTTGGGACAAACGGTCATTATAAATTTAAAAAAATAAAAATTACATATGAAGCAATGTGTAAAGTTCTACTTTGCATTCTTATTTCCATTGAGTACAAACTTTTGTCACGCATTATCAACTTTTGCTGATGCTAGAGCGAAAATCGTTTTTTCTTTTGTTATAAATTTCAAAATGTCGTAAAATCGGAAC